>RYYW01000030.1:453433-472737 GCA_013621005.1 Aeschynomene evenia | reverse complement strand
CACCTTCTGAGTAAAAACAGCTTTCTAAGTAAAAGTTTTAAAAGGTAATTTTCAAAACTTGCACGATTCAACCCCCCCTTCTCGTGCACACATACACTTTCATAATGTGCCTATTTTGGGTCCTAATTGAGTGTATTGAGCTTCATTTGGTCTTACTTTGGTCAATGGCTCCATATTAGTCTTTGGATGTTGTAGTTAACCAAAGGAAGATGTAAGGAGCATATTTTGGTCTTAATTGAGTGTATTGATCTTCATTTGGTCTTACTTTGGTCAATGGCTCCATTTTAGTCACTAGGAAGGTTTAGATAAACAAAGGTTGATGTAATAAGTTTATTTTGGTCCTAATTGAGTGTATTGAGCTTCATTTGGTCTTACTTTGGTCAATGACTTCATTTTAGTCACTAGGAAGGTTTAGATAAACAAAGGATGATGTAATCAGCCGATTTTGGTCCTAATTGAGTGTATTGAGCTTCATTTGGTCTTACTTTGGTCAATGGTTCCATTTTAGTCACTAGGAAGGTTTAGATAAACAAAGGATGATGTAATGAGCCTATTTTGGTCCTAATTGAGTGTATTAAACTTCATTTGGTCTTACTTTGGTCAATGGGTCCATTTTAGTCATTAGGATGTTGTAGATAACAAAAGGATGGTGTAATGAGCCTATTTTCGTCCTAATTGAGTGTATTGAGCTTCATTTGGCCTTACTTTGGTCAATGGCTCCATTTTAGTCACTAGGATGTTGTAGATAACCAAAGGATGATGTAATGAGCCTAATTTAGTCCAAATGGAGTGTATTAAGAGTCATTTGGTCTTACTTTGATCAATGGCTCCATTCTAGTCACTAGGAAGGTTTAGATAACCACAGGATTATGTAATGAGCCTATTTTGGTCCTAATTGAGTGTATTGAGCTTCATTTGGTCTTACTTTGGTCAATGGCTCCACTTTAGTCACAGGGATGTTGTAGTTAACCAAAGGATGATGTAACGAGCCTATTTTGGTCCTAATTGAGTGTATTAAGCTTCATTTGGTCTTACTTTGGTCAATGGGTCCATTTTATTCACTAGGATGTTGTAGATAACCAAAGGATTATGTAATGAGCCTATTTTGGTGCTAATTGAGTGTATTGAGCTTCATTTGGTCTTACTTTGGTCAATGCTTCCATTTTAGTCACTAGGAAGGTTTAGATAAACAAAGGATGATGTAATGAGCCTATTTTGGTCCTAATTGAGTGTATTGAGCTTCATTTGGTCTTACTTTGGTCAATGGCTCCATTTTAGTCACTAGGAAGGTTTAGATAAACAAAGGATGATGTAATGAGCCCATTTGTCCTAATTGAGTGTATTGAGCTTCATTCGGTCTTACTTTGGTCAATGGCTCCATTTTAGTCACTATGATGTTGTAGATAACAAAGGATTATGTAATGAGCCATTTTGGTCCTAATTGAGTGTATTGAGCTTGATTTGGCCTTACTTTGGTCAATGACTACATTTTGGTCACTAGGACGGTTTAGATAAACAAAGGACGATGTAATGAGCCGATTTTGGTCCTAATTGAGTGTATTGAGCTTCATTTGGTCTTACTTTGGTCAATGGCTCCATTTTAGTCACTAAAGGTTTAGATAAACAAAGAATGATGAATGAGCCTATTTTAGTCCTAATTGTGTGTATTGAGCTTCATTTGGTCTTACTTCGGTCAATGTGTGCATTTTAGTCACTAGGATGTTGTCGATAACAAAAGGATGATGTAATGAGCCTATTTTGGTCCTAATTGAGTGTATTGAGCTTCATTTGGCCTTACTTTGGTCAATGGCTCCATTTTAGTCACTAGGATGTTGTAGATAACCAAAGGATTATGTAATGATCCTATTTTGGTCCTAATTAAGTGTATTGAGCTTCATTTGGTCTTACTTTGGTCAATGGCTCCATTTTAGTCACTAGGAAGGTTTAGATAATCAAAAGAATGATGTAATGCCTATTTTGGTCCTAATATAGTGTATTGAGCTTCATTTGGTCTTACTTTGGTTAATGGCTCCATTTTAGTCTCTGGGATGTTGTAGTTAACCAAAGGAAGATGTAAGGAGCCTATTTTGGTCTTAATTGAGTGTATTGAGCTTCATTTGGTCTTACTTTGGTCAATGGCTCCATTTTAGTCACTAGGAAGGTTTAAATAAACAAAAGGATGATGTAATGAGCCTAGTTTCGTCCTAATTGAGTGTATTGAGCTTCATTTGGTCTTACTTTGGTCAATGGCTCCATTTTAGTCTCTGGGATGTTGTAGTTAACCAAAGGAAGATGTAAGGAGCCTATTTTGGTCTTAATTGAGTGTATTGATCTTCATTTGGTCTTACTTTGGTCAATGGCTCCATTTTAGTCACTAGGAAGGTTTAGATAAACAAAGGTTGATGTAATAAGTTTATTTTGGTCCTAATTGAGTGTATTGAGCTTCATTTGGTCTTACTTTGGTCAATGGGTTTATTTTAGTCACTAGGATGTTGTAGATAACCAAAGGATGATGTAATTAGCCTGTTTTTGTCCTAATTGAGTGTATTGAGCTTCATTTGGCCTTACTTTGGTCAATGACTCCATTTGAGTCACTAGGAAGGTTTAGATAAACAAAGGATGATGTAATCAGCCGATTTTGGTCCTAATTGAGTGTATTGAGCTTCATTTGGTCTTACTTTGGTCAATGGCTCCATTTTAGTCACTAGGAAGGTTTAGATAAAAAAGGATGATGTAATGAGCCTATTTTGGTCCTAATTGAGTGTATTGAACTTCATTTGGTCTTACTTTGGTCAATGGTCCAATTTAGTCATTAGGATGTTGTAGATAACAAAAGGATGGTGTAATGTGCCTATTTTGGTCCTAATTGAGTGTATTGATCTTCATTTGGTCTTACTTTGGTCAATGGCTCCATATTAGTCTCTGGGATGTTGTAGTTAACCAAAGGAAGATGTAAGGAGCCTATTTTGGTCTTAATTGAGTGTATTGATCTTCATTTGGTCTTACTTTGGTCAATGGCTCCATTTTAGTCACTAGGAAGGTTTAGATAAACAAAGGTTGATGTAATAAGTTATTTTGGTCCTAATTGAGTGTATTGAGCTTCATTTGGTCTTACTTTGGTCAATGGGTTTATTTTAGTCACTAGGATGTTGTAGATAACCAAAGGATGATGTAATTAGCCTGTTTTGGGTCCTAATTGAGTGTATTGAGCTTCATTTGGCCTTACTTTGGTCAATGACTTCATTTTAGTCACTAGGAAGGTTTAGATAAACAAAGGATGATGTAATCAGCCGATTTTGGTCCTAATTGAGTGTATTGAGCTTCATTTGGTCTTACTTTGGTCAATGGCTCCATTTTAGTCACTAGGAAGGTTTAGATAACAAAAGGATGATGTAATGAGCCTATTTTGGTCCTAATTGAGTGTATTGAACTTCATTTGGTCTTACTTTGGTCAATGGGTCCATTTTAGTCATTAGGATGTTGTAGATAACAAAAGGATGGTGTAATGAGCCTATTTTCATCCTAATTGAGTGTATTGAGCTTCATTTGGCCTTACTGTGGTCAATGGCTCCATTTTAGTCACTAGGATGTTGTAGATAACCAAAGGATGATGTAATGAGCCTAATTTAGTCCAAATTGAGTGTATTAAGCGTCATTTGGTCTTACTTTGATCAATGAATCCATTCTAGTCACTAGGAAGGTTTAGATAACCACAGGATTAAGTAATGAGCCTATTTTGGTCCTAATTGAGTGTATTGAGCTTCATTTGGTCTTACTTTGGTCAATGGCACCACTTTAGTCACAAGGATGTTGTAGTTAACCAAAGGTTGATGTAAAGAGCCTATTTTGGTCCTAATTGAGTGTATTAAGCTTCATTTGGTCTTACTTTGGTCAATGGGTCCATTTTAGTCACTAGGATGTTGTAGATAACCAAAGGATGATGTAATTAGCCTGTTTTGGTCCTAATTGAGTGTATTGAGCTTCATTTGGCCTTACTTTGGTCAATGACTTCATTTTAGTCACTAGGAAGGTTTAGATAAACAAAGGATGATGTTATCAGCCGATTTTGGTCCTAATTGAGTGTATTGAGCTTCATTTGGTCTTACTTTGGTCAATGGCTCCATTTTAGTCACTAGGAAGGTTTAGATAAACAAAGGATGATGTAATGAGCCTATTTTGGTCCTAATTGAGTGTATTGAACTTCATTTGGTCTTACTTTGGTCAATGGCTCCATTTTAGTCACTAAGAGGTTTAGATAAACAAAGAATCATGAAATGAGCCTATTTCAGTCTTAATTGTGTGTATTGAGCTTCATTTGGTCTTACTTCGGTCAATGTGTGCATTTTAGTCACTAGGATGTTGTAGATAACAAAAGGATGATGTAATGAGCCTATTTAGGTCCTAATTGAGTGAATTGAGCTTCATTTGGTCTTACTTTGGTCAATGGCTCCACTTTAGTCACAGGGATGTTGTAGTTAACCAAAGGATGATGTAACGAGCCTATTTTGGTCCTAATTGAGTGTATTAAGCTTCATTTGGTCTTACTTTGGTCAATGGGTCCATTTTAGTCACTAGGATGTTGTAGATAACCAAAGGATTATGTAATGAGCCTATTTTGGTGCTAATTGAGTGTATTGAGCTTCATTTGGTCTTACTTTGGTCAATGCTTCCATTTTAGTCACTAGGAAGGTTTAGATAAACAAAGGATGATGTAATGAGCCTATTTTGGTCCTAATTGAGTGTATTGAGCTTCATTTGGTCTTACTTTGGTCAATGGCTCCATTTTAGTCACTAGGAAGTTTAGATAAACAAAGGATGATGTAATGAGCCCATTCTTGTCCTAATTGAGTGTATTGAGCTTCATTCGTCTTACTTTGGTCAATGGCTCCATTTTAGTCACTATGATGTTGTAGATAACCAAAGGATTATGTAATGAGCCTATTTTGGTCCTAATTGAGTGTATTGAGCTTCATTTGGCCATACTTTGGTCAATGGCTACATTTTGGTCACTAGGACGGTTTAGATAAAAAAGGATGATGTAATGAGCCGATTTTGGTCCTAATTGAGTGTATTGAGCTTCATTTGGTCTTACTTTGGTCAATGGCTCCATTTTAGTCACTAAGAAGGTTTAGATAAACAAAGAATGATGAAATGAGCCTATTTTAGTCCTAATTGTGTGTATTGAGCTTCATTTGGTCTTACTTCGGTCAATGTGTGCATTTTAGTCACTAGGATGTTGTAGATAACAAAAGGATGATGTAATGAGCCTATTTAGGTCCTAATTGAGTGTATTGAGCTTCATTTGGCCTTACTTTGGTCAATGGCTCCATTTTAGTCACTAGGATGTTGTAGATAACCAAAGGATTATGTAATGATCCTATTTTGTCCTAATTAAGTGTATTGAGCTTCATTTGGTCTTACTTTGGTCAATGGCTCCATTTTAGTCACAAGGAAGGTTTAGATAAACAAAGGATGATGTAATGAGCCTATTTTGGTCCTAATTGAGTGTATTGAGCTTCATTTGGTCTTACTTTGGTCAATGTGTCCATTTTAGTCACTAGGATGTTGTAGATAAAAAAGGATGATGTAATGAGCCTATTTTGGTCCTAATTGAGTGTATTAAGCTTCATTTGGTCTTACTTGGGTCAATGGGTCCATTTTAGTTACTAGGATGTTGTAGATAACCAAAGGATGATGTAATGAGCCTATTTTGGTCCTAATTGAGTGTATTGAGCTTCATTTGGTCATACTTTGGTCAATGGCTCCATTTTAGTCACTAGGAACGTTTAGATAAACAAAGGATGATGTAATGAGCCTATTTTTCCTAATTGAGTGTATTGAGCTTCATTTGGTCTTACTTTGGTCAATGGCTCCATTTTAGTCACAAGGAAGGTTTAGATAAACAAAGGATGATGTAATGAGCCTATTTTGGTCCTAATTGAGTGTATTGAGCTTCATTTGGGCTTACTTTGGTCAATGGCTCCATTTTAGTCACTAGGAAGGTTTAGATAAACAAAGGATGATGTAATGAGCCTATTCTTGTCCTAATTGAGTAATTGAGCTTCATTTGGTCTTACTTTGGTCAATGGCTCCATTTTAGTCACTAGGATGTTGTAGATAACCAAAGGATGATGTAATGAGCCTATTTTGGTCCTAATTGAGTGTATTGAGCTTCATTTGGCCTTACTTTGGTCAATGGCTCCATTTTGGTCACTAGGAGGTTTAGATAAACAAAGGATGATGTAATGAGCCGATTTTGGTCCTATATGAGTGTATTGAGCTTCATTTGGTCTTACTTTGGTCAATGGCTCCATTTTAGTCACTAAGAAGGTTTAGATAAACAAAGGATGATGAAATGAGCCTATTTTGGTGCTAATTGAGTGTGTTGAGCTTCATTTGGTCTTACTTCGGTCAATGTGTGCATTTTAGTCACTAGGATGTTGTAGATAACAAAGGATGATGTAATGAGCCTATTTTGGTCCTAATTGAGTGTATTGAGCTTCATTTGGCCTTACTTTGGTCAATGGCTCCATTTTAGTCACTAGGATGTTGTAGATAACCAAAGGATTATGTAATGGGCCTATTTTTGTCCTAATTAAGTGTATTGAGCTTCATTAGGTCTTACTTTGGTCAATGGCTCCATTTTAGTCACTAGGAAGGTTTAGATAAACAAAGGATGATGTAATGAGCCCATTCTTGTCCTAATTGAGTGTATTGAGCTTCATTCGGTCTTACTTTGGTCAATGGCTCCATTTTAGTCACTAGATGTTGTAGATAACCAAAGGATTATGTAATGAGCCTATTTTGGTCCTAATTGAGTGTATTGAGCTTCATTTGGCCTTACTTTGGTCAATGGCTCCATTTTAGTCACTAGGAAGGTTTAGATAAACAAAGGATGATGTAATGAGCCTATTTTGGTCCTAATTGAGTGTATTGAACTTCATTTGGTCTTACTTTGGTCAATGGCTCCATTTTAGTCACTAGAAGGTTTAGATAAACAAAGAATCATGAAATGAGCCTATTTTAGTCTTAATTGTGTGTATTGAGCTTCATTTGGTCTTACTTCGGTCAATGTGTGCATTTTAGTCACTAGGATGTTGTAGCAAAGGATGATGTAATGAGCCTATTTAGGTCCTAATTGAGTGAATTGAGCTTCATTTGGTCTTACTTTGGTCAATGGCTCCATTTTAGTCACTAGGAAGGTTTAGTTAACCAAGGATGATGTAACGAGCCTATTTTGGTCCTAATTGAGTGTATTGAGCTTCATTCGGTCTTACTTTGGTCAATGGCTCCATTTTAGTCACTATGATGTTGTAGATAACCAAAGGATGATGTAATGAGCCTATTTTGGTGCTAATTGAGTGTATTGAGCTTCATTTTGTCTTACTCTGGTCAATGGCTCCATTTTAGTCAGTAGGAAGGTTTAGATAAACAAAGGATGATGTAATGAGCCTATTTTGGTCCTAATTGAGTGTATTGAGCTTCATTTGGTCTTACTTTGGTCAATGGCTCCATTTTAGTCACTAAGAAGGTTTAGATAAACAAAGAATGATGAAATGAGCCTATTTTAGTCCTAATTGTGTGTATTGAGCTTCATTTGGTCTTACTTCGGTCAATGTGTGCATTTTAGTCACTAGGATGTTGTAGATAACAAAAGGATGATGTAATGAGCCTATTTAGGTCCTAATTGAGTGTATTGAGCTTCATTTGGCCTTACTTTGGTCAATGGCTCCATTTTAGTCACTAGGATGTTGTAGATAACCAAAGGATTATGTAATGATCCTATTTTGTCCTAATTAAGTGTATTGAGCTTCATTTGGTCTTACTTTGGTCAATGGCTCCATTTTAGTCACAAGGAAGGTTTAGATAAACAAAGGATGATGTAATGAGCCTATTTTGGTCCTAATTGAGTGTATTGAGCTTCATTTGGTCTTACTTTGGTCAATGTCCATTTTAGTCACTAGGATGTTGTAGATAATAAAAGGATGATGTAATGAGCCTATTTTGGTCCTAATTGAGTGTATTAGCTTCATTTGGTCTTACTTGGTCAATGGGTCCATTTTAGTTACTAGGATGTTGTAGATAACCAAAGGATGATGTAATGAGCCTATTTTGGTCCTAATTGAGTGTATTGAGCTTCATTTGGTCATACTTGGTCAATGGCTCCATTTTAGTCACTAGGAAGTTGATAAACAAAGGATGATGTAATGAGCCTATTTTGTTCCTAATTGAGTGTATTGAGCTTCATTTGGTCTTACTTTGGTCAATGGCTCCATTTTAGTCACAAGGAAGGTTTAGATAAACAAAGGATGATGTAATGAGCCTATTTTGGTCCTAATTGAGTGTATTGAGCTTCATTTGGCTTACTTTGGTCAATGGCTCCATTTTAGTCACTAGGAAGTGAAAGTGTATGTGTGACGAGAAGGGGGGGGTTGAATCGTGCAAGTTTTAAAAATTGCTTGTTTAAAACTTTTACTTAGAAAGCTGTTTGTACTCAGAAGGTATGATTAAGAGTTTGCAGCGGAAAATGCTTTCTGAGAAGATTAAGTTTCTGAGAACTTAGTCTTTCTAAGAAAGTTCCTTTCTGAGAGATTTTTAAGAAAACGACTTAAGATTTAAGTTTCTCAAAAGCTTTCTGATTTGATCAATAAGGTTTTCAAAGGACCTCTTGATTAAAGTTGTGATAGAGTTTTTCTCAAAGATTTGGACACGTAATGAGTTAGAGAGAAAAGCTTAACACAAGGGATTTTATACTGGTTCGGTTATAACCAACCTACTCCAGTCCTCAACCTTTAGTTGAGAGTTCTTAGATATTCTTCTTAATGTGCCTTCCCAGACAACACTGCCTTTACACGTAAAGGACTTTCACCACTTCACAACCCGAAGTGGATTTCCTTGCCTCACACTAGAGGACTTCCTTGCCTTAAACAATTAAGGACTTCCCTCACAACAGAGGACTTCCTTGCCTCACAACAGAGGACTTCCTTGCCTCAAACACTAGAGGACTTAAAACTGCCTTTAAACAACAAAGGACTTAGCGTTTTTCAGAAAGTTTGTTTTGATCGAAAACAACTACCAAGACTAAGTTACAAACCTAGTTTTACACTTAGTAGACTTCTAGGATTAACTTACAAATGTAAGAATTTACACCAATTCAGAACTAGAAGATTTTGCAAAGTTAGAAAAACAATTTCGTAAAAATTGTCTTTCTGAGAAAGTTCTAAGTTTTCGCAAAATGATTTTCAATTCAACAGAGTTTTGGCACGTTTAATCAAGAGTTTTAGTGCAAGAGTTTTTCATTGCTCTGGAATTGAACTCATATATATAGGCATCAAAGAGCCGCGAAATTAGAGGCTTTCACTTTGCTTATGTGGCTGTGTCCTTTTCAGAACGGCTCCCTGCTACAGTCAGCGCAAAATGAGGAACTTTTCAGAACTGCACAGTGCGCGTGTTCCCACTTCCTTGGCTAGTTGTAGCGAGCTTTCTGAGTCTGTTTGCACTTCCTTGAGTCCAGACACTTGGTTGCTTCTGAGTCCAACCTTCTAAGAGTTGTACGGACTTCTGAGGCTAACCTTCTGAGGGAAGACCCTTCTGAGAACTCCTAGTCGCGAGGTCTTCTGAGACCCTTCTGAGGCGACAGTGTTCTTTCCTCAGAAACATGTTTTCACCTTCTGCGCTTCTGAGATATCCTTTCTGATATCTTTGGCGCTATGCTTTTATCAATTCATCTCGAGGTTACTTGATGTTTTGTCTTGGTCTTTGCTCATGGCATTGCAATAATTTATAGCTTTCTGAGACACTTAGCGCACATATTAGCAAAACCTTAAGTAAAATTTTATACTTATGGCTTATCTTGTTATCATTAAAACTTTCATGACTCTAAGAGAATTTATGCTTAATTCTCTCAGAAGGGTTCTGGAGCTTACAATCTCCCCCTTTTGATGATAACAACTTAAGTCTTAAGATAATAATTTTGCTTAAGTTCAGAAGTGTTTCTGAGTAAGTTCATAACTTATTCAGAATTCACTTTTGCTTTCTTAGAAACTAATTTAGCTTTCTGAGAGAAGGCTTCGTTATTTTCTTAGAAGGCTGAGATAATCAACAGTTCAAGTATGCAATGTATGATTACTGTTTGAGATTATCAGTTTCATAGCATGTATTTCATGATAATGTATCTATGAGATTCAGAAATATCAAGCTAAGTAAATCAAGAGATGCCAAAAAATAAATAATAAAAGATAAGCATAAGATAGGTAAACATGAGATGCCAAAGAAATGATTTTCATTTATGGTTTTGTAAAGATACAAAAGATTTGGCTCCCCTAAGTTGCTCCCCCTAAGTTCTAGCCTAGTGTTTACGATAGCCAAAGTAAAAAATTTATCAATCATTATCTACTCCCCCTTTGTTACATCAAAAAGGGTGGCTAAGACATAAACGCCATCATTGACTTAGAACTACTGCCTTCTGGCAATGTAGCGTAGCAGCTGGCATATCTCCATGAGAATCTCGCTCTGAGTCGCATTCTGAGCGCATTCTGGAGGAAGGTCAGAGGCAGTGGAAGGCTGTTGAGAAGATGAGGGTTGAGATGAAGGAGGACGAGAGACTTCAGCCTCAAGTACTTCATCGATTATATCCCTTATTTGATATTCAGGAGGTTCTTCTTCTTGTACAGCTTTACCTTCAATAGCAGCAAGTTCAATCGAAGGCTGCCTTTGAGTGTCCTCAGCAACTAGAGAAAGGTCTAGATCAGAGGGTTGCCTAGCTGATGGTTGCTCCATAGCACCAGAAGTCTGAGCATCATCGGAGAGGTTGAAGGTTGAGATCTGGCTATGCATGGCTTCAGTGCTCTTCAACTTCTCAATTCGACCAAAGAAAGGCCGAAATTGCACAGAGGGTGGAGTGACTACCATCCTTCCCAGCTGAAAGCCAGAACCGATCATTGAGTCCGTTATGGAGAAGGTGGGACCTTGTTGATCAAAGGATGTAGGAGGAACCTCTGTTATATCTTGAGGAGGAACCTCTGGTTCCTTCTGAGAGTCCTTCTCAGATAGAGTTCCTTCTAAGGAACTGTGGGCAACAAATGCCTCAACTGCTGCAACTCCGGCAGCCATGGTAGCGTCAGCGCCACCTCTGAGCTGAGCCCAGTGCTGGTGGTCCCTGGCACTACGTCATGTGTTGAGACATGAGTTTCCTCATGTTCCAAAGGGATCTCAGAAGAGAGAGACCAACCTCAGAAGTTGGTTCAATGAAGCGTTCCTCATGCTGTAGTTGTTGTTGTTGTTGCATCGGAGCAGCTTCTGGAGTCTCAGAAGGTGATCCAGCGCCTTCTGGACGTCGAGCATCGTCTGAGCTAAGGACTCAGCATTCACAGTGGCAACTTCAGTTGTGGTTGCCTCAGAAAGTTCCACATAGAAACCTCAGATGGCTTCTCTGGGGCTCTTTCTGGAGCTTCCAGCATCTGGAGTGCGATGCACAATGCGAAAGCGTGCCGCATCTTCCTCGGAAGAGGAATCAGCGACATTTCCTTCATGCCCCTGAATGTCTTCTCTGGTGGGGAGACATGTCCAGATGGGGAGGAGTGATGAGAAGCTTCTGCTCTTCTCAACAGCAGCAGTAGTAGCAGCAGCGGTGGTGGCAGCAGTAGCAGTAACTGCTACAATTTCTTTACCCGTCGGCTTTGGCGGTTCTGTTTCTTGGTGGTTTTTATCCCCACTCCTTGTGAGTTTTTCCCTGATATTTCAAGGAATGTAGGAGTTTAGTTTTAAATTTGGTGGGTTTAAAACCATCAACAGAATCAGAAATAGGAATTGAAGTAGAAGAAGAGTGAAGAAATGAAGGTGGAGTTTAGAGTTAGCTTTTACCAAACGACCACGTTTTTTCCCTTCTGGTGGCACGTCTGGGACTTGGAGAGTGGGAGGTGCTTTCCTTTTCTGGTCATGGGTTCTCAGATGTTGTTTCTTCTGAGTCTTCAGCAGCCTCAGCAACTGTAGGTGCCTTCTGAGGAGTCTTCTGAGCTTCCTCAGAAGCCATACTCCGTGTCACCCTTGTTGGAGAAGGATGAGTCACCTTTTGCTTCTTTTCTTCTTTTCTGGAGGATCGGAAACCTTTTCCTTTCCTTTCTCAGCTTAGAGGGCTGGATGGACCAGCAGTTCCTTAGAAGGCTTTGCTTCCTCCTTCTCTTAGGTGCCCCGTATCTGGTACCTTTTCTTCTTGATGTTGTTGAAGGTGACCATGGAGAACTTACTGTGGTTGAAGACGTATTCATAGTCTTCAAGTGGGAAGGAGAATGGTTGAGGATTCTGGTCAGAAGGCTTCCGTAAGGTAGACTTGTGAGAGCCCTCTTTGGATGAGCCTGGTGCATCATGTAGTTGAGCACCATCCTTCCAAAATCTACTCTTTCCTTTTTCAGTAGGTGGTACAGCAGGCAGGCGTCCATGACCAGGCTCATCCAAAGAGGGTCTCACAACTTTCTGACCAGAATCCTCAACCATCTCTCCTTCCCACTTGAAGACTATGAATACGTCTTCAACCACAGTAAGTTCTCCATGGTCACCTTCAACAACATCAAGAAAAAAGGTACCAGATACGGGGCTAAGAGGAAGGAGGAAGCAAAGCCTTCTAAGGGAACTGCTGGTCCCATCCAGCCCTCTAAGGCTGAGAAAGGAAAGGAAAAGGTTTCCGATCCTCCAGAAAAAAGAAAAAAGAAGCAAAAGGTGACTCATCCTTCTCCAACAAGGGTGACACGGAGTATGGCTTCTGAGGAAGCTCAGAAGACTCCTCAGAAGGCACCTACAGTTGCTGAGGCTGCTGAAGACTCAGAAGAAACAACATCTGAGCAACCCATGACCAGAAAAAGGAAAGCACCTCCCACTCTCCAAGTCCCAGACGTGCCACCAGAAGGGAAAAAGAAACGTGGTCGTTTGGTAAAAGCTAACTCTAAAACTCCACCTTCATTTCTTCACTCTTCTTCTACTTCAATTCCTATTTCTGATTCTGTTGATGGTTTTAAACCCACCAAATTTAAAACTAAACTCCTACATTCCTTGAAATATCAGGGAAAAACTCACAAAGGAGTGGGGATAAAAACCACCAAGAAACAGAACTCGCCAAAGCCGACGGGTAAAGAAATTGTAGCAGTTACTGCTACTGCTGCCACCACCGCTGCTGCTACTACTGCTGCTGTTGATGAAGAAGCAGAAGCTTCTCATCACTCCTCCCCATCTGGACATGTCTCCCCCACCAGAGAAGACATTCAGGGGCATGAAGGAAATGTCGCTGATTCCTCTTCCGAGGAAGAAGATGCGGCACGCTTTCACATTGTGCATCGCACTCCAGATGCTGGAAGCTCCAAGAAAGAGCCCCAGAAGAAGCCATCTGAGGTTTCTATGGTGGAACTTTCTGAGGCAACCACAACTGAAGTTGCCACTGTGAATGCTGAGTCCTTAGCTCAGACGATGCTCGACGTCCAGAAGGCGCTGGATCAACCTTCTGAGACTCCAGAAGCTGCTCCGATGCAACAACAACAACAACTACAGCATGAGGAACGCTTCATTGAACCAACTTCTGAGGTTGGTCTCCTCTCTTCTGAGATCCCTTTGGAACATGAGGAAACTCATGTCTCAACACATGACGTAGTGCCAGGGACCACCAGCACTGGGCTCAGCTCAGAGGTGGGCGTTGACGCTACCATGGCTGCCGGAGTTGCAGCAGTTGAGGCATTTGTTGCCCACAGTTCCTTAGAAGGAACTCTATCTGAGAAGGACTCTCAGAAGGAACCAGAGGTTCCTCCTCAAGATATAACAGAGGTTCCTCCTACATCCTTTGATCAACAAGGTCCCACCTTCTCCATAACGGACTCAATGATCGGTTCTGGCTTTCAGCTGGGAAGGATGGTAGTCACTCCACCCTCTGTGCAATTTCGGCCTTTCTTTGGTCGAATTGAGAAGTTGAAGAGCACTGAAGCCATGCATAGCCAGATCTCAACCTTCAACCTCTCCGATGATGCTCAGACTTCTGGTGCTATGGAGCAACCATCAGCTAGGCAACCCTCTGATCTAGACCTTTCTCTAGTTGCTGAGGACACTCAAAGGCAGCCTTCGATTGAACTTGCTGCTATTGAAGGTAAAGCTGTACAAGAAGAAGAACCTCCTGAATATCAAATAAGGGATATAATCGATGAAGTACTTGAGGCTGAAGTCTCTCGTCCTCCTTCATCTCAACCCTCATCTTCTCAACAACCTTCCACTGCCTCTGACCTTCCTCCAGAATGCGCTCAGAATGCGACTCAGAGCGAGATTCTCATGGAGATATGCCAGCTGCTACGCTACATTGCCAGAAGGCAGTAGTTCTAAGTCAATGATGGCGTTTATGTCTTAGCCACCCTTTTTGATGTAACAAAGGGGAGTAGATAAATGATTGATAAAATTTTTTACTTTGGCTATCGTAAACACTAGGCTAGAACTTAGGGGGAGCAACAACTTAGGGGGAGCCAAATCTTTTGTATCTTTACAAAACCATAAATGAAAAATCATTTCTTTGGCATCTCATGTTTCACCTATCTTATGCTTATCTTTTATTATTTATTTTTTGGCATCTCTTGATTTACTTAGCTTGATTTTCTGAATCTCATAGATACATTATCATGAAATACATGCTATGAAACTGATAATCTCAAACAGTAATCATACATTGCATACTTGAACTGTTGATTATCTCAGCCTTCTAAGAAAATAACGAAGCCTTCTCTCAGAAAGCTAAATTAGTTTCTAAGAAAGCAAAAGTGAATTCTGAATAAGTTATGAACTTACTCAGAAACACTTCTGAACTTAAGCAAAATTATTATCTTAAGACTTAAGTTGTTATCATCAAAAAGGGGGAGATTGTAAGCTCCAGAACCCTTCTGAGAGAATTAAGCATAAATTCTCTTAGAGTCATGAAAGTTTTAATGATAACAAGATAAGCCATAAGTATAAAATTTTACTTAAGGTTCTGCTAATATGTGCGCTAAGTGTCTTCAGAAAGCTATAAATTATTGCAATGCCATGAGCAAAGACCAAGACAAAACATCAAGTAACCTCGAGATGAATTGATAAAAGCATAGCGCCAAAGATATCAGAAAGGATATCTCAGAAGCGCAGAAGGTGAAAACATGTTTCTGAGGAAAGAACACTGTCGCCTCAGAAGGGTCTCAGAAGACCTCGCGACTAGGAGTTCTCAGAAGGGTCTTCCCTCAGAAGGTTAGCCTCAGAAGTCCGTACAACTCTTAGAAGGTTGGACTCAGAAGCAACCAAATGTCTGGACTCAAGGAAGTGCAAACAGACTCAGAAAGCTCGCTACAACTAGCCAAGGAAGTGGGAACACGCGCACTGTGCAGTTCTGAAAAGTTCCTCATTTTGCGCTGACTGTAGCAGGGAGCCGTTCTGAAAAGGACACAGCACATAAGCAAAGTGAAAGCCTCTAATTTCGCGGCTCTTTGATGCCTATATATATGAGTTCAATTCCAGAGCAAAATGAAAAAAACTCTTGCACTAAAACTCTTGATTAAACGTGCCAAAACTCTGTTGAATTGAAAATCATTTGCGAAAACTTAGAACTTTCTCAGAAAGACAATTTTTACGAAATTGTTTTTCTAACTTTGCAAAATCTTCTAGTTCTGAATTGGTGTAAATTCTTACATTTGTAAGTTAATCCTAGAAGTCTACTAAGTGTAAAACTAGGTTTGTAACTTAGTCTTGGTAGTTGTTTTCGATCAAAACAAACTTTCTGAAAAACGCTAAGTCCTTTGTTGGCAGAGTCTCTAGTGTTTGAGGCAAGGAAGTCCTCTGTTGTGAGGCATCCTCTGTTGTGAGGCAAGGAAGTCCTTAATTGTTTAAGGCAAGGAAGTCCTCTAGTGTGAGGCAAGGAAATCCACTTCGGGTTGTGAAGTGGTGAAAGTCCTTTACGTGATAAAGGCAGTGTTGTCTGGGAAGGCACATTAAGAAGAATATCTAAGAACTCTCAACTAAAGGTTGAGGACTGGAGTAGGTTATAACCGAACCAGTATAAAATCCCTTGTGTTAAGCTTTTCTCTCTAACTCATTACGTGTCCAAATCTTTGAGAAAAACTCTATCACAACTTTAATCAAGAGGTCCTTTGAAAACCTTATTGATCAAAATCAGAAAGCTTTTGAGAAACTTAAATCTTAAGTCGTTTTCTTAAAAATCTCTCAGAAAGGAACTTTCTTAGAAACTAAGTTCTCAGAAACTTAATCTTCTCAGAAAGCATTTTCCGCTGCAAACTCTTAATCATACCTTCTGAGTACAAACAGCTTTCTAAGTAAAAGTTTTAACAAGCAATTTTTAAAACTTGCACGATTCAACCCCCCCCTTCGTGCACACATACACTTTCAGTTGTCTTGGTTCTTTTTTTGTCAGGTTCATTTAAATTTGATTGGCCCTCATTCTTCTCTAAATTCCTGATTTCCTTAACAACACTAACACTAATGTCATTGACAAGCGATTCCATTCTAAATTTTAACAACTACAATAATAAATTTTTTAAAAAAAAAAACTATCAGAAAAATAAACAGAACATAAGCACTGAAGCAGTAAGCACTGAAGTAGAAGCACTGAAGCAGTAAGCAAAAGCAGTAAGCAAAAATGCAGATTCATGATTCATCAAATTTGAACAGAAGCACTGAAGTAGTAAGCAGATCATATTTTTGAACAGAACCAGAAAGCAAAAGCAAAAACAGAAGCAGATTTGAACAGAACCTTAGAGGCGCCGGAGCACGAAGAAACTGAACCAGACGCGGAGGCGAAGGCGGAGGCGGCGCGGACAGGAAGAAGTTGAACCAGAGTACTAGACGCGGAGGCATTGCGGACACGAAGAAGCTGAACCAGAGTACTAGACGCGGAGGCTCGAACTCGAACTTGAGGCGGCGCGGCCGCGGGCACGGACTGAAAGCAACAGAGGGCGCAGAGCCGCGGACTCAAAGAAGCAGGCAAGCACCGGACTCGAGAGAGAGAAGGTCGCGGCGGCCGACAACGACAGGGAAGGAAAATGAAGGAGGGTTTTGCCGTTTTGGGAATTTTATTTACTGATTAGGTTTTAGGGGTTTAGAAACGAAAGTGAGGGTTGGGTGGTGGGCCAAATGAAGAAGTTTGGACAATTGGGCTCAAAAAAAATTTAATAATTATTGGCGGGCTAGGTGGGCTAGTCCGCCCCCGCTTAACCCGCGGGCTAAGCGGGGCGGGTTAGGCGGGCTTTTGGAAAAGGGCGGTCCTAAAATCTCATCATAGCCCGCTAATTTGGGCGGGCTAAGCGGGCCGGCCGGCGGGCCAAGCCCATTTTGACACCCCTAGATATTGTGATACCTGGTCAACTCATGTGCAGTACTGTGTTTGACGAGTGTGAAAGGATTGGTTGGTTGATCTCTAATGATATGCCTGATAATAATTTTATTTTTTTACTAAGTTGTCATGATTGATATTTGGAAAATTCTGTAGGTTATGCAGATAGCGGGGATTGTGTTGTTGAGTGTATGTTTTGTGGAGCTCTATTTTGGTATGGGGAGCGTGGAAGAAGGACAAACAACTTGGTTACTCTTGAATTTTCGCTTTGTTGTAGCAAGGGAAAGGTCCAATTTTCACTACAACAGAGGCCTCATGCCCTTCTTTTATCTTTATTCACTGGATCTGACAAACGTTCAAAACACTTCTTAGACAATATTCGTACGTATAATAGTATGTTTGCGTTTACATTTATTGGCAAGATAGAGAGAACTCATAATGATGGAAGAGGACCACCCAAGTTTGTTATTAGTGGAAAAAATTTTCATCGTATTGATACGCTTTTGCCTCTAAATGGAGAAGCCAAAATTTGCACAGTTATAAATATATGATACCCAAAATGAGTTGAAAAATGGAAAATCTCATTTCGGGTATATCTCAACTCTAATTAACTATATGATCCTTACGTTTTTTCATATGCAGTCTCATCTTATGTTTTTTCATGATCATTTGGCTTTCAGTAATTTCTCTATGCGAGATGATTTGGATGAAAGCTTGATTGTTGATCTTATTTGTAACACCTTACTAGATAGCCCTTAACGCTTAAGTCATTTTAGGTCATTTCATAAGGGTTACCTCTTGTTATCATGTTTTATCTTTATATTTAAAATATATATACGTGGAAAATACGTAGGAGAAATTTTCATAATTGATTTGCGAATAGAAAATAAGGGCCTTGCGGAGTAATACAACGTATATAGGTGCGGAAGCAAATAATCCTGAATGAATCTCAATATAATAAAATAACAAAATCATAGTCTCCCAGAACATACATCAAGAAAATAATAATAATAGGTGTAATCTCATGAGCCCAAAACCGAAACTCGCAAGACCCCACTAATACAATCCATCAACATAAGTACTTGTCAGCTAACATAGATCCGGACTTAGGAAAAGTAAATGGAAATAAACAATAAATCAGCATAACATTCATGAAATAACTCAAAAGACACGATAAAGTCTAGTCTAAGGCTGTGCGGGCTCCTCATCCGCTCCTGTATCCGGCTGAATCTCATCATCTCAAATGGGGGAAAAACGTGGGGTGAGTACTGGGAAGTAACTCAGTAGGGGAGGCGCTCCGGGTTTATTAATTAAATAGGTGTAGCATGAATGAATTCAATTTCAATTATAAGTTCTAAAACCATCTTTCTCGGAACGACTTACCTAAGTGTCTCTTGTTCATTTTACATCATATATACATCATACATAATTATATCATTCGTGTGTGTGCTCTATGTGCCAACTAGTCACATAGGGAGACTTAATCATACGTCATACTACGTTTAGTTAAACTTTACTGTAATACACTTTCATAACTTTTTATCTCTTTATTATCTCTTATGGTCTATCCACCCTCTTGCAAACCTCTGTTGCACCGACCCCTAGGCATGAGCTTATCCTAACGAAATGGGGAAAAGGGGGATATTCACCAACTGCAAGTGAAGGACCTGTAGCGCCGAGGATGTTAACCCCCTCTACAGCCTCTCAAGCCGAAGGCTACTATGTATTCTTGCGCCACCCGGTGACGTCTTTATTAACTACGCGCCACCCGGTGACGTCTCAAACAATGATTATGCTCCACCCCGTGACGTCTTAACATTATACATGCGCCACCTAGTGACGTCTCAGTTCACAACACATAACATACGCATACAATACATAACTCATATGAGCATCTAATAACATCACATATCATGCAATCAACTCATATCAACATATCATCATCCAAACAGCATCTAAACTCGCATACAAA
>RYYW01000030.1:439437-452237 GCA_013621005.1 Aeschynomene evenia | reverse complement strand
TCCATGAGAATCTCGCTCTGAGTCGCATTCGGAGCGCATTCTAGGGTAGGTCAGAGGCAGTGGAAGGCTGTTGAGAAGATGAGGGTTGAGATGAAGGAGGTCGAGAGACTTCAGCCTCAAGTACTTCATCGATGATATCCCTCGTTTGATATTCAGGAAGTTCTTCTTCTTGGACAGCTTTGCCTTCAATAGCAGCAAGTTCAATGGAAGGCTGCCTTTGAGTGTCCTCAGAAACTAGAGCAAGGTCTAGATCAGAGGGTTGCCGAGCTGATGGTTGCTCCATGGCACCAGAAGTCTGAGCATCTTCGGAGAGGTTGAAAGTGAAGATCTGACTATGTATGGCTTCAATGCATTTCAACTTCTCAGTTCGACCAAGGAAGGGCGAAATTGCACAGAGGGTGGGGTGACTACCATCCTTCCCAGCTTAAAGCCGGAAACCAATCATTGAGTCCGTAATCGAGAAGGTGGAACCTTGTTGATCAAAGGAAGTAGGAGGAACCTCTGTTATATCTAGAGGAGGAACCTCTGGTTCCTTCTGAGAGTCCTTCTCAGTTTCCTTTTAAGGAACTGTGGGCAACAAATGCCTCAACTGCTGCAACTCCGGCAGCCATGGTAGCGTCAGCGCCCACTCTGAGCTGAGCCCAGTGCTGGTGGTCCCTGGCACTACTTCATGTGTTGAGACATGAGTTTCCTCATGTTCCAAAGGGGATCTCAGAAGAGAGGAGACCCTCAGAAGTTGGTTCAATTAAGGCTTCCTCATGCTGTAGTTGTTGTTGTGGTTGCATCTGAGCAGCTTCTGGAGTCTCAGAAGGTTGATCCAGTGCCTTCTGGACGTCAAGCATCGTCTGAGCCAATGACTCAGCATTCACAGTGGCAACTTCAGTTGTGGTTGCCTCAGAAAGTTCCACCATAGAAACCTCAGATGGCTTCTTCTGGGGCTCTTTCTTGGAGCTTCCAGCATCTGGAGTGCGATGCTCAATGCGAAAGCTTGCTGCATCCTCTTCTTCTGAAGAATCAGCAACATTTCCTCCATGCCCTTGAATGTCTTCTCTGGTAGGGGAGACATTCCCAGAGGGGGAGGAGTGATGAGAAGCTTCTGCTTCTTCTTCAACAGCAGCAGCAGTAGCAGTAGCGGTGGTGGCAGCAGTAGCAGCAACTGCTACAATTTCTTTACCCGTCGGCTTCGGCGGGCTCTGTTTCTTAGTGGTTTTTATCCCCACTCCTTTGTGAGTCTTTCCCTGATATTTCAAGGAATATAGGAGTTTAGTTTTAAATTTGGTGGGTTTAAAACCAGCAACAGAATCAGAAACAGGAATTGAAGTAGAAGAAGATTTAAGAAATGAAGGTGGAGTTTTAGAGTTAGCTTTTACCAAACGACCACGTTTCTTTTTCCCTTCTGGTGGCACGTCTGGGACTTGGAGAGTTGGAGGTGCTTTCCTCTTTCTGGTCAGGAGTTGCTCAGAAGTTGTTTCTTCTGAGTCTTCAGCAGCCTCAACAACCTCAGGTTTCTTCTGAGGAGTCTTTTGAGCTTCCTCAGAAGCCATACTCCTGGTCACCCTTGTTGGAGAGGGATGAGTCACCTTTTGCTTCTTCTTCTTCTTTTCTGAAGGATCGGAAGCCTTTTACTTTCCTTTCTCAGCCTTAGAGGGCTGGTTGGGACCAGCAGCTCCCTTAGAGGGCTTTGCTTCCTCCTTCTTCTTAGGTGCCCCCGTCTCTGGTACCTTCTTCTTCTTGATGTTGTTGAAGGTGACCATGGTGAATTTGCTGTGGTTGAAGACGTATTCATAGTCTTCAAGTGGGAAGGAGAAATGGTCGAGGATTCTGGTCAGAAGGCTTCCGTAAGGTAGACTTGTGAGAGCCCTTTTAGGATGAGCCTGGTGCATCATGTAGTTGAGCACCATCCTCCCAAAATCTTCTCTTTCCTTTTTCAGCAGGTGGTACAGTAGGCAGGCATCCATGGTGGTAACGTTCCCCATGTCTCCAATCCGAGGGAGAAGGGTGTGTTGAACAACGAGAAGATGATTCTGGCCTCTTGCGTAAGATGAGGCACCTTTACCCCTTGAGTGGTAGGCTGTTGCTACCAGTCAGAAGTGTCACTACTTCTTCTTCTGAGTCATCTACCTCCTTGACCCATTCTGGGTCGTCGGCGATGACTGCACCACCATTCAAGGTCTTGAAGACTTTGTTGATGTCAGAGGAGGAGAAGCGGATCTGTTGGTCACCAATCGTGCTCTTGACCCCTTTGTTGGTGAACCTTTCTATTTGCGAATAGAATGCTCTCACCACATTTGGGTAGAACACGTCCTCGGAACTCATCATGGCTGGCCATCCAGGTTGCTTGAGGAAGGTGAATTGAAGTTCATCCACTTGATTGTAAACGTTGAGAGGTAGTACCCTTCCCATAGCAAGATTTCTTGGAAGATAAGTCTTGTGGAATAGGGACTGTATTTCCTCATTGTCGTAGAGAATATCTTCGGATATTTCATTGAGATTGTTTCTCATTAAGCCCTTGATCTCTCCAGAGACGGCCATTTGGAAGAAGGGTTTGAGTTTTGAGAAGAGATAGAGAAGAACAAGAGAGAGAGAGATAGAGAGAGAGCAGATGAAGATTTGAAAAGCGAGGAGAGGATTTGGCAGAGTTTTGGTAAGCTTTAAGCGTAAAGTGCTTAAATGAAACAATGCCATGAGTATTTATAGACATGGCTTGTAACTAGCCGTTTCCTGCCACTTATCCAAAAGTTACCGTTGGTAACTTGTTTCTCGGAAGGTACCTTTCTGAGAGAGGTGGTCCTTCTGAGAAGCCCTCCTTCTAAGAGATGTTTCAGAAGATCTCCTTTCTGAGAGATGAGTCTTCTGAGAACAAATTTTCTCCGATAGAGTTTTTTCTGTGTTTTCCTACTTCTAGCTCAGAAGCTTAGTTCTATTGTTCGTCTCAGAATCTAAACTAGGACTAAGGGGGGGTTTCTAAGAGAGAGTTTTTTTAATTTCAAAGTACTTAGAAACGTCTTAGATTGAGAAGTCCTTTCAGAACATCAAAACGATCCTCGGTTAAAGGCTTTGTAAATATATCTGAGATTTGATCCTCAGTATTCACAAATTTAAGTTCAATGTCACCTTTTTGCACATGATCCCGAATAAAATGATGTTTTATATCAATGTGCTTGGATCGAGAATGCTGAATAGGATTCTTAGCTAAGTGATAGCACTTGTATTATCACAAAGGATAAGGATTTTGGTGTACCTTAATTGATAATCAAGTAGCTGATTCTTAATCCAGAGCATCTGAGAACAGCAGTTCGCAGCAGATACATACTCAGCTTCAGCAGTTGATAGGGCGATCGTATTTTGCTTCTTGCAAGACCAAGTGATCAAGCATTTTCCAAAGAAGCAGCAACAGCCACTTGTGCTTTTGCGATCGGTCCTATCTCCAGCGTAGTCGGCATCACAGTAACCTACAACATCAGAAGAACAACCTTTCTCGTACCAAAGACCAAGATTAGTAGTTCCACTTAAATATCGTAAAATTCGTTTAACTGCGGTTAAATGTGATTGCTTGGGCTTAGACTGGAATCTAGCACAGATCCCAACACTGAGTTGGATATCTGGTCTGGAGGCAGTTAAGTAGAGAAGTGAGCCAATCATCCTTCGATAGTTGCTTTCTGAGATTTTCTCACCCTCTTCATCCAAGTCAATTACTTGAGAGGGATGCATGGGAGTGCTCATGGGTTTGGCCTTATCCATCAGAAACTTCCTCAGAAGTTCTTTGGTATACTTCTCTTGATGAATAACTTTCCCTTCTGACTCTTGCTTGATTTGCAATCCTAGGAAGAATTTTAATTCTCCCATCATGCTCATCTCGAATTCACCTTGCATAAGCTTGGAGAATTCTTTGCAAAGGCATTCATTGGTTGCGCCAAAGATTATGTCATCAACATAAATCTGGACAATCAAGAAACCAGAGTCTTCTGAGAGTGTGAAGAGAGTTGTGTCCACTTTCCCTCTTGAGAATCCGTTTTTAAGTAGGAAAGAGCTCAATCTATCGTACCAAGCTCTTGGAGCTTGTTTCAGACCATAGAGAGCCTTTGTAAGCTTAAATACATGATTCGGGAATGCATCATTCACAAAACCAGGGGGTTGTTTTACATAAACTTCCTCAGAAAGGTATCCATTCAAGAAGGCAGACTTAACGTCCATCTGATAGAGTTTGAAACCTTTGTGTGCAGCAAAAGCTAGCAACATTCTGATTGCTTCCAATCTTGCGACTCGAGCGAAAGTTTCATCGTAGTCTATCCCTTCTTGTTGGTTGTACCCTTGAGCAACCAATCTGGCCTTGTTTCTCACGACTTGACCGTTTTCATCAAGTTTGTTTCGAAACACCCATTTAGTCCCAATGACGCTTTTGCCTTTGGGCTTATGAGTTAGTTTCCAAACCTGATTTCTCTCGAATTGGTCAATTTCATCCTGCATGGCATTTACCCAGCTGGGATCATCTAACGCCTCTTCTATGGAGTCTGGTTCAAGTTCAGAAACCATAGCAAGATTTGTATAGTTCCTTCTGGTTCTTACGCCACGTTCTGGACTGCCCAAGACTTCATTCTGAGAGACATTTTTCAAGTCTCTTGAACCTCTAATCCTTTTAGGAGTAGGGTTCTGAGAAGGAGACACAGAGGGTTCTCTTTCTGAGTCATCAGAAGCTTGACCTTCTGAGAGTCTAGGTTCCATTGCATTTGGAGAAGTAGATACTCTAGGTTCTGGAGCTTCAATGATGCTACTGGATTTTTCTTTAGATGGAGATGGTTGTTCCATGGGTTGGAAATCAGTCTCATCATCTATAAGAATTTTCCTTTTGGCTCTCTCAGAAGTGATGTTGAGTTTCTCAAACTCATCTTCTAAGTTAGCATCTTTCTGAAACATGTCCTTACTAAGTTCTTTGAACTTAATATGGATTGTCTCTTCAACACATTTACTCTTTTGTTATATACTCTGTAAGCTTTAAGAGACTGAGGAGTATCCTAGGAAGTATCCATCATCGGACTTAGAATCAAAACTTAGAAAGTTTGTCCTTTGTGTTGAGAAATAAAACAAGAAGAACCAAATATATGGAAATAAGAAATGTTTGGTATCTTATTCTTCCAATAGCTCGTAAGGTGTCTTTTTCAGAAATTGGTTCTCAAGAAAGACTCGATTCTGAATGTAGCATGAAGTATTAACTGCTTTCAGCCCAGAAACCTTTTGATATCCACTTTCTAAGAGCATTGTTCTTGCCATCTCTTGAAGGCTTCGATTCTTTCTCTCAGCCACTCCATTTTGTTGAGGAGTTCTGGGAGAATGAGAATTCGTGAGCAATGCCCAGATTTTCGCAAAACTTTTCGAAAGCATGATTCTCAAATTCACACACATGATCTGAGCTTATGGTATGAAATGTGCGAATCCTTTTCTGTTGAGACTCTTTTCGCAAATGCTTTGAACTTCTCAAAAGTTTCTTCCTTAGAGGCTAGAAAGAAAACCCAAGTGAATCTGGAGTAATCATCCACTATGACAAGACCATAGCGTTTTCCAGAAAGGGAAGCCGTTCTGGTTGGCCCAAAGAGATCCATGTGGAGAAATTCCAGTGGTTTCTGAGTAGAAATAACCACTTTTACTGGGAAAGGAAGCCTTGGTCTGTTTCCCTCTTTCACAGAAGTCGCAGGTTGCATCCTTCTGATACTTAATGCTGGGAGGCCCTTTACAAGTCCTTTCTGAGAGAGCTCAGAAAGAAGTCTCATATGGGCATGACCAAGTTTCTTATGCCATAGCCATTTGTCCTCTTGGACAGAGACAAGGCATTCCACGTTTTGATCCTTTAGATCATCCAGATGGATAACATAGATGTTACCAACACGTTTTCCTTCCAGAACGAATCTTGTCATTTGTGAGATTAATCACAGACAATACTTGGCATAAAACTCAACCTTTAAGCCTTTGTCACAAAATTGACTAATGCTTAATAGATTGTGAGTTAAACCATCGACCAAAAGTACATCTGAGATTTGGTGAGAGGGATCCTTACCAACATCTCCGATTGCAGTGACCCTTACCTTAGCGCCATCACCGAATCGCACTGTTCCGCCTTTCTTGGGCTTGAGGCTTCTGAACCAGTGCTTGCTTCCAGTCATGTGCCTCGAGCAGCCACTGTCAAGGTACCACTGCTCATCGTGGTGGTGGAGCAGCGCTTGATGATGTACCTGCAGTCACAAAGTTAACAGATTTAGGTACCCATTCTTTGTTGGGTCCTTGCCTTGTTAGCTTTCTTGGACTTTTGCCTTCTTTTCTTAGAAGGGTCATGGTTTTGAGAGTCAAAGACTTTTTGTTTGCCCTTTTCAGAAGCACTTGCTTTCTGAGAAGTTTTACCCTTCTGAGAGGGGTTAGTCTTCTTAGAAGGCTTTGCTTTCTGATTTTTCTTTTGAGCCTTCTGAGGCTTAGAGATTTTTCCTTTATCCAACATAGGACATTTTTCAGAACCATGGCCACTTTTAAAAGCATGCGATGCACATGCGAAGTGATTTAGTTAAAGATGGATCAATATCATTTGGTTCGAAGATTTCTTCATAACCAAGTCCACTCTTATCCTTGTAGGGTCTTTTGACCACCAAGCAAGAGTGTCATCATTTTCTCACCCTTGACCATCTTAACTAAGTCAGAAGTGAGAAGCTCATTTGTCTTTGTAATTCTATCAAAGCCAGTTCGACTTTTTCAACAGTTACAGAAGACATTGTTTCTAAAGCTTGATAGAGGTTGTGACTTTCAAGATATCTATTTTTAAAGTCATCTCTTTCAAGCCTTAGGTTCTCTACTTCTTGAATTAGTCTAGCATTTTCAGCTTCTAAGTGTTTAAAAGACTTTCTTAGTTTGCTGAAATTGTTAGCTAATTCGTTTGAGTCTCTCAGAAGCTCTTCATAGAGTTCTGAGATCTCACTGTATGAGTGTGAGAAAGGAGGAGAGTTTGGCACCTCTTCTGACTCAGATTCTGTTTCCAGAATATAGTCAGTACCGGCCATGAAGCAGACATTAGCTTCCTCTTCACTTGCTGACTCAGAGCCTTCCTCTTCTGAGTCACTCCATGTAGCAGCCATTGCCTTCTTCTTCTTTTTGGGAATGAACTTCTTCTTTCCCTTGTTCTGAGGGCACTCCGTTCTGAAGTGGCCCTTTTCTCCACAGCCGAAACATGTGGCATCAGAAGGTTTTGACTTTCCTTTTCTAGGAGTGATCTCTTTGTCTTTGCTTGGTTTCTGTTCCAAGCTTTCTTCATTTTCCTTACTAGAAGAGAGATATCATCTTCATCGGAATCTGATTCTTGATCGTTTTCAGACTCAGATATTTCTTTAGCCTTTAGGGCTTTTGAAGTCTTCTTGATCTGACTTTTCAGAGCCAGAGCTTTCTGAGGTCTTGAGGATGAAGATGGTCCTCCAAGCAACCCTTCCAGTTCGATCTCATGCGTTCTGAGCGAACCGAATAGTACATCCAAACCCAGCTGGTTTAGATCCTTGGCTTCCTGGATTGTTGTGACTTTAGGGCGCCATTTTGCAGAAAGGCTTCTGAGGATTCTTCTTACCATCTCAGCGTTTGAATAAGTCTTTCCCAAGACTTTCAGCTGATTGATAATATGGAGAAATCTTATTGACATGCTGTCAATAGTTTCCTCAGGCTGCATGCTAAAGGACTCGTATTTGTGTACGAGCATTGAGATTTTTGTTTCCTTGAATTCGTCATTACCTTCGTGCAGCATATGAAGTCTTTCCCAAATCTCTTGTGCAGTATCACATGACACAATTTTGTCATATTCTAACTGGGTAAAGCACAGAGGAGAATATACTTGGCTTTGAAGTTGAGTTGTATCTTCTCCTTCATCTCTTGAGTCCATTCGTCCTTAGGGACCCGTCTTGTATAGGTTCTGAGTGCTGGAGGTGCCACTCCTGGCTCAGCTTCTGTTGCAACTACAGCATCCTCTGTAATTGTCTGCAGAGGCTGATAGTCTCCATTCTCGATCCTATCCCATAAGTCCAGACTAGTGTGCTTGATGAACATCGTCATTCTGTCACGCCAGTAGTCGAAGCTGTCTCCGAGAAACATCGGAGGTCTGTTTATTGAAGCCCCATCTGATATGAATGCAGCTGGTGAATGCATATTTCCTTTCGAGGATCTTTTTCCTTGACACTGCTAAGTGCTCAACCCCTTAAGGACCGAGCTCTGATACCAATTGAAAGTGTATGTGTGCACGAGAAGGGGGGGTTGAATCGTGCAAGTTTTAAAAATCACTTCTTAAAACCTTTACTTAGAAAGCTGTTTTTACTCAGAAGGTAGATTTAAAGAGTTTGCAGCGGAAATAGCTTTCTGAGAAGATTAAGTTTCTGAGAACTCAGTCTTTCTGAGAAAGTTCCTATCTGAGCAGTCTTAAGAAAACTACTTTAAGTTATAATCTTTTAAACGCTTTCTGATTTTAATCAGTAATGTTTTCACAAGACTTCTTAATTAAAATTGTGGTTAAGTTTTTCTCAAAGCTTTATGCAATTAAAGAGTAAGGAAGAAAAGCTTAACACAACGAGTTTTATACTGGTTCGGTTATAACCAACCTACTCCAGTCCTCAACTTTCAGTTGAGAGTTCTTAGATATTCTTCTTAATGTGCCTTCTCAGACAACACTGCCTTTACCAAGTAAAGGACTTCCACCACTTCACAACCCGAAGTGGATTTCCTTGCCTCACACTAGAGGACATCCTTGCCTCCAACACTAGAGGACTTCTTTGCCTCACAAGAGAAGACTTCCTTGCCTAAACAATTAAGGACTTTGAACTTTGCCTCAAACACTAGAGGACAAAAACTGCCTTCAAACAACGAAGGACTTAGCGTTTTTCAGAAAGTTGTCTTGCTTCGAAAATCAACTACTAAGATTAAGTTACAAACTTAATTTGACCCTTAGTAGACTTCTAGATTTAACTTACAAATGTAAGAATTACACCGATTCAGAACTAGAAGATTTTGCAAAGTTAGAAGAACAATTCGTAAAAAATTGGTCTTTCTGAGAAAGTTCTAAGTTTTCGCAAAATGATTTCATTCAACAGAGTTTTGGCACGTTTAATCAAGAGTTTTTGCGCAAGAGTTTCGTCACATTGCTCTTGGAATTGAACTCATATATATAGGCATCAAAGAGCGCGAAATTAGAAGCTTTCACTTTGCTTATGTGGCTGTGTCCTTTTCAGAACGGCTCCCTGCTACAGTCAGCGCGAAATGAGGAACTTTTCAAAACTGCACAATGCGCGTGTTCCCACTTCCTTAGCTAGTTGTAGCGAGCTTTCTGAGACTGCTTGCCCTCCCTTGAGTCCAGACACTTGGTTGCTTCTGAGTCCAACCTTCTAAGAGTTGTACGGACTTCTGAGGCGAACCTTCTGAGGGAAGACCCTTCTGAGAACTGCTAGTCGCAGGGTCTTCTGAGACCCTTCTGAGGCGACAGTGTTCTTTCCTCAGAAACATGTTTTCACCTTCTGCGCTTCTGAGACATCCTTTCTGATATCTTTGGCGCTATGATTTTATCAATTGATCTCGAGGCTACTTGATGTTTTGTCTTGGTCTTTGCTCATGGCATTGCAATAATTTAAAGCTTTCTGAGACACTTAGCGCACATATTAGCAAAACCTTAAGTAAAATTTTATACTTATGGCTTACCTTGTTATCATTAAAACTTTCATAACTCTAAGAGAATTATGCTTAATTCTCTCAGAAGGGTTCTGGAGCTTACAGAGCTTGTATTTTGCTCCACTTAGAGGTAGCTTGTGTTGCAAGAAGCTTCCCTTGGTGTCTTGAGCTTATGCTATGCTCCACTTATAGCTTGCTTGTGGTGCAAGAAGCTTCCCTTGATGCTTTGAGCTTATGCTATGCTCCACCTATAGCTTGCTTGTGGTGCAAGAAGCTTCCCTTGGTGTCTTGAGCTTATGCTATGCTCCACCTATAGCTTGCTTGTGGTGCAAGAAGCTTCCCTTGATGCTTTGAGCTTTTGCTATGAGCCTCTAGCTTTAGCTTATGCTATGAGCCTCTAGCTTTAGCTTATGCTATGAGCCTCTAGCTTGCTTGAGGCTATGCTATGCTCCTCTTGGGTGCTCTTTTGCTTCAAGTGTTTTCTTAATATTTTTAATACCTCATAGGTTAATCTCCTGAAACACTTGATGAAACCATTAGTATTCACAAGCAAAATTCTTATCCAACACTTAAAGATTTTTATCATTCAAAACATCTTATGACAATGTAGGGTTCTTGGAGCTAACAATCTCCCCCTTTTTGATGATAACAATCTTAAGTAGAATAAGAGTTTTGTTTGGTCTTATTATGAAAAATTATTCTTAAGTCTTGGGGACTTAGGAATTATTTCTCATAGTAGCATAATCATAATATTGAGAGATAAGCAAATTGTAGAATTTAACTTTTCTAATTTAACTTATGCAATAGCAAAATACAAATAAATGCTTAAGGTTATGCATAAAGAGAAATAATTAAGATAAAATAAGCTACTTGCTCCCCCTAGGTGTATGCACCTATACTACTAAGATCATACTAGAAGCTACTACTTCTTGTACTTTTCTTCTACTTTTTCTCCCCCTTTGTTTTCATTAAAAATCAACCCAAACAAGGGTGGTCTTCACATGTAGTGTAACATCCCGATTTATCAACCTTGCCATGGTTAAGATTAACAACTCGGAACATCACTTTTTTTTTTTTTTTTATATACCTATACAGAATAGGGATATAGTAAACGGGGTAAAACTCAACAAGCCATGACATTAGGTTCCTAATATAATAAACCATGTACTGGGAATACTTATATAATAATAGAAACATAACCAAGACATAAAGGTAATATATGTGTACATAAATGGCCCTCTGTATACTGAATTGGACCAATATCTGATGAAAGTGCATGTACAGAATCAAAATCTCAACCTACACTGAGGAGCGCTGCCGCTTACTCAGTGGTACAACTCAAAATGAGGCGACTAACTACTAAACAAAAGAAATCTCCATTATACGACCGCTCGACTGTCTACTGCTGCTCCTCACCCTTTAGTATATCTTCTTCGGGATCCTCCTCCTCTGATGAATCTGCTCCAGGCTCGCCAGGTACATAATCAGGCTCGGGTTCCTCCTCTGGGTCTGAGTCCTCTGCCTCGACCGGGTCCTCCTCCGCTGGTGGTGGTGGTGGTGGAGATGCTGCCTGAGCTGGAGCTGCGTCATGTCGAGGGGCTGGGAATCTTCGTGTGAGATCCAGTAAGAAGAACTGTGTGGTACCAGGGACGTGGTGCGTAACCGAAATCAAGCCGGTCTTTGGGTCGTATGTAGAGAGTCCAAAAACATAAGGTCTACGTGGAGGGGGTGGAAGCTGACCCATCTAGAATTTGACATACGAAAGAAAGAGAGGGTAAGACTCGAGAGTCTTAGTGAGTTGCGTAAAGCACACGGATCAACGTGCTCGTATGAAAATTCTAGTCAATCAAAGTAATACTCTTTCTTTTCAAAGGGTGGTACTAGTTCCAAAACTATGAGTCCTTACCTTGATTGATCAAACATCTTAAGGATCCGTTTCTAAGGGAGTCTACGTTTTTTCACTAGGTTCTCGCATTTCTAGCAACCTACGTAAATATCAACTATAAGGTTGGTTCCACAATTTCCTCGTAGGCCGTACTACGAGTCCACTGGTCCACGCCTCACATTTGAATACTTCTTCGTTCGTTGAATTGAAGGTTAGCAGTTTTCTCCACTTTTCATGTAAGTGTACAATATAAACCTCGAATGTGTATCCGGTCATAAAAAAAAATCCTCGGATTGCAAGTCCGGCATCATGGCCCAGCCATGGAAATTCTAACTCCTCGGATAACACAATTCGGCATCACGGCCCGGCCGTGGTATTTTATGCAAGTCGGGACTATGTGTCCCTCAAATATGCTCTGAGTCCTAGACCGGGAAGTCTTGACCTTGACCACAGCTCCGTTCTCGCCTAAACTTTAAAGGTTCCTTGATTCGGAGGTGTCTCGTGTCAAGGAATCATCTGCCATCTAGTCCACATGTCCCGTAGGTCCAATGCACCACCATCTAGTCGATTAGATGGCTGGATCCAAGCTAACCAGAAATTCAATCGAACGGATATAACGAGCAGCAGTTATAATTTAACAAACACATGTAGCATCCTCGGGTACTCGTCCGGACAATTCCAGGAATTCCACCGAGTCGTTCATGCAATCCATAATACAACCTCAAGAACAGTACAACCATCATGCATGAGTACAGTCATATAGACTAGCATTACCATTTCACATCATCACTCTAATTTACAGATTCAGTATATAACAGCAGCAGATATCTTGATCACCTGGTAATACTATCGTGTGGTAACATCGTTGCATACCAATAGTAATTATTTGATTTAGTTATAAGCTTTCAGTTCTCACAGCACATAGATACATTATATATATACTCGTATTGTCTTGTTCTGTATATTTAATAATACGCTACTAGTTTTAAGAAATAATTATAAAAATATTTCGTAGTTTATTGATCATAAAAATAAATTAGAGAAATTGGTCTAGCTTCGGTGCACCAGAAATCGACGCAGCGCATGGCAGGCCATGACTGCGCGATTCCCAGCGCCCGGCGCCCTGCGTGCCTCGCACGCCCGCGCCCTGCGCTCCCAGCGCGCCTCGCGCCCTGCGCGCCTCGCGCCTGCGCGTCCTGCGCCTCCGCGCCCCGGCGCTCCGTGCGCCCCGCGCCAATGCATCCTG
>RYYW01000030.1:40622-438170 GCA_013621005.1 Aeschynomene evenia | reverse complement strand
ACGTCTGGGACTTGGAGAGTGGAGGTGCTTTCCTCTTTCTGGTCATGGGTTGCTCAGATGTCGTTTCTTCTGAGTCTTCAGCAGCCTCAACAACCTCAGGTTCCTTCTGAGGAGTCTTCTGAGCTTCCCTAGAAGCCATACTCCTTGTCACCCTTGTTGGAGAAGGGTGAGTCACCTTTGGTTCTTCTTCTCTTTTCTGAAGGATCGAAACCTTTTCCTTTCCTTTCTCAGCCTTAGAGGGCTGGTGGGACAGCTCCCTTAGAAGGCTTTGCTTCCTCCTTCTTCTTAGGTGGCCCCCGTCTCTGGTACCTTCTTCTTCTTGATGTTGTTGAAGGTGACCATGGTGAATTGCTGTGGTTGAAGAATATTCATAGTCTTCAAGGGGGAAGAGAAGTGATTTAAGATTTTGGTCAAAGACTCCCATAGGTAGACTTGTAAGCGCTCTTTTAGGATGTGCTTGTGCATCATGTAGTTTAGCACCATCCTCCCAAATCAATCCTCTCTTTCTTCAGCAGATATAGAGTAGACATGCGTCCATGGTGGTGACATTCCCCATGTCTCCAATCCGAGGAGAAGGGTATGTTGGATAACTGAGAAGATGATTCTGGCCTCTTGTGTAAGATGAGGCACCTTTACGCCCTTGAGCGGTAGACTGTTGCTTCCAGTCAGAAGTGTCACCACTTCTTCTGAGTCATCAACCTCCTTGACCCATTCTGGTCATCGGCGATGACTGCACCTCCATTCAAGGTCTTGAAAATTTTGTTGATGTCAGAGGAGGAGAACGGATTGGCTGATCAGCAATCGTGCTCTTGACCCTTTGTTGGTGAACCTTCTATTTGCGAATAGAAGCTCTCACCACATTTGGGTAGCACACGTCCTCGAGCTCATCATGGCTGGCCATCCAGGTTGCTTGAGGAAAGGTGAATTGAAGTTCATCCACTTGATTGTATACGTTGAGAGTAGTCCCTTCCCATAGCAAGATTTTCTTGGAAGATAAGTCTTGTGGAATAGGGACTGCATCTCCTCATTGTCGTAGAGAATATCTTCGGATATTTCATTGAGATTGTTTCTCATTAAGCCCTTGATCTCTCCAGAGAATGCCATTTGGAAGAAAGGTTTAAGTTTTGATAAGAGATAGAGAAGAACAAGAGAGAGAGAGATAGTAGAGAGAGAGAACAGATGAGATTGGAAAGCGAGGAGAGGATTTGGCAGAGTTTTGGTAAGTTTTAAGCGTAAAGTGCTCAAATGAAACAATGCCATGAGTATTTATAGAAATGGCTTGTAACTAGCCGTTTCCCGACACTTATCCAAAAGTTACCGTGGTAACTTGTTTCTCGGAAGGTACCTTTCTGAGAGAAGTGGTCCTTCTGAGAAACCCTCCTTCTGAGAAGTGTTTCAGAAGATCTCCTTTCTGAGAGATGAGTCTTCTAGAACAAATTTTCTCAGATAGAGTTTTCTGTGTTTTCCTACTTCTAGCTCAGAAGCTTAGTTCTATTGTTTGTCTCAGAGTCTAAGCTAGGACTAAGGGAGTTTCTAGGAAAGAGTTTTAATTTCAAAGTTCTTAGAAACGTCTTAGATTAAGAAGTCCGTTTAGAACATTGAAACGATCCTCGGGTAAAGGCTTTGTAAATATATCTGAGATTTGATCCTCAGTATTCACAAATTTAAGTTCAATGTCGCCTTTTTGCACATGATCCCGAATAAAATGATGTTTTATATCAATGTGCTTGGATCAGAATGCTGAATAGGATTCTTAGCTAAGTTGATAGCACTTGTATTATCACAAAGGATAGGAATTTTGGTGTACCTTAATTGATAGTCAAGTAGCTGATTCTTAATCCAGAGCATCTGAGAACAGCAGTTCGCAGCAGATACATATTCAGCTTCAGCAGTTGATAGGGCGATCGTATTTGCTTCTGCAAGACCAAGTGATCAAGCATTTTCCAAAGAAGCAGCAACAGCCACTTGTGCTTTTGCGATCGATCCTATCTCCAGCGTAGTCAGCATCACAGTATCCTACAACATCAGAAGAACAACCTTTCTCGTACCAAAGACCAAGATTAGTAGTTCCACTTAAATATCGTAAAATTCGTTTAACTGCAGTTAAATGTGATTGCTTAGGCTTAGACTGGAATCTTGCATAGATCCCAACACTGAGTTGGATATCTGGTCTGGGCAGTTAAGTAGAGAAGTGAGCTAATCATCCCTCGATAGTTGCTTCTGAGACTTTCTCACCATCTTCATCCAAGTCAATTACTTGAGAGGGATGCATGGGAGTGCTCATGGGTTTGGCCTTATCCATAGAAACTTCCTCAGAAGTTCTTTGGTATACTTCTCTTGGTGGATAACTGTCCCTTCTGACTCTTGCTTGATTTGCAATCCTAGGAAGAATTTTAATTCTCCCATCATGCTCATCTCGAATTCACCTTGCATAAGCTTGGAGAATTCTTTGCAAAGGCATTCATTGGTTGCGCCAAATATTATGTCATCAACATAAATCTGGACAATCAAGAAGCCAGAGTCTTCTGAGAGTGTAAAGAGAGTTGTGTCCACTTTCCCTTGAGAATCCGTTTTAAGTAGGAAAGAGCTCAATCTATCGTACCAAGCTCTTGGAGCTTGTTTCAGACCATAGAGAGCCTTTGTAAGCTTAAATACATGATTCGGGAATGCATCATCACAAAACCAGGGGTTTTACATAAACTTCCTCAGAAAGGTATTCAAGAAGGCAGACTTAACGTCCATCTGATAGAGTTTGAAACCTTTGTGTGCAGCAAAAGCTAGCAACATTCTGATTGCTTCCAATCTTGCGACTGGAGCGAAAGTTTCATCGTAGTCTATCCCTTCTTGTTGGTTGTACCCTTGAGCAACCAATCTGGCCTTTCTCACGACTTGACCGTTTCATCAAGTTGTTTCGAAACACCCATTTAGTCCCAATGACTCTTTTGCCTTTGGGCTTCTGAGTTAGTTTCCAAACCTGATTTCTCTCGAATTGGTCAAGTTCATCCTGCATGGCATTTACCCAGCTAGATTCATCTAACGCCTCTTCTATGGAGTCTAGTTCAAGTTCAGAAACCATAGCAAGATTTGTATAGTTCCTTCTGGTTCTTACGCCACGTTCTGGATCACCCAGACTTCATTCTGAGAGACGTTCTTCAAGTCTCTTGAGCCTCTAATCCCCTTAGGAGTAGGGTTCTGAGAAGGAGACACAGAGGTTCTCTTTCTAGTCATCAGAAGCTTGTCCTTCTGAGAATCTAGGTTCCATTGTATTTGGAGAAGTAGATTCTCTAGGTTCTGGAGCTTCGATGATGTTACTAGATTTTTTCTTTAGATGGAGATGATTGTTTCCATGGATTGGAAGTCAGTCTCATCATCTATAAGAATTTTCCTTTTGGCTTTCTCAGAAGAGATGTTGAGTTTCTCAAACTCATCTTCTAAGTTAGCATCTTTCTGAGACATATCCTTACTAAGTTCTTTGAACTTAATATGGATTGTCTCTTCAACACATTTACTCCTTTTGTTATATACTCTGTAAGCTTTAGAGACTGAGGAGTATCCATCATCGGACTTAGGATCAAACTTAGAGAGTTTGTCCTTTGTGTTGAGAATAAAACAAGAAGAACCAAATACATGGAAATAAGAAATGTTTGGTATTTTATTCTTCCATAGCTCGTAAGGTGTCTTTTTCAGAATTGGTCTCAGAAAGACTCGATTCTGAATGTAGCATAAAGTATTAACTGCTTCAGCCCAGAAACCTTTTGAAAGTCCACTTTCTAAGAGCATTGTTCTTGCCATCTCTTGAAGGCTTCGATTCTTCCTCTCAGCTACTCCATTTTGTTGAGGAGTTCTGGGAGATGAGAATTCGTGAGCATGCCCAGATTTTCACAAAGCTTTTCAAAAGCATGATTCTCAAATTCACCACCATGATCTGATCTAATGGCATGAATGAGCGAATCCTTTTCAGTTGAAACTCTTTTCGCAAATGCTTTGAACTTCTCAAAAGTTTCTTCCTTAGAAGCTAGAAAGAAAACCCAAGTGAATCTGGAGTAATCATCCACTATGACAAGACCATAGCGTTTTCCAGAAAGGGAAGTCGTTCTGGTTGGTCCGAAGAGATCCATGTGGAGCAGTTCCAGTGGTTTCTGAGTAGAAATACCACTTTTACTGGGAAAGGAAGCCTTGGTCTGTTTCCCTTTTTCACAGAAGTCGCAGGTTGCATCCTTCTGATACTTAATTCTGGGAAGGCCCTTTAGAAGTCCTTTCTGAGAGAGTTCAGAAAGAAGTCTCATATGGGCATGACCAAGTTTCTTATGCCATAGCCATTTGTCTTCTTGGACAGAGACAAGGCATTCCACATTTTGATCCTTTAGATCATCCAGATGGATAACATAAATGTTACCAACACGTTTTCCTTCCAGAACGACCTTGTCATTTGTGAGATTAATCACATGACAATACTTGGCATAAAACTCAACCTTTAAGCCTTTGTCACAAAAATTGACTAATGCTTAAATAGATTATGAGTTAAGCCATCGACCAAAAGTACATCTGAGATTTGGTGAGAGGAATCCTTACCAACATCTCCGATTGCAGTGACTCTTCCCTTGGCTCCATCACCGAATCGCACTGTTCCGCCCTTTTTGGGTTTGAGGCTTCTGAACCAGTGCTTGCTTCCAGTCATGTGCCTCGAGCAGCCACTGTCAAGGTACCACTGCTCATCGTGGTGGTGGAGCAGCGCTTGATGATGTACCTGCAGTCACAAAGTTAACAGATTTAGGTACCCATTCTTTGTTGGGTCCTTGCTTGTTTGCTTTCTTGGACTTTTGCCTTCTTTTCTTAGAAGGGTCATGATTTTGAGAGTCAGAGACCTTTTGTTTGCCCTTTTCAGAAGCACTTGCTTTCTGAGAAGCTTTTCCCTTCTGAGAGGGGTTAGTCTTCTTAGAAGGCTTTGCTTTCTGAGTTTTCTTTTGAGCCTTCTGAGGCTTAGAGATTTTTCCTTTTTCCAACATAGGACATTTTTCAGAACCATGGCCACTTTTAAAACATGCGATGCACATGCGAAGTGATTTAGTTAAAGATGGATCAATATCATTTGGTTCGAAGATTTCTTCATAACCAAGTCCACTCTTATCCTTGTAGGGTCTTTGACCACCAAGCAAGAGTGTAATTCTATCGAAGATTTCCAACATTTGACCACTCATTTGTCTTTTGTAATTCTATCAAAGCTAGTTCGACTTTTTCAACAGTTACAGAAGACATTGTTTCTAAAGCTTGATAGAGGTTGTGACTTTCAAGATATCTATTTTTAAAGTCATCTCTTTCAAGCCTTAGGTTCTCTACTTCTTGAATTAGTCTAGCATTTTCAGCTTCTAAGTGTTTAAAAGACTTTCTTAGTTTGCTGAAATTGTTAGCTAATTCGTTTGAGTCTCTCAGAAGCTCTTCATAGAGTTCTGAGATCTCACTGTATGAGTGTGAGAGAGGAGGAGAGTTTGGTACCTCTTCTGACTCAGATTCTGTTTCCAGAATATAGTCAGTACCGGCCATGAAGCAGACATTAGCTTCCTCTTCACTTGCTGACTCAGAGCCTTCCTCTTCTGAGTCACTCCATGTAGCAGCCATTGCCTTCTTCTTCTTTTTGGGAATGAACTTCTTCTTTCCCTTGTTCTGAGGGCACTCCGTTCTGAAGTGGCCCTTTTCTCCACACCCGAAACATGTGGCATCAGAAGGTTTTGACTTTCCTTTTCTAGGAGTGATCTCTTTGTCTTTGCTTGGTCTTCTCTTCCAAGCTTTCTTCATTTTCCTTACTAGAAGAGAGATATCATCTTCATCGGAATCTGAGTCTTGATCGTTTTCAGACTCAGATGTTTCTTCAGCCTTTAGGGCTTTTGAAGTCTTCTTGATCTGACTTTTCAGAGCCAGAGCTTTCTGAGGTCTTGAGGATGAAGATGGTCCTCCAAGCAGTCCTTCCAGTTCGATCTCATGCGTTCTGAGCGAACCAAATAGTACGTCCAAACCCAGCTGGTTTAGATCCTTGGCTTCCTGGATTGCTGTGACCTTAGGACGCCATTTTGCAGAAAGGCTTCTGAGGATTTTTCTTACCATCTCAGCGTTTGAATAAGTCTTTCCCAAGACTTTCAGTTGGTTGATGATATGGAGAAATCTTATTGACATGCTGTCAATAGTTTCCTCAGGCTGCATGCTAAAGGACTCGTATTTGTGTACGAGCATTGAGATTTTCGTTTCCTTGACTTCGTCATTACCTTCGTGCAGCATATGAAGTCTTTCCCAAATCTCTTGTGCAGTATCACATGACACAATTTTGTCATATTCTACCTTGGGTAAAGCACAGAGGAGAATATACTTGGCTTTGAAGTTGAGTTGTATCTTCTCCTTCATTTCTTAAGTCCATTCATCCTTACGGACTCGTCTTGTATAGGTTCTGAGTGCTGGAGGTGCCACTCCTGGCTCAGCGTCTGTTGCAACTACAACATCCTCTGTAATTGTCTGCAGAGGCTGATAGTCTCCATTCTCGATCCTATCCCATAAGTCCAGACTGGTGTGCTTGATGAACAACGTCATTCTGTCACGCCAGTAGTCGAAGCTGTCTCCGAGAAACATCGGAGGTCTGTTTATTGAAGCCCCATCTGATATGAATGCAGCTGGTGAATTCATATTTCCTTTCGTGGATCTTTTTCCTTGACACTGCTAAGTGCTCAACCCCTTAAGGACCGAGCTCTGATGCCAATTGAAAGTGTATGTGTGCACGAGAAGGGGGGGTTGAATCGTGCAAGTTTTAAAAATTACTTCTTAAAACCTTTACTTAGAAAGTTGTTTTCACTCAGAAGGTAGATTTAAGAGTTTTCAGCGGAAATAGCTTTCTGAGAAGATTAAGTTTCTGAGAACTCAGTCTTTCTGAGAATTCAGTCTTAAGAAAACGACTTTAAGTTATAATCTTTTAAACGCTTTCTGATTTAAATCAGTAATGTTTTCACGAGACTTCTTAATTAAAATCGTGGTTAAGTTTTTCTCAAAGCTTTATGCAATTAAAGAGTAAGGAAGAAAAGCTTAACACAAAGAGTTTTATACTAGTTCGGTTATAACCAACCTACTCCAGTCCTCAACCTTCAGTTGAGAGTTCTTAGATATTCTTCTTAATGTGCCTTCTCAGACAACACTGCCTTTACCAAGTAAAGGACTTCCACCACTTCACAACCCGAAGTGGATTTCCTTGCCTCACACTAGAGGACTTCCTTGCCTCCAACACTAGAGGACTTCTTTGCCTCACAACAGAGGACTTCCTTGCCTCACAACAGAGGACTTCCTTGCCTCACAACAGAGGAATTCCTTGCCTTAAAAAATTAAGGACTTTGAACTTTGCCTCAAACACTAGAGGACTTAAAACTGCCTTCAAACAACGAAGGACTTAGCGTTTTTCAGAAAGTTGTTTTTGCTTCGAAAATCAACTACTAAGATTAAGTTACAAACTTAATTTGACCCTTAGTAGACTTCTAGATTTAACTTACAAATGTAAGAATTTACACCAGTTCAGAACTAGAAGATTTTGCAAAGTTAGAAGAACAATTTCGTAAAAATTGTCTTTCTGAGAAAGTTCTAAGTTTTCGCAAAATGATTTTCAATTCAACAGAGTTTTGGCACGTTTAATCAAGAGTTTTAGCGCAAGAGTTTCGTCACATTGCTCTGGAATTGAACTCATATATATAGGCATCAAAGAGCCGCGAAATTAGAAGCTTTCACTTTGCTTACGTGGCTGTGTCATTTTCAGAACGGCTCCCTGCTACAGTCAGCGCGAAATGAGGAACTTTTCAGAACTGCACAGTGCGCGTGTTCCCACTCCCTTAGCTAGTTGTAGCGAGCTTTCTGAGACTGCTTGCGATCCCTTGAGTCCAGACACTTGGTTGCTTCTGAGTCCAACTTTCTGAGAGTTGTACGGACTTCTGAGGTGAACCTTCTGAGGGAAGACCCTTCTGAGAACTACAAGTCACAAGGTCTTCTGAGACCCTTCTGGGGCGACAGTGTTCTTTTCTCAGAAACATGTTTTCACCTTCTGCGCTTCTGAGACATCCTTTCTGATATCTTTGGCGCTATGATTTTATCAATTGATCTCGAGGCTACTTGATGTTTTGTCTTGGTCTTTGCTCATGGTATTGCAATAATTTAAAGCTTTCTGAGACACTTAGCGCACATATTAGCAAGACTTTAAGTAAAATTTTTATACTTATGGCTTACCTTGTTATCATTAAAACTTTCATTACTCTAAGAGAATTATGCCTAATTCTCTCAGAAGGGTTCTGGAGCTTACAAAAGGTACCAGAGACGGGGGCACCTAAGAAGAAGGAGGAAGCAAAGCCTTCTAAGGGAGCTGCTGGTCCCAACCAGCCCTCTAAGGATGAGAAAGGAAAGGAAAAAGTTTCCGATCCTTCAGAAAAAAAGAAGAAGAAGCAAAAGGTGACTCATCCTTCTCCAACAAGGGTGACCAGGAGTATGGCTTCTGAGGAAGCTCAGAAGACTCCTCAGAATAAACCTGAGGTTGTTGAGGCTGCTGAAGACTCAGAGGAAACAACTTCTGAGCAACTCGTGACCAGAAAGAGGAAAGCACCTCCAACTCTCCAAGTCCCAGACGTGCCACCAGAAGGGAAAAAGAAACGTGGTCGTTTGGTAAAAGCTTACTCTAAAACTCCACCTCCCTTTCTTAAATCTTCTTCTACTTCAATTCCTGTTTCTGATTCTGTTGCTGGTTTTAAACCCACCAAATTTAAAACTAAACTCCTGCATTCCTTGAATTATCAGGGAAAGACTCACAAAGGAGTGGGGATAAAAACCACTAAGAAATAGAGCCCGCCAAAGCCGACGGGTAAAGAAATTGTAGCAGTTGTTGCTACTGCCGCCACCACCGCTACTACTGCTGCTGCTGCTGAAGAAGAAGCAGAAGCTTCTCATCACTCCTCCCCCTCTGGGAATGTCTCCCCTACCAGAGAAGACATTCAGGGACATGGAGGAAATGTTGCTGATTCTTCTTCAGAGGAAGGAGATGCAGCAAGCTTTCGCATTGAGCATCGCACTCCAGATGCTGGAAGCTCCAAGAAAGAGCCCCAGAAAAAGCCATCTGAGGTTTCTATGGTGGAACTTTCTGAGGCAACCACAATTGAGGCTGCTACTGTGAATGCTGAGTCATTGGCTCAGACGATGCTAGAGGTCCAGAAGGAACTGGATCAACCTTCTGAGACTCCAGAAGCTGCTCAAATGCAACCAGAACAACAACTACAGCATGAGGAAGCCTTACTTGAACCAACTTCTGAGGTTGGTCCTATCTCTTCCGAGATCCCTTCGGAACATGAGGAAACTCATGTCTCAACACATGAAGTAGTGCCAGGGACCACCAGCACTGGGCTCAGCTCAGAGGTGGGCGCTGACGCTACCATGGCTGCCGGAGTTGCAGCAGTTGAGGCATTTGTTGCCCACAGTTCCTTAGAAGGAACTCTATCTGAGAAGGACTCTCAGAAGGAACCAGAGGTTCCTCCTCTAGATATAACAGAGGTTCCTCCTACATCCTTTGATCAACAAGGCCCCACCTTCTCGATTACGGACTCAATGATTGGTTCCGGCTTTCAGCTGGGGAGGTTGGTAGTCACCCCACCCTCTGTACAATTTCGGCCCTTCTTTGGTCGAATTGAGAAGTTGAAAGGTAGTGAAGCCATCCATAGTCAGATCTCAACTTTCAGCCTCTCCGAAGATGCTCAGACTTCTGGTGCTATGGAGCAACCATCAGCTAGGCAACCTTCTAAACTAGACCTTGCTCTAGTTTCTGAGGACACTCAAAGGCAGTCTTCCATTGAACTTGCTGCTATTGAAGGCAAAGCTGTCCAAGAAAAAGAACTTCCTGAATATCAAATGAGGGATATCATCGATGAAGTACTTGAGGCTGAAGTCTCTCGTCCCCCTTCATCTCAACCCTCATTTTCTCAACAGCCTTCCACTGCCTCTGAACTACCTCCAGAATGCGCTCCAAATGCGACTCAGAGCGAGATTCTCATGGAGATATGCCAGCTGCTACGCTACATTGCCAGAAGACAGTAGTTCTAAGTCAATGATGGCGTTTATGTCTTAGCCACCATTTTTGATATAACAAAGGGGGAGTAGATAAATGATAAAATTTTTGTACATTGGCTATACGTAAACACTAGGCTAGAACTTAGGGGGAGCAACAACTTAGGGGGAGCCAAATATTTTGTATCTCTACAAAACCATTAATGAAAAATCACTATTTTGGCATCTCATGCTTTACTTAATTTTATGCTTATCTTTTATTATTTGGCATCTCTTGATTTACCTAGCCTGGTATTTCTGAATTTCATACATATATCCATCATGAAATACACGCTATGTAATTGATAATATCAAACAGTGATCATACAATGCATACTTTAACTGTTGATTATCACAGCCTTCTAAGAAAATAACGAAGCCTTCTCTCAGAAAGCTAAGTTAGTTTCTAAGAAAGTAAAAGTGCGTTCTGAAAAAGTTGTGAACTTACTCAGAAACACTTCTGAACTTAAGCAAAATTATTATCTTAAGACTTAAGTTGTTATCATCAAAAAGGGGGAGATTGTAAGCTCCAGAACCCTTCTGAGAGAATTAGGCATAATTCTCTTAGAGTTATGAAAGTTTTAATGATAACAAGGTAAGCCATAAGTATAAAAATTTTACTTAAGGTTTTGCTAATATGTGCGCTAAGTGTCTCAGAAAGCTTTAAATTATTGCAATTCCATGAGCAAAGACCAAGACAAAACATCAAGTAGCCTCGAGATCAATTAATAAAATCATAGCGCCAAAGATATCAGAAAGGATGTCTCAGAAGCGCAGAAGGTGAAAACATGTTTCTGAGGATAAGAACACTGTCGCCTCAGAAAGGTCTCAGAAGACCTTGCGACTAGTAGTTCTCAGAAGGGTCCTCCCTCAGAAGGTTCGCCTCAGAAGTCCGTACAACTCTCAGAAAGCTGGACTCAGAAGCAACCAAGTGTCTGGACTCAAGGGATCGCAAGCAGTCTCAGAAAGCTCGCTACAACTAGCTAAGGAAGTGGGAACACGCGCACTGTGCAATTCTGAAAAGTTCCTCATTTCGCACTGACTGTAGCAGGGAGCCGTTCTGAAAAAGGACACAGCCACATAAGCAAAGTGAAAGCTTCTAATTTCGCGGCTCTTTGATGCCTATATATATGAGTTCAATTCCAGAGCAATATGACGAAACTCTTGCGCTAAAAACTCTTGATTAAACGTGCAAAAACTCTGTTGAATTGAAAATCATTTTGCGAAAAACTTAGAACTTTCTCAGAAAGACAATTTTTACGAAATTGTTCTTCTAACTTTGTAAAATCTTCTAGTTCTGAATTGGAGTAAATTCTTACATTTGTAAGTTAAATCTAGAAGTCTACTAAGGGTCAAATTAAGTTTGTAACTTAATCCTAGTAGTTGGTTTTCGAATCAAAAACAACTTTCCGAAAAACGCTAAGTCCTTCGTTGTTTGAAGGCAGTTTTAAGTCCTCTGGTGTTTGAGGCAAAGTTCAAAGTCCTTAATTGTTTAAGGCAAGGAAGTCCTTAATTGTTTAAGGCAAGGAAGTCCTCTAGTGTTGGAGGCAAGAAGTCCTCTAGTGTGAGGCAAGGAAATCCACTTCGGGTTGTGAAGTAGTGGAAGTCCTTTACTTGGTAAAGGCAGTGTTGTCTGGGAAGGCACATTAAGAAAAATATCTAAGAACTCTCAACTGAAGGTTGAGGACTGGAGTAGGTTGGTTATAACCGAAGCAGTATAAAATTCTTTGTGTTAAGCTTTTCTCCCTTGCTCTTTACTTGCATAAATCTTTGAGAAAAACTCTACCACGAGTCTAATTAAGAGGTCTCGTGAAAACCCTATTGATCTAAACCAGAAAGTTTTTAAGAAACTCAAACCTTAAGTCATTTTCTTAAAATTCCTCAGAAAGGAACTTTCTCAGAAAGACTAAGTTCTCTGAAACTTAATCTTCTCAGAAAGCAACTTCCGCTGCAAACTCTCAATCCTACCTTCTGAGTAAAAACAACTTTCTAAGTAAAAGTTTTAAGAAGTAATTTTTAAAACTTGCACGATTCAACCCCCCCTTCTCGTGCACACATACACTTTCAATGTTCTATGTTTTAAAGTCTGAAACTTGTATTTGTTTTTGACATAATCTTATATTTTGAGATTGAATGATCTGTATGATTTGATTGAAATAATGGTTTGAGTTAATTGTTTACATGTTTGTTTAAATATGTATGAATTGTTTTGGCATTATCTGATCATATAAAGATTGTTCTTGACATCAGAAGCTGAAATTTTAGAAACAGAACTTGGTTCAGAAGTGAGTTCAGATGGATACTTCTGAAGTTAATTATGAAGTATTTCTGAAGAATTTCTTAATGAAATTCTGAAGTGTTAATTGAGAAATCATTCTGATTAGATATCAGAAGATTGAAACTTGATAAATTTGATTAATTGATGCATATTATCTTAATAAGTTTTTGTGATTGATAAATCTGTTGGATAATACATGTGTTTGACATATTAAATCTTATATGTTATAACTCTGATATATACATCTTTGAATCACAAATTGTGTTTGATAATATTGTTGTATATTTTGCTTGAAATTAACATCTTAACAAGTCCAAAAGACTTGATTAGTTTGTCATATTGCAGAATAGTTTTATAAGCATCATTATCTTGAAAAGTTTCAAAAGAAGTTAACACAACCAATTCAACCCCCCCCTCTTGGGTTGTGTGGTTATAGCTAGAGGTGTTTTCATAGATACCAAGTGGTATCACGAGCCTAGGTTACTCAAATTGAGCCTTGGTTACTCAATTGTGCCAATAAGTGGTATCAAGTGTCTTGGTTACTCAAATTGTATCAACAATATCTCAGCACCAGATATATCAAGTGATACAAGATTCTATAAAAGGAATTGAGTCAAAGATTCTAAGGGAAGCTATGTCAAGTCATGCTAACTTTCAAACTTCAGAAGGACAATCCATAAATAGACCATCATTGTTCAATGGCACACTCATATGCTTATTGGAGAAACAAAATGCAGTTGTTTATTGAATACAACAGTTTGGAGCTTTGGGACAGAATTGTAAATGGAGACCAATTTCCTCAATCTACAACTACTCTAGAAGAGGGAATAGTTGAGATAAAACCTATTCCAAAAAAGGAGTGGACAAAAGAGCACAAGGAGATGATTCAGCTAAATTCAAAGGCTAAGTATCACTTAATTTGTTCTTTCACTAAATCAGACTATGACAAAATTATTAGTTGTGAATCAGCTAAAGAAATTTGGGATAGACTCTCTATAGACTCTCTTTATTACATGATGGAACTGATGAAGTAAAAGAAACTATGATTGATATGTTAAAATCTAAATATGAACAATTTAGAATGGAAGAAGATGAGAATATAGATAGCATGATAACTAGATTCCTAGGTATTATAAATCAGCTTAAAGATCTTGGTCATAACATGCAAAATGTTGAGTTAGTAAGAAAAATTTTAAGGAGTTTTCCATCTAAATGGTTGCCAAAAGTTTACTATAACAAAGGCAAAGACTTGAAAACTTTAAAATTGGATGCTCTGCTAGGTTCTTTAAAAGTGCATGAAATTGAATTGTAAAATCTTGTTAGCACTAACACTTTCAGGAATGATATAGCTTTAAAAGTTTCTAAGAGAAGGAAGAAGAAGAAAGCCTTGATTTCCATGGAAGATTCTGATTTTGAATCAGAAAATGAATCTTTTAAAGATGATATCCCAATCAGTGAAGAATATCTAGCTTTGCTCATAAAAGGGTTCAGAAAGATGTTCAGAAAAGGAAAAGGCAACAAGAAGAATACAAACTTCTTCAGAAAGGACAAAGCAAAATCATATCAAGTGACGTGCTATAAATGCAATGAGAAGGGTGATATAAAGCCAGAATGTCCAAAGATCAAAGAGAATGCATCAACGTCTAAAGGAAAGAAGATGATGAATAATTAGAAGATGAAGATGAAATTGCCAACATGTGTTTCATGACTGATTACTTCTCTTATTCAGAAAGCTCAGAAGATGAAGACCATGAGGTAACTTTTGATAAATTGAGTGATAACTATGATGATCTTCTGTTTAAATCTAATATTCTTGCAAACAGTTTTGAAAAACTTCAAAAAGCACATAAGAAAGTTTTATGTAAGTTTTCTGAAGTTAAATAAAAAGGATTTAGAAAATCAAAAGGAAGTCAATACTGAGCTCAGAAGCATGAATTCTGAACTTAGCATTGAACTAGAAAAGTTCAGAAGCATCAACTCATAATCAAAAATTGATTTTTCTGATCTTGAATCTGGTTTGGAAAACCTCAGAAAAATTAATTATGATCTTGAAAAAGATTTAGAAACTTTAAAAAATGCTAATAATGTTTTTTTGGGAGAAAAACATGTTTTAGAAAATGACATTAGCATACTTAAAGCTTCTAAGGCAAAAACATGGCTTGTACTTAATTTTGATCCAAAAGGTTCAGAAGTTAAATTAGTTTCTGATAAGTGTTATGATCTTTTGAAAACTAATATCCTGTTAAGAAAGGACATAGAAAAGTTTGTGAATGGTTATAAAAACTTAGAAATGATTTTAGGATCTCAAAAAGCATATTTTGACAAAAATGGTATAGGTTTTGTAAATGAAAACATATTTGGAAAATCCAAAACCTCTTTTTAGAAAAAGTTCAGAAAGATGAAATGTTTTCACCCTCATAAAATCAATCATAGATCACAAGATTGTTTTTTGATTAAAAACACGGTTAATAGACGTACACGTACAATCATTTGCTCTCACCCTTGAAATTTTCCAAAAAGAGGTCCAAACCTTAACACATGAGTGGAATCAAGACTCAAAATACAACTCCCTTGTATACATATAAAATTCTGAATTAGTCCCCTTATACTTAGGATTAGCTCATTTACCTCCAAAAACTCAATTTCACAAATACTAGCATTTGCACCAAGGGATCCATTTATTCTTTAGTTTATAAAATAATTCACAAAGGCATCATCATGAAATGTTTAGAGGGAGTTCCAATGTCCCATAATATGTTCCCTCAAGGTTTTACACATACATGTTAACATGTAAGTGGGAAATTAATTTCAGATAAAATAGGAAACGTTTGACTGCATTATTGCTGCCCAGGACAGGGAGCAGACCGTCTGGGCGGGCATGCTAACTGCTTGGGCGGTCTCTGCAGTGCTCTCTTGCCCAGATTTGAGAGGCAGACCGCTGGGGCGGCCTGATTCTGCAGAAAATGCAGAATTACTCCCAAAACATCCTCTCTTCACCTCTAACCTCTAGCCAATCCCACCCCATGATTAAAACATCAATAAACACATTCTCAAACACATATAAACAGTAGCCATACTCAAAGCTCAGAATCAAACACAAGAAAATTTCTTCATTTCATACATGCATGCACAAAACTCACACACATAAGCATGAATCACACTTCATGTTTCATGGATGAATCTAGCTTTTAACAATCAGTAGCATGCACGAATTTTAGGGCTCCATATCAGTAAGAACCAGAAGCAAGAAACTCAAGAATGGTGGAAAATAAACAGGGATGAGAAGTGGTTTTGGTAACTCACTTGATTTTTCTTGAAGAATTGCAAGAGGATGAGGGTGACAATCGCTTCCGTTGGGGTCTTGGTTGCTAGCCGAGATTAGGTCTCGGAGAGCAGATAAGGGGCTCTGAAAAATGAACCTTTGTGTTGAGAATCAAGGAGTGAAGAGAATGTGTCTTGTGAGAAGTCTTGGCCGAGAGTTAAAGCTCAAAAAGGGGTATTGTTGTATTGTTTTTAGTGTTGTGTGTGTTTAGGTGATGAGTAAGAGTATGTGTGTGAGTATGAGTGTGACTAAGAAATTGTAAATGGGATTAGGTGATGAGAGCATAATATTTTAGAAGGCTCTTGGCTCCTAAGAATGGTCTCGGTTGGGCTTTGGGTCAAGCGTAGGCTATCTGTCTCACTTACTCACTAAACTCTAAATATTAAAATTGGAATAGCATATGATCATTATAAAAATTTCCATAATATTATGAGACTCTCAATATGTCAAAAATAATTATATCACTATATTATTAATTCCATTAATTTATTAAAAAAGATTATTCAATAATCATACTCATGTGGAAATTAATAATAATGGTTTGAAATCATAATTTCCAATATTGGTGAGATTATTTCTAACTAATTTTCTAAACACTAATTGGAACTTTTAAATAAATATTAAGGTCTTATTAAATTTTATAACGATCATTGCCTCTCTCAGTGGTTCTATTACTCATACAAATAATAATACTAGGCTTGTCTTGCTCCACAAGCAACCTAGATTATTATGCACTAACACATAGCACACATAATTCATTTAGTCACATATAACAAATTCATGTATATATATATATATATATATATATATATATATATATATATATATATATATATATATGCATATATCCTTATTGGCGCACTTACATTTAATATATCACACATAAATGTATTACTCTAGAAATATGTACTAGTTACTTTGGTACATAAATATATATACACATGCACTTATATATGTACTGTCACATAAATATTTCATTCTTTACATTTCACTTCACATGAATATGTCTATCTTAGACAACACCATTATTATTTTATTCATCACTAAATAATATAAGATTGCATAAATTTCTCTTTTGCACATTCATGATCATGTTTAATTATCCTAATATTCAGCCACAATTTAATCTCATAAGGTCGTAATTGATCCATCACCACACCAATTCGATTTCATCATCATCTCGTTGTAAGTTCATACTTCCCAACATAACCACAGCACTAAGTTCACATTATCTATGTGCACATCACATATATAAATATCAACCTTAGAAAAATACATCATAATATGATCATCATATACATGAATCTAGTCACCCAGTACCAAAATCCAAACCGACGACCGAAATTACTCATAAACATGAAATTCCCTAATCACGGGTGTTACAAATCTACCCCCCTAAAAAGAAATTTCGTCCCGAAATTTCAAACTGTACCTTCAAAGAGGTGTGAGTACTATTCTCACATCTCAAACTCGGACACCCAAGGGTGATCTCCCAGGGATTCATCTCTCCAAACAACTCTCACTAAGGGGATCTCCCTGAGGTGGGTCCATTCTACCTTGCGATCCACTAACCACATCATCACGAACGAACCATCATCACCCATACACATGAGTGTATGTCTATATATATATATATGCCCTCCATTCTCCGTTGGGCTTACCCAGATGCATTCATCTCTCAAGTAGTTATCCCTACTATAGGTATACACAGATACTCTTGTTTCCCCCGGGCAGCCCTAACTATTACGTGCCTCAAAATCATACTTTTGCACATGTCATGCCTTAACATAGACCCATAGTTATCATCACATCACACTAGTCCAATATACTTCATCATCTCAGTCATTATACCCTAGCATCACGGTGAAAATCTTGATTTAGCTTGGCATCTCAAGATCATACCACCCCCTTTCACTTCTCAAACGCTCCTTCCCACCTTAACACATTTGTACCGCCAAAAATTTCCACATATTATGTTCATCAGCCACAATAATGAATGATTATTCAATCTTAACTTCTAGAAACTACCACACCATTCAATCATCAACCTTATATATATATATATATATATATCGACTTCCTCAAAATCCTTGCCCATGCTCAAGCGTTTCCATTCATGATTACCCCCTACTAGCATCCACAAGGAGATGCTATACTGCAACTTACAGTTGGCCGAAGGGCCGCGCCGGGGCGCCTACGATACGCCTGGGCGCAGGGGCACGCGCTAGTGCGCCCATAGGGCGCCAAAGCGCCTGATCCTGCACAATTCTGCAGAATCATGTGCAATCTTGGGTTTTGCACTTCCACCCTTACTCCACTTAGCTCCGAAGTTCAGGATCCTTCACTCAACCCCTCATATACTTTACAACTATTCAGAAGCAACTCTCTTGGTTCTAAAACAAAAGGGGTTAAACAAAACATACATGCATGCCTTAAAGCTCATCATTCAATAACATATCCATTTATTCTACCCAACCACTCCCTTATCCCTTCAATCATGCAGCCTCATACCCGGAGTTTAAGTGTTTTCCATTCAGCAAGAAACAACAAATACCAACCTCAACAATGGAGGGAAAACAATTTTAATAAGAGATAAGGCGATGTTACTTACTTTGGGTCAGCTCCCCCGATGTTCGTGCCTATCCGGCAGTCGCCGCAAAGACTCGTCCTTGGCGCTGTGTTGCCCAATTCCCTCCATGGAGACAAACTTTTGCAAAATGCCCATTTTTCCCATAAGAAAAACAGGCCAGGCAATCCCCTTGGTGCCTTAACCTGCATCAACCACAAGGAGTTTGCTGCATGAAATGGGCAGGTGGTGTAACACCCTACTAGATAGCCCTTAATGCTTAAGTCATTTTAGGCTATTTCATAAGGGTTACCTCCTGTTATCATACTTATACTTGTTTTTCAAAATACTTATACGCGGAAAAATACATGGGAGAATTTTTTCGAAAATCGTTTACGGAATATAAACATAAGGGCATTGCGTATAATATGACGATAATATATGACACCTGATTTAGTCTGAATAATACCTCATAAAATAAATAGAAATAAACAAACATGGTCTCCCCACACATACAATCAAGAAAGTAGATAGTAATAATAGGTGTCATCTCATGAGCCTAAAACTGAGACCCATAAGACTCCACTATACAAATCCATAAAATGAAAACATAAATGCCGGCTAACATATGTCCGGACTCAGAGTAAACACAAATAAATAAATGCTAACGTTTGAAGTAAATATAATCCATAACGTAAAAGCGGAAGCTAATAAGACTAAAATAAATAAATAAACTACAAAGAGCTAAAGCTGCGCGGGCTCCTCATCCGCTCCTGTGTCCTGTAGAACCTCATCATCTAACATGGGGGAAAAACGAGGGGTGAGTACTAGGAAGTAACTCAGTAGGGGAGCCGCTCCGGGTTTATTAGTAAAATCGGTGTGACATGAATGAATTCAATTTCAGTTATAGGTTCTAAATCATCTTTCCCGGAACGACTTACCTAAGTGCCTCTTGTTCATTTTACATCATTCATAAATATGCCTTTCGTGTTTGTGCTCTACGTGCCATCTAATCATACAGGGAAACTTAATCAATTATCATGCTATGTTCTCTGACACTTTACTGAACTGTAACTCATTATCACTTTATCACTTATTATGTCTTATGGCCTGTCCACCCTCCTGTAACCTCCGCTGCACCGACCCCTAGGCATGAGCTCATCCTAAACTAATGGGGAGAGGGGGATATTCACCAACTGCAAATGATGGACCTGTAGCGCCGAGGATGCCAACCCCGTCCTACAGCCTCTCAATCACAAGCCGAAGGCTACTCTGTAGTCTTTGCGCCACCCCGTGACGTCTTTATTAATCACACGCCACCCAATGACGTCTTAACAACACATATGCGCCACCCAGTGACGTCTCATTTCACAACACATAACATATACACGTATCACATAATTCACATAAACATTTATTATCATCACTCATCTTATGCAAACATAACATATCAACATAACATCATCCAATCAGCATTTAAACTTGTATACAAATCATAATTAACTCATATATATCATCCATACTAGTTGTAGAACGCATTAGGGTACATAAAGGGTCAAAACGGTTCATTTTCGCAAAAACAACGTTGTTGTAATCGATTACACGGGCTGGTAATCGATTACTGTAATCGATTACACGAACTGGTAATCGATTACTGTAATCGATTACGCAGCTTTGTAATCGATTAACAGAGAGCAGCGTTTTCTCGCAATTGGGAATTCAGACATCGTAATCGATTACGAACCCGTGTAATCGATTACGACGTCGTGAAACACGACTTGGGAGTTCCAAAAACACGATTTTCAATAGCCAATGGCCAAAATATGAACCCAACACCGTCCCAATCGATAGAAAACAAAGCCATACCATTAACAATCATAAAAACACTTTTAAAACGCTTCTCAATTCATAAAACCCCTTTCTTTCTCAAAGCCAATTTCATAAATCAACCCTTTCATGAACCCTAATGGGGAAAAACAACATACAACATTTAAAACTCCATTAATTCATCAATAATCATGCAATTACATAACGTTTAGAATGCCTAACCCCTACCTCTTGAAGACAATCCTTGTTTTTAGACGGAATCCTAGTTTCACGAACGGCCCGACTCCAACGATGACCCTTTTCAGAGAAAGCAACCGGTAGAAACGTCCGGCTTGGTGAGAGGATCAATAATATGTAATTACTTTTGGGATTGAGCGAGTATTTGTGGGTTTTTCTTGATGTGGAATGGCTATGGCTATGAGGGTTCTTGAGAGAGAACAATGGAGGCTCTGGGATGGAGAGGGAGAGTGTTTCTGACCAAATGAGCTGGAAAAATAGGGTTTATCTTTCTATATTCTGAGCTATTAGGGTTTAGGAGTCATCGTGGGGCCCACCCGTCACTTAAAACATCCGAAAAACTCATTTTGTGCGATGTGTAATCAATTACATCGGGCTTGTAATCGATTACAGGCCTTCGAAAAAGCCCAATTCTGAAACTTAACCTGCTGTAATCGATTACTGGGCGTGAAAAATGCCCCAAAACACTTCTAAAGTGTCCCAACTCACATACTAACATTCATATACCCATAATGACTTAATGTAACATCAAAGCACACGTAAATACACATAAATACTCATAAAAACACATAGCATAGATACTTTAAACCGGGGAAAACATGTTCACTCAAACCCAATTAAGTTCCAATTAAAGTCCATTACCCTTAATTTCCTTTAATTAGGACCTAATAATGATCGGGGTGTTACATTTCTCCCCCCCTTAAAAAGAATTTCGTCCCCGAAATTCGTACCTGCAAACAAAGATGGAAACTGGCGACGCATCTCGTCCTCCAATTCCCATGTGAAGTCTCCTAACCGACCTCCGCCCCAAGCCACTTTAACCAAAGACACATCCTTCCGTCTTAACCTCTTTACGCTGCGGTGAACGATACTCATAGGGGGCAACTCAAAGCACAAATCATCCCTTAGTCGTACACTTTCCGGCTCTAAGACATGACTAGGATCGGAGATGTACTTCCTCAACTGAGAAACATGGAAGACATCATGCAAGTTTGAAAGACTAGGAGGTAAGGCCACTCGGTAAGCGACTGACCCGACACGACTCAAGACCTCGAAGGGACCAAGGTACCTAGGGCTAAGCTTCTTAACTTTCATGGCTCGTCCTATACCTGTCGTAGGGGTGACTCGCAGGAACACATGCTCGCCTACTGAGAACTCTAAGGGTCGTCTCCTCTGATCAGCATAGCTCTTTTGGCGGCTCTGAGCCGCGAGCATCCTCTCCCTAATCCTCTTCACCTGCTCAGCTATCTCCCTCACAAGATCGGGTCCTAGCACACTCGCCTCACCAGGGTCATGCCAACACAAGGGTGATCTGCACTTCCTCCCATACAAAGCCTCGAAAGGCGCCATCCCTATACTCGCCTAGTAGCTGTTGTTGTAGGAGAACTCTATCAAGGGCAGCAACTTATCCTAACTCCCAAGACCATCCAGCACACATGCCCTCAACATGTCCTCCAGAGTCTGAATTGTCCTCTCAGACTGTCCATCCGTCTGAGGGTGATATGCCGTGCTCATGCTCAACTCTGAACCGAGCGCTCTCTGGAAAGCCCTCCAGAAGCGAGACGCGAACCTCGGTTCACGATCCGAGACTATCGTCTTCGGCACACCATGCAGCTTCACCACCTCCCGAATATAGATCTCTGCTAACCTCTCAAGAGGGTAGGTCATCCTAATCGCCTGGAAGTGGACCGACTTGGTCAGCCGATCAACAATAACCCACACCGCGTCGTGCCCCGCCTAAGTCCTCGGCAACCCAGACACGAAGTCCATGGATATGCTCTCCCACTTCCACTCCGGCACACTCAGCGGCTGTAGCAGTCCCGGCATCCTCCTATGCTCCGCATTCACCTTCTGACACACCCGACACTTGCTAACCCAAGCAGCTACGTCTCTCGTTAGTCCCTGCCACCAGAACATCTTCCTCAAGTCCTAGTACATCTTATCTATCCCAGGATGAATGGTGAAATGGCTCTTGTGAGCCTCTTCCAGAATCGTTCTCTGAAGGTCACCACTCGTAGGAACGCACACCCACCCCTCAAACCTCCATAAACCATCTTCGTCCACCGCAAAACCCTGCAACCTTCCCTCGTAAACAACCTTCAACACCTTCCCGAACTCCTTGTCCTCCTGCTGCGCCCTCGCTATCTCCCTCAGAAAGACACTCGACACCTGAAGATGGCTCACTCTCACACTGGTGGGGGTAAGGGTAACTCCTAGGTCCAGGTTCCTAAACTGTTCTATCAGTTGGGCCTCTCTGACCATCATGTGGGCTACGCTCACCGTCCTACGACTCAACGCGTCCGCAACCACATTCGCCTTCCCTGGATGGTAGTTCAGCTCAAAATCATAATCCTTCAGGAACTCCATCCAGCGCCTCTGCCTCATGTTCAGCTCCTTCTGATCAAACAGATACCTGAGACTCTTGTGATCAGAGAACACCTCGAACCTGACCCCATACAGGTAATGTCTCCACATCTTCAGAGCAAACACCACTGCTGCAAGCTCCAAGTCATGAGTCGGGTAATTAAGCTCGTGTGGCTTCAACTGCCATGAAGCATATGCCACAACGCTGCGATGCTGCATTAGCACGCATCCCAACCCCTTTCCTGAAGCATCACAATAAACCTCGAAGGGCTCACTGGGGTCTGGTAGTGTAAGCACTGGAGTCGAGGTCAGCCTTTTCTTCAACTCCGTGAAGCTACTCTCGCACTCCTCCGACCACACGAAAGCAACATTCTTCCTAGTAAGCTTCGTCAAGGGTAATGCTATCTGGGAGAAGTTCGAAATGAACCTACGGTAATATCCGGCTAGCCCAAGAAAGCTCCGAATCTCAGTCACCGTAGTAGGTCGCTCCCAGCTCATCACAGCCTCTATCTTACTAGGGTTCACAGAGATGCCTCCCTTCGACACAACGTGCCCCAAGAACTTCACCTCCTCCATCCAAAACTCGCACTTCGACAGCTTCGCGAACAGCTTCTTCTCCTTCAGCACCTCCAGCACCACCTTCAAGTGGCTCTCATGCTCCTCTCGCGTCTTCGAATAGATCAGAATGTCGTCAATGAAGACAACAACGAACCTATCCAAATAGGGCCTAAAGATTCTGTTCATGTAATCCATGAACACTGCAGGAGCATTGGTCAGTCCAAAGGACATAACCGTGAACTCGTAGTGACCATAACGAGTCCTGAAAGTCGTCTTCGGGATGTCCTCGTCCCTCACACGAATCTGATGGTACCCCGACCTCAAGTCTATCTTTGAAAACACCTGGGCACCTCTCAGCTGGTCCATCAAATCGTCTATCCTAGGCAGTGGGTACTTGTTCTTGATGGTCACTTTGTTCAGCTGCCTGTAGTCTATCCACAACCGCATGCTCTCGTCCTTCTTCTTCACGAACAACACCGGCGCTCCCCAAGGTGATACACTCGGTCTGACAAACCTCTTCTCCAACAGCTCCTCCAACTGAGTCTTAAGCTCCGCCAACTCTCCGGGGGCCATCCTATAGGGTGCTATGGATATGGGTCCCGTCCCGGGTACTAGGTCTATGGCAAACTCAACCTCTCTAGCTGGGGGAAACTCTGGTATGTCCTCAGGGAAAACCTCCGGGTAATCTCTCACTACGGGAAGCTCACTCATCACCTGACCCTTTACAACCTCACTAGCGGCGAGAAACATGTAAGCATCACTCGAAACCCCACAACAGTTAAGCCTAATGGCACTAACATACAGCTCTACGGGTGTGACTAATGCAGAAGGAATAGAAGGGAATATCACAGACTTTGCATGGCAATCAAGCAAGACTCGATTGGCTGACAACCAATCCATGCCTAAGATAATGCCTAGACCTGTCATGGGCAAGCAGATGAGATCAAAGATGAATGCTCTATTATCTATATGAAACCTACATCTCATGCAAACTAAACATGTCCTAAGGGGTGCAGCTGTAGGGGTAGATACTAGAAGGTCATAAGGTAACTCTGACATATGCAAACCTAGGCTCCTAGCATGATCATGTGATATGAATGAATGCGTGGCACCGGAATCATAGAGTACAACTAAGGATTTTCCAGAAATCAAACACGTACCCAGAATGAGATCGTCCGACCGCTTTGCGCCCTCCGCCGTAACCGTGAAAACCCTGCCCTGGTGCTGTGGCCTGTAAGAGGAAGAAGGTTGAGATCCTCCAGCTGGGCACTCCCTAGCATAGTGGCCCGGTACGCCACATCGGAAGCACACGCTCTGACCAGCTCTGCACTGACCGCCATGAGGTTTGCCACAAGTGGCACATGTAGGTGGAGCGGGCAGTGCTCTGGGTGCCGCTGCTGGCTGCTGCTGCTACGGCCTCTGCTGCTGTAGTGGGCGAGGCTGAGGCTGGGCTTACGGGGCTGCCCATAAGGCTGGAAGCGAGCAGGGCGGTTGGATTGCTGTGACGTCGTGCCCTTCCCTGGAACCTCAACCCTGAGAGGAGCCACTGACCGACTCGTCTCCTCCACTATCCTGCACGTGTCCACCATCTCGCTGTAGTCCTTTATCTTCATGTGCTTCACCATCCTCATGATGTTCTGGTTCAGCCCGGAGCAGTACTTCATGCACTTCCAAGTCTACTTGGGGTTCTCCTGGTAGATCTCCGAGAACTTGATGAGCTCCTCGAACTTGGCAGTGTACTCCGATATGGTCATGGTGCCCTGGCGAAGACTGAGAAACTCCAGCTCCTTGTCCTGACGGACTAACTCAGGAAAATACTTCTCATAGAACATGTCCTTAAACATGTCCCATGTGATAGGAATACCCGCCGCATCAGAAGCGCGACGAGCGTCAGCCCACCAGGAACGTGCCTCTATCTGAAGCATGAATGTCGCCAGCTGTGTCTTCTGGACCTCGGTGCATGAAACCACTGTGAAAATGTCCTCAATGCCCCTCAACCAATTCTCGGCCTCAGAAGGATTGGTAGTGCCGTGAAAGGGAGAAGGGTTAGCCCTCCTGAAGTCAGCAAAATAAGTGTGTCCTGTACCGTGACCCGCTGGTGGCGGCGCTGCGCGCTGCAGCTGAGTCATGTGGTCCACCATGCGGTTCATGGCCCTAGCCATCTCCATGAACGCCTCAGCTGAAACCCCATTACCTTGCCCGTTCGCCTCAGGCTGCTCCGTCTCTGAATCGTCCCTAGTACGCCTGTGAGGTGCCATGTCCTTGTGCACACAAACAAGAAATATCGAGTTGATCAGGCTCCACATCACAGTTATGTATGCACAGTTACGATGACAGCCAAACAGTACGTTCACGCACCTCAACACTAATTAAGACACATAAGAGATATGCGCGTGATAACTAACGTGACATGCAACAATAGCATAACAGGTCCATTACCCCAAGCCCTGTAAGGAAGGACCCGCTCTGATACCAAAATGTAACACCCTACTAGATAGCCCTTAATGCTTAAGTCATTTTAGGCCATTTCATAAGGGTTACCTCCTGTTATCATACTTATACTTGTTTTTCAAAATACTTATACGCGGAAAAATACATGGGAGAATTTTTTCGAAAATCGTTTACGGAATATAAACATAAGGGCATTGCGTATAATATGACGATAATATATGACACCTGATTTAGTCTGAATAATACCTCATAAAATAAATAGAAATAAACAAGCATGGTCTCCCCAAACATACAATCAAGAAAGTAGATAGTAATAATAGGTGTCATCTCATGAGCCTAAAACTGAGACCCATAAGACTCCACTATACAAATCCATAAAATGAAAACATAAATGCCGGCTAACATATATCCGGACTCAGAGTAAACACAAATAAATAAATGCTAACGTCTGAAGTAAATATAATCCATAACGTAAAAGCGGAAGCTGATAAGTCTAAAATAAATAAATAAACTGCAAAGAGCTAAAGCTGCGCGGGCTCCTCATCCGCTCCTGTGTCCTGTAGAACCTCATCATCTAACATGGGGGAAAAACGAGGGGTGAGTACTGGGAAGTAACTCAGTAGGGGAGCCGCTCCAGGTTTACTAGTAAAATCGGTGTGACATGAATGAATTCAATTTCAGTTATAAGTTCTAAAATCATCTTTCCCGGAACGACTTACCTAAGTGCCTCTTGTTCATTTTACATCATACATACATCATTCATAAATATGCCTTTGGTGTGTGTGCTCTACGTGCCATCTAATCATACAGGGAAACTTAATCAATTATCATGCTATGTTCTCTGACACTTTACTGAACTGTAACTCATTATCACTTTATCACTTATTATGTCTTATGGCCTGTCCACCCTCCTGTAACCTCCGCTGCACCGACCCCTAGGCATGAGCTCATCCTAAACTAATGGGGAGAGGGGGATATTCACCAACTGCAAGTGAAGGACCTGTAGCGCTGAGGATGCCAACCCCCTCCTACAGCCTCTCAATCACAAGCCGAAGGCTACTCTGTAGTCTTTGCGCCACCCCGTGATGTCTTTATTAATCACGCGCCACCCAGTGACGTCTTAACCACACACATGCGCCACCCAGTGACGTCTCAGTTCACAACACATAACATATACACGTATCACATAATTCACATAAACATTTATTATCATCACTCATCTTATGCAAACATAACATATCAACATAACATCATCCAATCAGCATTTAAACTTGTGTACAAATCATAATTAACTCATATATATCATCCATACTAGTTGTAGAACGCATTAGGGTACATAAAGGGTCAAAACGGTTCATTTTCACAAAAACAGCGCTGTTGTAATCGATTACACGGGCTGGTAATCGATTACTGTAATCGATTACACGAACTGGTAATCGATTACTGTAATCGATTACGCAGCTTTGTAATGGATTAACAGAGAGCAGCGTTTTCTCGCAATTGGGAATTCAGACATCGTAATCGATTACGAACCCGTGTAATCGATTAAGACGTCGTGAAACACGACTTGGGAGTTCCAAAATCACGATTTTCAATAGCCAATGGCCAAAATATGAACCCAACATCGTCCCAATCGATAGAAAACAAAGCCATACCATTAACAATCATAAAAACACTTTTAAAACGCTTCTCAATTCATAAAACCCCTTTCTTTCTCAAAGCCAATTTCATAAATCAACCCTTTCATGAACCCTAATGGGGAAAAACAACATACAACATTTAAAACTCCATTAATTCATCAATAATCATGCAATTACATAACGTTTAGAATGCCTAACCCCAACCTCTTGAAGACAATCCTTATTTTTAGACGGAATCCTAGTTTCACGAACGGCCCGACTCCAACGATGACCCTTTTCGGAGAAAGCAACCGGTAGAAACGTCCGGCTTGGTGAGATGATCAATAATATGTAATTACTTTTGGGATTGAGCGAGTATTTGTGGGTTTTTCTTGACGTGGAATGACTATGGCTATGAGGGTTCTTGAGAGAGAACAATGGAGGCTCTGGAATGGAGAGGGAGAGTGTTTCTGACCAAATGAGCTGGAAAAATAGGGTTTATCTTTTTATATTCTAAGCTATTAGGGTTTAGGAGTCATCGTGGGGCCCACCCGTCACTTAAAACATCCGAAAAACTCATTCTACGCGTTTTGTAATCGATTACATCGGTCTTGTAATCGATTACAGGCCTTCGAAAAAGCCCAATTCTGAAACTTAACCTGCTGTAATCGATTACCAAGGAGCTGTAATCGATTACTGGGCGTGAAAAATGCCCCAAAACACTTCTAAAGTGTCCCAACTCACATACTAACATTCATATACCCATAATGACTTAATGTAACATCAAAGCACACGTAAATACACATAAATACTCATAAAAACACATAGCATAGATACTTTAAACCGGGGAAAACATGTTCACTCAAACCCAATTAAGTTCCAATTAAAGTCCATTACCCTTAATTTCCTTTAATTATGACCTAATAAAGATCGGGTTGTTACAGGTGGTACCTATTCCAGCCTGGCAAGGTAAGCATGTTGGGGTCGCCCAGCAACATGGGGCCTTGGCGGGGGTGGCAGCCTCCTTGGTTGTAGTTGCTGATGAAGTTGGGGAGGCTGGGGGTGGAACTAGGGCTGCCTTGGCACCACTAGCACCCTAACTTGCCCATGGCGGTGAGGAGACCGAGGGGGATACCGCTGAGGGTGTTCACCGAACTGAACTGGGGGCTGGGCCCTAGGCACCTGACTGGGCCCCGCTTCGTCAAGCCTCATTTTCTTCCCGGCTTCATGGTCGACTTCCGCCCGCATCTGAGAACTTTGCTCCTGAGCTATGCACATATTCACCAAGGCGGCATAGCTCCGGAGGTTGCGGGTCACCATCTTCTCATTCATATTTGGCCTTAGTCCTTGCTCATACCTCATGCACTTCCACTCTTCATCTGGGTTCAGCCAGTAGGTGTAGGAGTAACGGCACAACCAGTTAAATTTGGTCGTATACTCCAGGATAGCATGTCTCTTTGCACTAACTCAAGAAAATCCTTGTCCTTGGCATCACGCACTATCCTGGGGAAGTATTTCTCATAAATTGCTGCTTTGAATCCCTCCTAGTGCATCTGGGCCTCTGTTGGTTGCAACACTGGTTGAACGGTTTCCCACCAGGATTCGGCCTGGTCATTCAGCTCACGGGTGGCAAACCTAACTTTTTGGGCCACCGTGAATGGGATATCTTCAAAGATGCGTTCGATACCCCTTATCCATTTGTCCGCAAGATCGGGGTCCAACTCCCCGCAAAAAATGGGTGGATTCCGCTGCTTGAACTCTAGATAGCGGCGTGATTCTTCACTCATCACTGGTGGTTGTACATGTCTTGTTTCCATCACTCGCGCCATTCTAACTGACGCCTCTGCCTGGAACCTAAAAGCTTCTACGAACTCTCGGAGGTCAGGATCTCGCGGCCCGTCCTAATGGCGTCATGGCGGCATTACGCTCAATCAATACCTGCATAGCCAATGAGTTGATCAGGCTCATCTCAATGCAGTGCATTGGGGAAGTAATGACACACACAACGGATAAGATTAAAAGAGAAATCAAGAACAAGGAATGAAAAAATCAAGGAAGGAATAGCCAACTCAGTCCTCAGGTTCAATTGGACCGAACTGCTCTGATACAAAAAATGTAACATCCCAATTTATTAACTATGTCATGGACATAATTAACAATTAGACATGTTACTAACACCAAAAAACCCCATGTTTTTTTGTATAAGTATATCGTATTTCATAACCTTGTATAGTGAATAAAACTCGATATCGAGACTAAAGAGCGATGACATTCAGATTCAATAGCACGAATAGATATCCTAGAAAAAGCATCTAAAAGAGCAATATAGAAATAACAAGGTATAGATAAAGGCCCATACATAACCGACCATAATAAAACCTGTATATATACATCTACATATAAGTGGTGATATCAAGGGTCAAAATGCCATAGCGGTCTATTACTACATAATAATAAGAATAGAGGAGCTTCTATGAGTAAAATGGACAAGTATGAAATCCTGGTCCGAATATACAAAATGGACCCAGGTGGAAATGTAAAGTTGTCAAGCAAATATATACAGACCAGAAAAAGTTTTATCTCCCTCGCACGGGTACAAAAGCTCCAAACCAAAATATACAGTCCAAAAGATATAAATAGAATAAAGGGGGCAGCTACAGCGCAAAATCTTCTAGTCGTGGCTCAGGTGTCTCCCATCTGATGTCAACCGTCGCTCTCCTCACTCATCTCTGGTCCTCCAGCTAAGGATGCCACCTGCGGCTCGTCCTCCATCTGCTCGACCTCGTCGTTGGGGGCTGCCTCGTCGCTCTGGTACCCCTCCTCCTCAGGGCCTGACTCATCCGACTTCGGGGCGGGTACGACTACAAGAGGTGGTGGCGGGTGAGCGGGAGCTGGGTCAGGCACGAGTGCAGGGGCAGAATTAGGAACAAGAGCGGGGTATCTCGCCATGAGCTCCGGGATCAAGAAATGATATACCCCGGATACGGTGGAGACTATAGTCATGGTGCCGGTTGACGGCATGTAGCTCGCTACTGCAAAGTCATATGTCAGCCGGTGCAGTGGGGGTGGTGGTGGTGGCTGCTCCATACGTATCTAGAATCGAAGCATCAAGAGGGAAAAAAGTAAGACGGGGTCGTCTTAGTGAGTTACTCCGAGCACACAGACCTACATGCTCGATTCATCGATTCTAGCCAGTCAAAGTAATACTTTATGCAAAACAAAACTTTATTTCTGAAAACTCAAATCCTTACTTTGACTGGGCCAAACATCTTACAGATCTGTTTCTAAGGGGGATCCTAGAAGTCTTTTCTAAGTTCTCGTAGGTCCCTCAATGCATTGTAAGCGATACACACACCTCTCATACATCAAATCACAAACATATATCTCAATCTCTTAATAATACCATCATATACATCAACTTATAATCTCTTAATCATATGGTTAATTCTCATGCTCCTCATAAATACATAGCACTGAAATCCTCATAGTTATACCCCCAACTAAAAATCATTCCCCGGGACCCCACCCGGATGAGTATACTTCGGTCTCGCCAGTTGACTATACATACCATACGTCGGACTCGCCGGTTGACTATACATACCATACGTCGGTCTCGCGGGTTGACTATACATCGATCTCATCGGATGACTATACAGACTATACGTCGGTCTCGCCAGTTGACTATACATCGATCTCGTCGGATGACTATACCACGATCTCGTCGGATGACTATCCCTCGAACTCGTCGGATGAATTTACCTCGAACTCGTCGGATGACCATACCTCGAACTCGTCGGATGACCATACCTCGAACTCGTTGGATGACTTTACTAGCATGGTAAATAAAAGGGCAATGCTTCGGGACATCCCCGGGATGACTATACTACCATTTGGATCAAGCTCTATCATTTCCATTATTCACAAATCTAAATTCAGTATCTACATCATCAACTCATATAATTCATCATATTTTATTTCATTTTAGGATTACCATTTTCATACGAACACTCCCTACCACACTTAGTCATAAATTTACTTTGAATTATATAACAATTCATCATATACAATTACCACCTCATTTCATACCCTTCATCCTTTCATTATACCATTTCCCATCCACATACACACATCATATTCTACCATCAAACACGACACGGTATAATTACATATGCTTAGCATCTTATTATCAAATCATATCTACACATACAGTCCTCATTTCACTTCAACTTATAATATCACATAACCATTTATCATCACATCATGTACCCACATACTTCATCGATTTAAAACAAGATCCTAAATTTCAGAATTTCAGCATATATATATATATATATATAATTAACGGCCCCACTTAACCACACACCATTTTCACATGCATTCAGGTCCTCATTTCAAAATTGGTTTTCATTTTGCTTTATAAATAAATCATGGCATCATATCAATACACATAATTCACCATCACATCATAACAACACATACACATCATTATCACAATTCATAATGATATAACTATCAGTTCATATGACCACATAATAAAACTCATATCATGTCCACACATCATAACTTAACATTTTATATATTAGCACATTTACGTAGCACAATTCAAGACATTCTCTTATTGATCATCCCCTCATCAATTCATAAAAAGAATTATGCATCTTCTGCCCCGTTTTCTAAAAACATGGTTAATAGACGTACACGTATAATCATTTGCTCCCACCCTTGAAATTTTCCAAAAAGAGGTCCAAACCTTAACTTAACACAGGAGTTGAATCAAGAATCAAAATCAAGGTAATCAAACTCGAGAGTCTAAGCAAACTCGTGGGAGCTCTATGAACTCGACTCGTAAACTCGTACGAGTTTACGTACCTATTAAAATATGTTCAAAAATTATATTATTAAACATAAAATATAAAGAAAGGTAACATAAAACTATTAAATAGAATTGAAAGAAATTTACCATAAGCACATTGCAAATTTATAACTCATAAACACAAATAGTCAATTCAAGTCCAACCAAATCAAAAATACATTAACTTAAATTAACACAGATTAACGTAAGTTAACACAGAACCCGAATGAATCAGAATAGAACCAGAATGAACATAATCATAACATAATTCAAAATTAACTACCAAAAGAGAACTAGAACCCAGAAATTACAGATGTTATCAACAATCACAATTATTATATATATTGGTGTTAAGATTGAAGAAAGAACATATTGAGAACTAAGAATGAACATTACCTAAGCTAGAACCAATATGTGATTGTGAAGAGATAAGCTCACGACAACTGCGATTTGGCGATTCGTGAAAAGAAAATGTGAGGAAAAGACGATGAGCCAGATACAACAATGGTGAGGCGACGACGATATGACATGAGATGACAACATCCCCTTGAGATTCTTGAGGCTTTCTGAAGAGAGAAGGTGAGGTAGTGTTGAGGAGCTTCCAGAGACAGATGAGGTGAAGCGGCGAGTGAAAGAATCGTGAGGCAGAGGTGAGGCTACGGCAGGTCGGAAGTGAGGTGGCGGGTGACGTTGAGAAGAAACTAGAGTGAGGGATTGAGAGGAGGCTGAAGCCATGAAGGATTTCAAAAGCCTAGGTTTGTTAAATAAATAGGGGTACAATAGTGATTTTTAGTGTATAATGGTCACTTTAGTATTAAAATTGATGCCGTTTTGGTAGTTTTGTGTAGACATATCAAACTCGTAAACTCTCTCATAATCTCGCGAGTTTGACAGAGTTTGCACGAGTCTGCCAGAGTCTACCCGAGTCTACTAAAAAGAGAGTTTACATGCGAGCCAACTCATTTTTATGGTATAGAATCGTAAATTCGTAAGAGTCTACGAGTTGACTCGAGAGTTTGATAATAGTGATCAAAATACAACTCCCTTGTATACATATAAAATTCTGAATTAGTCCCCTCATACATAAGATTAGCTCATATACCTCCAAAAACTCAATTTCACAAATACTAGCATTTGCACTAAGGGATCCATTTATTCTTTAGTTTATAAAATAATTCACCAAGGCATTATCATGAAATGTTTAGAGGGAGTTCCAATGTCCCATAACATGTTCCCTCAAGGTTTTACACATACATGTAAGTGGGAAATCAATTTCGGAGAAAACATGAAACGTTTGGTTGCACTGCTGCCTAGGACAGGGAACAGATCGCATGGGCGGTCATGAGCGTTAGGGCGGTCCTGATGACGGCTGAGGCGGTCTCTGCAGTGCTCTCTTGCCCATATTCGAGAGGCAGACCGACCAGGCGGTCCGAGAGACCGCTGGGGCGGCCCGATTCTGCAGAAAATGCATAATTACTCCCAAAACATCCTCTCTTCACCTCTAACCTCTAGCCCATCCCTCCCCATAATCAAAACATCAATAAACACATTCTCAAACACATATAAACAACAGCCATACTCAATGCTTAGAATCAAACACAAGAAAATTTCTTCATTTCATACATGCATGCACAAAACTCACACACAAGCATGAAGCATACTTCATGTTTCATGGATGGCTCTAGATTTTAACAATCAATAGCATGCACGAATTTTAGGGCTCCATATCAATAAGAACCAGAAGTAAGAAACTCAAGAATGATGGAAAATCAACAGGGATGAGAAGTGGTATTGGTAACTCACTTGATTTTTCTTGAAGAACTGCAAGAGGATGGGGGTGACAATGGCTTCCTTTGGGCTCTTGGTTCCTGGTCGAGATTAGGTCTTGGAGAGCATAAGGGGCTAAAAAAATGAGGCTTTTGTGTTGAGAATGAGGGAGTGAAGAGAATGTGTCTTGTGAGGAGTCTTGACAGAGAGTTTAAGCTCAAAAGGGGGTGTTGTTGTGTTGTTTTTACTGTTGTATGTGTTTAGGTGGTGAGTAAGAGTATGTGTGTGAGTAAGAAATTGTAAATGGGATTAGGCGGTGATAGCATAATATTTTAGAAGGTTCTTGGCTCCTAAGAATGATCCTAGTTAGGCTTTGGGTCAAGTGTAGGCTCTCTCTCTCACCTTACTCACTAAACTCTAAATATTAAAATTGGAATAGCATATGATCGTTATAAAAATTTCCACAATATTATGAGACTCTCAATATGTCTAAAATAATTCTATCACTATATTATTAATTCCACATCATTAATTTATTAAAAAGGATTATTCAATAATCATACTCATGTGGAAATTAATAATAATGGTTTGAAATCATAATTTCCAATATTGGTGAGATTATTTCTAACTAATTTTCTAAACACCAATTGGAACTTTTAAATAAATATTAAGACCTCATTAAATTTTATAACGATCATTTACTCTCTCAGTGGTTCTATTACTTATACAAATAATAATATTAGACTTGCCTTGCTCCACAAGCAACCTAGATTATTATGCACTAACACATATCACACATATTTCATTTAGTCACATATCATAAATACATGTACATATATATATATATATATATATATATATATATATATATATATATATACTAGTTACTTTGGTACATAAATATATATACACATGCACTTGTATTGTCACATAAATATTTCATTCTTTACATTTCACTTCACATGAATATGTCTATCTTAGACAACACCATTATTATTTTATTCATCACTAAATAATATAAGATTGCATAAATTTCTCTTTTGCACATACATGATCATGTTTAATTATCCTAATATTCAGCCACAATTTAATCTCATAAGGTCGTAATTGATTCATCACCACACCAATTTGATTTCATCATAATCTCGTTGTAAGTTCGTACCTCCCAACATAACCACAACAATAAGTTCACATTATTTATGTGCACATCACATATATATATATATATATATATATAAATATCAACCTTAGAAAAATACATCATAATATTATCATCATATATATGAATCTAGTCACCCCAGTACCAAAATCCATACTGGCGACCGAAATTACTCATAAACCTAAAATCCCGAATCACGGGTGTTACATTGTGATATTGTTTAATTGAAATATATTCATATATCTCAGAAAACTATGTGATTTATGAGAACTATATTTCTGATACTATTTTAAATACATTTCTGAAGAAAAAAAAAACATATTTCTGAAAACTATATTTTCTGAAAAATACATTTCTCAATGCTATATTTTGTTTTAAAATCTATGAGAAGCATTGAAAGATTACATAAGTTTTGTCATCATAAAAAAGGTGGAGATTATTGATGTAAATCCTCATTTGGTTTTGATAATAAAAAAACTAATGTAATAATAGGTTCAGAAGCTTAATATTAAATTGAATATTGTTTAGAAGCTTCTTTATTAGTTCAGAAAGTGTTATGTAATTGTTTGTAATAGTTGATAGGAAATTTTGTATATGACTTAAAAAACAATTGTAAAAATATTTTAGAAGCTATACTTTATTTTCTAGATGATGTATTAGGTAGTATTTTCTTTGTAATATTTAATGTAATACATCAGACGCTATTAAGAAGCATAAACATAACTTCAGAAGATGATGCAAGTTCAGAAGGATTGACATCAGAATCGAGTAATTCATAAAGAGAAGATTTCTTCAGAAAGTGCATATAGTTCAGAAACCTGGACAAGGTTCAGAAACCTTGGTTAGTTCAGAAATCATTAAAAGTTCAGAAACATAGAACTTTTAGACATGTGTTTTAATTATTTTTGTTATTTTCAAGAGCACGTGTAAAATGTGTAGAAGTGCTTCTTGATCTTAATTAGTTATTCTAGCTATAGATAACAGCTAGATTAGTTTCTTTTTATCTCAATATAAGAGATAATCTCTTGTGTAATTGGTAACAATCACAATTACAATTGAAAAAATAGAGAAATACACTCGAGCTGAAAAAAGGAGGAAAAGAGAAAAACTCAGAGAGAAAAGAAAATGAAAAGAAAAATGCTCTAAGAAAAGAAAAGTTCAAACTCAGAAGAAAGAAAGAAGAATTGTGTTGAAAAGTTCAAGAGTTTGAAAGAAAAGAATTCTGAATGTGAGTTCAGAAAGCTAAAGAAAACAAAATCAATCACTGGTTTTTAGAATTCTAAAGCAAGTTGCAAGGAAAAGTCCTTGATGAGGTGATTCAAGGCAGGAAGGAAATCTTCAAGAGGGTATATCTTGAAGTGCATTTCTTCAGAAGGTTAGATTATGGAGTGGAAGTCTTTGGAATGGTCGTTTCTGAAGCAAAAGTCTGTACAAGGGGAGATTGTATAGCAATTCTACAAGCTGTGACTTGTGGCGAACTTGAGAAGGTTGCAAAATATATCTGAATATTGTAATCTTTCTAAGAATTCTGATAGTGGAACTCAACCTTGAAGGGTTGAAGAACTAGATGTAGGCATCATTGGCCAAACCAGTATAAAAATCTGGTTTTATTTTTCTTACCTTTATCTTTTACTTACATATTTGATTTGTTGATCTTTGTCATATTGAAATTGAATTGGATTGATTAAAAATCAGTATTAAAAAAGGAAAGGTAAAAATAGAGCACGAGTTCATGATCTTAAAGAATCAAAGAAATAATTGAATAATAATCTTTTTGAAATAAAGATTGTTGGGTTCTGATTCTTTGTTGTTAACTAACTTGTATTCATAATAAAGTAATCAAAGAAATGTGTCTTGATTGATTTAAGAAAGAGTTTCTAAGATCTGTGAAAAAAAATAGTCAAGTTTCTAAAAGTTAGATTCTGAAATATTTTGTGATATATTTCTGATGATGTGAAATCATACATTCTGATTGAAATAATTGTTGAGTTGATTTAACATTGTTTGATCTTGAAAAGATTGTTTTGAAACATTAGAAGGTAACATCAGAAGCATTACAAGTTCAGAAACAGAACTAAGTTCTGAAGTTACTTCTGAAGGGAATTCTGAAGAATTTCTAGAAAAGTTTCTGAAGAGTTAAAACTTAAATATATTGTTTTATAAGTTCAGAAAACTTGAAATAAGAAAGTTATTTTTTATGCTTTATGATTAAGTGTTTGTGATTATTAAATCCGCTGCATATTGTATTGAGATTGTTTAATTTCTAATACAGTTTCTAAATCACAAATTAGCTTGATATATTGATTGTGAAATTAACTTTTCAACAAGTTCAAAAGACTTGATTGATTTGATATTTTCAGAAAGTTGAATTTAGCATCAAGATTTGAGAAAAAGAAAAAGAATTGACACAAACAATTCACCTCCCCTCCTCTTGGTGTGTAGCTTAAAGCTTGAAAAAGATCATATCTTGCACCACCACCAACAACGTGCACTTAGAGTCATAAACTTGTTAAACTCATTTAAAACAACTTTTTACTTTCCAACTACTAACTTAAGTATTCTTATCTAATCTCAATAGATCAAAACATATGTGTTATTACTATATCCAAAACTAGGTTTTTGAAACACAAAATTTGACGTTATGGTCAAATGTAAGTTCATGCACTCAAACAACGTCAAGTCTCTCAATTCGACTCCTTTTTCAAATGTTATTTTGCGTTGTTTCCAAAATCCTCTAACCATATCAGTTTTCAATTTATAAACGTGAAAGACCGTTTCAAAACCATGCAAGTCAAACTTAGTCTATTTTGAATCTAATCAAGCCAATACTCAAAAATCATTTTCATTACTCGTCTAAAATCTAAATCAAATTGAAATTGTCAAGAAATCATTTCAAACATGCTTTCAAATAAGACAAGTTCAAAGCTTAAAACTACTTTGGTCTCAAACTTCAAACTATAGAAAACCATAAGAATATCATTTCGAAATTCGAAAAACAAGTCTATGGGGTGATCGAACCTTTCCAATCACATGGACCAAAGAGAACAACTGAAACTTGTGCCTCGTACCCTTGTGGGTTTAACCTATACTCACACTCTTAGGGTCCTCAATCTGATTCAACTCTTTCTCAAAAATTTTATTTCATAAAACATCCTTTTTGTTCAAATGGGTTTTCAAAACATTGAATAGGTTTTCAAATATTGAGGTGTTCAAAAACACAGTTCTCATACTAGTACCCTAAAACTTTTTTGATTTATGTATTTTTAATAACTCTTATTAGTTCAAAACAAATTTGGATTACTAAATCAAAATCAAGTTTCAACTCAAAACCTTAGGTTAGTGACTAATGAAAGTTTGACTCTTAGAAAAACTTCCAAGTCGTCACATCCAACTCTTTTTCAAAATAAGTTTTTCGTTACTTCCTAAAAGGCCTTAATCACATAGGTACTTCCACGAAACTCATTGAGGAACCATTTTCGAAAATAATTTGTTCTTACTAATCATCTTTCAAAAACCATCTTCCTGTGGCCTATTCGCCCAAATTCAAACCTACGATGACTATGAGTAGCAAGACGTGATCTTATGAGTCATAAGTACAGTCACTCCGAACACAAGTTCCATTGGGTCTTCAGAACAAATTCCAATTACTTTTCAAATCAACTTTTGTTTCCAAAACCATATCTCTTAACTTCGCAAAACAACTCTAAGTGGCTTTTACCCTTGAGGTTGAAGTAATAGAAAATATCTTTCGAAGATCATGTTGGAATGAAAACACATTACGAAAAAAAACCCTTTTGTAAGTTTTAGAAAACAAAACGGATGGTGAGGAATTCTTTAACATTCTTTCACAACCATAAGGGGGAAAACAAGCCTTTGGAACTAAAAGGTTTGTGGTGAGAAAAACTTCCCTCTTACTTTTAATGGTGAAGGGATTAGTGTGTGGGGATATCAAGAAAGGTGTAATATGTTTATGGTTGGGGGTCACTCTTTGTAGTTTACTCATGTTGAGTATGTCGAAGGGACAGAGGGAAACAATGGAGTGAAAAGGTACAAGGGTGTGTGTCTCTTATCTCAATGGTAAGGCAATAAATTTCCAGGAAGAAAAGGATTCAATTAGGAAACTTAGGTAGAGTATCTCTCAGGGTTATCCCATGTATGATTATAAAAGAAGTCAAGGCAAAACACATTTTGTGTTAATGAAAGAGATGAACTTCGTTGTGAAATTGTACTATTGAAAATATGTCCATAAAACAAGTTTGGAAAACATCTTTTCGTTTATGTATAAAACTTTTTGAAAACCAATCATGGAAAACAAGTTCTGAAAACACATTATTTTTCCTTCATGCAAAACTTTTCAAAAACACTTTACACTCCACTTCCCATCGGAGATAAGAGGGAAGATTAAGTTTGAAAACACGTTAAAACATACATGAATGTGAATCACACGGGAAATCAAAGAGAGGTCACGATCAGTCAAGAATGGATAATGACTCTTGGTTGACTAGTTAAGGTAATCAATGACCAACAATGGTTGATTATCCTTAACTAACCTCGACTAGGCCTCAACAAAACTACAGGTAGCTTAATTTAACACCCTACTAGATAGCCCTTAACGCTTAAGTCATTTTAGGCCATTTCATAAGGGTTACCTTCTGTTATCATGTTTTATCTTTATATTTAAAATATAATACGCGGAAAATAGGCGGGAGTAAATTTTCGTAAATCGTTTGCGGTATAGAAAATAAGGGCCTTGCGCATAAATACAACGATAATAATAAGCGATACAAACATCTACTAAAAATACTTCATCATATAAATAACTCCCATCAAGTAACAAACATGAAATAAATACTAGGTCTCACCCCATAAGCCAAAAACTGTGACCTATGAGATTCCACCATAAATACGAGTAAATAAATAGCTGCCGGATAACAAAGGTCCGGACTCAGAAAACATAATAAATAAATAAACGTAGCGGAAACATAAAAACCATAACATCTGATAAGGAAATAAAACATGTCTCTGATATCTAAGGAACTATATCATAAACTAAGTCTGCATGGGCTCCTCGTGTGCTCCGATATCCTGCTCTGTCTGCTCCTCTAAAAGGTGGGAAAAACATAGGGTGAGCACTGGGAAGTGACTCAGTAGACGAAGTCGCCCCGGGTTTAATTATAAAATAAGTGAAGCATGAATGAGTTTAATTTGGATATAAGTTGAAAATCAATCTTTCCCCAGAACGTCTTACCTAAGTGCATCTTGTCCATTTTATTAATTCATATAACATATCATAATTAAAGGTCTTTGTGTAGTGCGCTATGTGCTTCTAAACATCAACAGAACATAACAGAACATATATCAGAACTTTCTTTCAGAGCATCTTATCATTAACTTTTACTTTGAATCTGTCAGACATGGCAAAGCCTCCCTCCCATCCTTACTCCTACAATCCGGCCCCTAGGTATGAGCTCATCCTAAAACATACGGGGAAGAGGGGGTACAGTTCACCTTCCTCAAGTGAAGGAGTTGCAGCCGAGGATGTCACCCCTCCCTACAACACTCATCACAAGCTGAAGGCTACAGGGTATTTTAATCTTTCAGACTATCAAAGATATTTCAGAACGTCTTTTAATTATCACAAATCTTTCAGAGATATTTCAGAGTATCAGATTATCTTTCAGAACATCTTTTAACCTTTACCGGATGACAGAGTTAATTCATTCAGAGAATTCCATCATAATATATATCATTACATAGCATATTCATCATGTAATCATTCATCATAACATCTCATACAATAGTTATATATACATCATAACAATTAAACATACATACAACTCGTAACATTACATAATGAACATACATGAATCATATATAACATGCATTATCATATAATCATACTTTTATATTATAAATACATATAAACATATTTTATAGCTCATATAATCATATATAAATCATGCATAAATCATATATAACATTTATACAAGTCGTAGAACGCATTAGGGTACATAAAGGTGTAAGCTCCAGAACCCTTCTGAGAGAAATTGATATATTTCTCTTAGAGAGATAGAAAGTTTTAATGATAACAAAGTTGTAAGCTCCATAACCCTTCTAATAGAAATTGATATATTTCTCTTAGAGAGATAGAAAGTTTTAATGATAACAAAGTAAGCCATAAGAATAAAAATTTTACTTAAGGTTTTGCTAATATGTGTGCTAAGTGTCTCAGAAAGCTTAAACTTATGCAAATCCATGAGTAAGATCAAGACAAGCAACAAGTAACCTTGTGAATTACAAGAAGAAATCATGGTGTGAAAGACATCAAAAGGGAAAGTCAGAAAACGCAAAAGGTGAAAGTGCAGTTCTGAGAGAAGAACACTGTCGCCTCAGAAAGGTCTCAGAAGACCTTGCGACTGGTGGTTCTCAGAAGGGTCTTCCCTCAGAAGGTTCGCCTCAGAAGTCCGTACATCTCTCAGAAAGTTGGACTCAGAAGCAACCAAGTGTCAAGACTCAATGGATGAAGCATTCATTCTCAGAAAGCTCGAAACAGCAAGCAAAGGAAGTGGGAACACGCGCACTGTACAAGTCAGAAAAGTTCCTCATTTCGCGCTGACTGTTGCAGGGAGCCATTCTGAGCCAGAGACAGCCACATCAGCAAAGTGAAAGCTTCTAATTTCGCGGCTCTTTGATGCCTATATATTTGAGTTCAATTGCAGAGCATTGTGACGAAATTCTTGCGCGAAAAACTCTTGATTAAACGTGCCAAAACTCTGCTGAATTGAAAATCATTTGCGAAAACTTAGAACTTTCTCAGAAAGACAATTTTACGGAATTGTTCTTCTAACTTTGCGAAAATCTTCTAGTTCTGTATTGGTGTAAATCCTTACATTTGTAAGTTAAATCTAGAAGTCTACTAAGGGTAAATTAAGTTTGTAACTTAATCTTAGTAGTTGGTTTTCGAAGCAAAAACAATTCTCGAAAAACGCTAAGTCCTTCGTTGTTTGAAGGCAGTTTTAAGTCCTCGATTGTTTGAGGCAAGTTTAAGTCCTTAAGTGTTTAAGGCAAGCAAAGTCCTCTGTTGTGAGGCAAGGTAAAGTCCTTAATTAAGTTAAGGCAAGGAAAGTCCTCTAGTGTTGGAGGCAAGGAAATCCACTTCGGATTGTGAAGTGGTGAAAGTCCTTTACGTGGTAAAGGCAGTGTTGTCTGAGAAGGCACGATAAGAAGAATATCTAAAGAACTCTCAACGGAAGGTTGAGGACTAAAGTAGGTTAGTTAGAACCGAACCAATATAAAAATTTCTTTGTGTTAAGCTTTTCTTCCCTTAACTCGTACTTTCTAAGAAAACCAACAAACGCGTTTTTAACTTAATCAGAATTGTTAAAACCTATTAAGTTGAAATCAGAAAGCGTATAAGTGAAATTAACTTTAAATCACTTTCATAAATTTCTCAGAAAGGTAAAGTTCTCAGAAGCTTAACCTTCTCAGAAAGTTTATTCCGCTGCAAACACTCAAATCACCTTTCTGAGTAAACAGCTTTCTAAGAAAAGTTTTTAAGAAGTAATTTTTTTAAACCTGCACGATTCAACCCCCCTTCCTCTGCACAAATACACCTTCAATTGGTATCAGAGCTCGGTCCTTAAGGGGTTGAGCACTTAACAGTGTCAAGGAAAAAGATCCAAGAAGGGACAATGGACTCACCTGCTGCGTTCATATCTGATGGGGCTTCAATCAACAGACGTCCAATGTTCCTTGGAGATAGTTTTGACTATTGGCGTGATAGGATGACATTGTTCATCAAGCACACCAGTCTTGATCTATGGGACAGGATTGAGAACGGCGACTATCAACCTCTGCAAACAATAACAGAACAAGCAGTTGTTGCAGCAGACGCTGAACCTGGAGCAGCACCTCCAGCGCCCAGAACCTACACCAGACGAATTCCCAAGGATGAATGGACTCAAGAAATGAAAGAGAAGATTCAGCTGAATTTCAAGGCCAAGTACATTCTCCTATGTGCACTACCCAAGGTAGAATACGACAAGATTGTGTCGTGTGATACAGCACAGGAGATATGGGAAAGGCTTCACATGCTGCATGAAGGTAATGACGAAGTCAAGGAAACGAAGATATCTATGCTTGTACACAAGTACGAATCCTTCTGCATGCAACAAGATGAAACCATTGACAGCATGTCAATACGGTTTCTTCACATCATCAATCATCTCAAAGTCTTGGGAAAGACTTACTCAAACGCTGAAATGGTAAGAAAAATTCTCAGAAGCCTCTCCTCAAAATGGCGTCCAAAAGTTACAGCAATCCAAGAAGCCAAGGATCTAAATCAGCTTGGTTTGGATGTACTATTCGGCTCACTCAGAACACATGAGATTGAGCTAGAAGGATTGCTTGGAGGACCATCCTCTTCATCTAAGCCTCAGAAGAGTCTGGCCCTTAAAAGCCAAATAAAAAGATCCTCCAAGGCTCTCAAGGCCGAAGAAGTTTCTGAGTCAGAAGATGAATCAGACTCAGAAACAGAAGAAGATGACATCTCTCTTCTGGTTAGAAAAATGAAGAAATCTTGGAAGAGAAGACCAAGCAAAGGCAAGGAGATTACTCCTAAGAAAGGAAAGCTAAAGCCTTCTGAAGCCACATGTTATGGCTGTGGAGAAAAGGGTCACTTCAGAACAGAGTGCCCTCAGAACAAAGGGAAGAAGAAGTTTATTCCCATAAAGAAAAAGAAGGCAATGGCTGCTACTTGGAGTGATTCAGAAGAGGAAGATTCTGAGCTAGCAAACGAAGAGGAAGCTAACATCTACTTCATGGCTGGTACTGACTATATTCTGGAAACAGAATCTGAGTCAGAAGAGGTACCTAACTCCCCTCCTCTCTCATACTCATATAATGAGATCTCAGAACTCTATGAAGAGCTTCTGAAAGACTCAAATGAATTAGCTAAAAGTTTCAGCAACTTAAAGAAAAATTACAAACATCTAGAAGCTGAAAATGCTAGACTAATTCAAGAAGTTGAGAACCTAAAACTTGAAAGAGATGATTTTAAAAACAGATATCTTGAAAGTCACAATCTCTATCAAGCTTTAGAAACAATGTCTTCTGTAACTGTTGAAAAGGCTGAACTAGCCTTAATAGAATTACAAAAGACCAATGAGCTTCTCACTTCTGATCTAGTTAAGATGGTCAATGATGGGAAAATGATGACTCTTTTACTTGGAGGTCAAAGACCTTACAGAGATAAAAGAGGACTTGGATATGAAGAAGTTTTCGAACCCCATGACCTTGATCCATCATTAACTAAATCACATCGCATGTGCATCTCATGTTTCAAAGATGGACATGGATCTGAGACATGCCCTATGCTTAGTAAAGGAAACACTTCTCTGCCCAAAAGGGCTAAGAAGGTTAAAAACTCTCAGAAGGCTAAGTCTTCTCAGAAGACAAGTCATTCTCAGAAGACAAGTCCTTCTCAGAAGACAAGTCCTTCTCAGAAGGGTAAGGCTTCTCAGAAAACGAAGGCTGCTGAAAAGGGCAAAGAAAAGGTTTCTGAGTCTCAGAACCACAATCTTTCTAAGAAAAGAAGACAAAAGGCAAAGAAAGCTAACAAGCAAGGACCCAACAAAGCATGGGTACCTAAATCAGTGAACTTTGTGTCTGCAGGTGCATCAACAAGCACTGCTCCACCACCAAGATGAGCAGTGGTACTTGGACAGTGGCTGGTCAAGGCACATGACTGGAAGCAAGCACTGGTTCAGAAACCTTCAACCCAAGAAAGGAGGAACGGTGCGATTCGGTGATGGTGCTAAAGGGAAAGTCACAGCCATAGGAGATGTTGGTAAGGATTCCTCTCACCAAATCTCTGATGTACTTTTAGTTGATGGCTTAACACACAATCTATTAAGCATTAGTCAATTTTGTGACAAAGGCTTAAAGGTTGAGTTTTATGCCAAATATTGCCATGTGACTAATCTCACTAACGGCAAGATCGTTCTGGAAGGAAAACGAGTTGGTAACATCTACGTTATCCATCTAGATGATCTAAAGGATCAAAATGTGAAGTGTCTTGTCTCTGTCCAAGAAGACAAGTGGCTTTGGCATAAGAAACTTGGTCACGCCCATATGAAGCTTCTTTCTGAGCTCTCTCATAAAGGACTTGTAAAGGGTCTTCCCAACATCAAGTATCAGAAGGATGCAACTTGCGACTTCTGTGAAAAGGGAAAACAAACCAAAGCCTCATTTCCAAGCAAAAGTGGAATCTCTACTCAGAAACCACTTGAGCTCCTTCACATGGATCTCTTTGGACCAACTAGAACGGCTTCCCTTTCTGGAAAACGCTATGGTCTTGTCATAGTGGATGATTATTCTAGATTCACTTGGGTATTCTTTCTAGCTTCTAAGGAGGAAACATTTGAAAAATTCAAAGCTTTTGCAAAAAGAGTTTCAAATGAACAAGACTCTCACATTCACACTATACGATCCGATCATGGAGGTGAATTTGAGAATCACGCTTTTGAAAAGTTTTGTGAAAATCTGGGCATTGCTCACGAATTCTCTTCTCCCAGAACTCCCCAACAAAATGGAGTGGCTGAGAAAGAATCGAAGCCTTCAAGAGATGGCAAGAACAATGCTCTTAGAAAGTGGGCTTTCAAAAGGTTTTTGGGCTGAGGCTGTGAACACCTCATGCTATATTCAGAATCGAGTCTTTCTGAGACCAATTCTGAAGAAAACACCTTATGAGCTTTGGAAGAACAAAATACCCAACATATCCTATTTTCATGTTTTTGGTTCTTCGTGCTTCATACTTAACACAAAGGACAAACTAGCTAAGTTTGATCCTAAATCCAATGATGGAGTATTCCTAGGATATTCCTCTGTCTCTAAAGCCTATAGAGTCTATAACAAGAGGAGCAAATGTGTTGAAGAGACAATCCATATTAAGTTCAAGGAACTTAGTAAGGACTTGCCTCAAAAGGTTGTTGACTTAGAAGATGAGTTTGACAAACTCGATATCTCTTCTGAGAAAGCCAAAAAGAAAATTCTTATAGATGACGAGACTGATTTCCAATCTATGGAAAAGCCTTCTCCATCTAAAGAGAAACTTAAAAGCATCATTGAAGCTCCAGAACCTGATGAATCTATTCCTCAAACATCAATGGAATTTAGATTCTCAGAGAGTCAAGCTTCTGATGACTCAGAACGAGAACCTTATGTGTCGACTTCTCAGAACCCTATCCCTAAAGGATATAAAGGTTCAAGAGACCTGAAAAATGTCTCTCAGAATGAAGTCGTAGGTGATCCTGAGTGTGGTCTTAGAACCAGAAGGAACTACACAAATCTTGCTATGGTTTCTGAACTAGAACCTGAATCCATAGAAGAAGCGTTGGATGATCCTAGCTGGATAAATGCCATGCAGGAAGAACTAGACCAATTCGAGAGAAACCAAGTTTGGAAACTTACCCAGAAACCCAAAGGCAAAAGTGTGATTGGGACTAAATGGGTATTTCGAAACAAACTTGATGAAAATGGTCAAGTTGTGAGAAATAAAGCAAGATTGGTTGCTCAAGGGTACAACCAACAAGAAGGAATAGATTATGATGAGACCTTTGCTCCAGTCGCAAGATTAGAAGCTATTAGAATGTTGCTAGCTTTTGCTGCACATAAAGGCTTCAAACTCTATCAAATGGATGTAAAATCTGCCTTCTTGAATGGATACCTTTCTGAGGAAGTTTATGTAAAACAACCCCCCGGTTTTGTGAACAATACATTCCCAGAGCACGTATTTAAGTTAACTAAGGCTCTTTATGGTCTAAAACAAGCTCCAAGAGCTTGGTATGATAGATTGAGTTCCTTTTTACTTAACAACGGATTCTCTAGAGGGAAAGTAGACACTACACTATTCACTCTCTTAGAGAACTCTGGTTTCTTGATTGTCCAAATAATTTTTGGTGCAACCAATGAACGCTTCTGCAAAGAATTCTCCAAGCTTATGCAAGGTGAATTTGAGATGAGCATGATGGGAGAACTTAAATTCTTCCTAGGATTGCAAATCAAGCAAGAGTCAGAAGGGACTTTTATACATCAAGAGAAATATACCAAAGAACTTTTGAGGAAGTTTCTAATGGATAAAGCCAAGCCTATGAGCACTCCCATGCATCATTCTCAAGTAATAGACCTGGATGAAGATGGTGAGAAAGTCTCAGAAAGTAACTATCGTGGCATGATTGGCTCTCTTCTCTATCTCACTGCTTCTAGACCAGATATTCAACTAAGTGTTGGCATCTGTGCTAGATTTCAATCAAAGCCTAAGCAATCTCACTTAACTGCTGTTAAAAGAATTCTGCGATATTTGATCGGAACTACTAATCTTGGCCTATGGTACGAGAAAGGTTGTTCTTCTGATGTTGTAGGATACTGTGATGCTGACTATGCTGGAGACAGGATCGATCGCAAGAGCACAAGCGGATGCTGTTGTTTCTTTGGAAAATGCTTGATTACATGGTCATGCAAAAAGCAAAACACCATTGCGTTATCAACAGCGGAAGCTGAGTATGTGTCAGCGACAAATTGCTGCACTCAGATGCTTTGGATAAGGAACCAATTGCGTGATTATCAACTAAGGTATGAGAAAATTCCCATTCTTTGTGATAATACTAGTGCAATTAACTTAGCTAAGAATCCTATTCAGCATTCACGTTCCAAGCACATAGACATAAAACATCATTTTATTCGGGATCATGTGCAAAAAGGCGATTTTGAAATCAAATTTGTGAATACTGAGGATCAAATCTCAGATATATTCACAAAGCCTTTACCCGAGGATCGTTTTAATGTTCTGAAAGAGCTTCTTAATCTAAGACGTTTCTAAATGTTTAAAGCCTGAAAAATATTTTCTTAGAAACTCCTCTTAGTCCTAAGCTTAGAGTCTGAGACAAACAAGGTAGAGCTAAGCTTCAGAGCAAAATATCAAGGAATCACCTTCTGAGAAAATCATCTCTCAGAAGACTCACCCTCAGAAAGGAAGTCTTCTGATAAGTCTCTCAGAAGACCATACTCTCAGAAGAACCATTTATTCAGAAGTATGCCTTCCGAGAGATTAGTTACCAACGGTAACTTTTGAATTAAATACTGCAACGGCTACTTCCTACCTACTCTATAAAAATCACAAATTCTTGCTCTAAAATAGCTTTTTTGCTACTCAAAATTCACCTAAAACGCTGACAAATTCCCTTCTCACCTCATCCTTCTTCTTCCATCTCTCTCTCGTCTCTAGCTTAAACATTAATTCCATCCTCACAAAACTGCCTTCAGTAGTAATAAGAGAATGAGTAAGGAAACTCACTCGTCTGATGGTAAACAAAAGATGAAGAAAGGTACTCACTCATCTTCTGTAAAAGAAGCATCAGTTCTGAGATACCTCAGAAGGTTTCTCAGAAGGAACCTAAGGCAATTATCTTGGCTGAAGATTCTGAGGAAATATCGTCTGATCAAATCCAAGAAAAAGCAGTCAAAAGGATATGCAAGCAAGGTTGAGGGAAACACAAAGAAGCTATCAACGCTGAACTAAGCTCAGAAACAGCTACTGAGGCTACTCACGTCTCAGAAACATTTGTTACTGAGTGTTATTCGGAATGGAGTCAGCCAAACCAAGACTCAAACAAGGAGATTTGGGAGCAATACTTTAATTTGATCAAGATACCTCCTCTTCAGCTTGGTCCAACTCCCTCTGTATCAGATTCGATAAGTGAATTTACCCCTCATGACGGAAAAGGAGAAATTAACTCACCTCTCTTAGGAAAATCCATGAAGAAAAATATAATTGAAGCAATGCACCAACAGATGTCGACCTTCAAAATACCAGATGAAGATCAGAGATCAGAGACAATGGGTCAACCAACGAACACTGTGGAGCTAGTTCAAGATTCTGAGGATACTCAGAAGCAGCCCTACGCTAAAGAAAACGCTGAAGAAGAAGGAGAATCTCTTCCAGAATATCAAAAGTTAGATATCATAGATGTTGTACTTGAGGCTGAAGTCTCTCGTCCACCTCCATCTTTTCCATCCTCTTCTAATCAACCTTCTGATTCAGTACATGAGATACCTCCAGAATGCCCTCTAGGCGCTAATCAAGCTGAGGTTCAGATGGAAATCTGCAAACTTCTCCGCTATATAGCTAGGAAGCCGTAGCTCTAAGTCCGTGATGGTGTTTATGTTAGCCACCCTTTTTGATGTAACAAAGGGGTAGAAGAAAAATAGAGATAATATTTTGGCTATATAAACAACTAGGCCTAGGATTTAGGGGGAGTACCTAGGATTTAGGGGGAGTAGCAAAGTTAGGGAGCCAAAAATTTTGTTTGTAACCCCATTCGGAATTTAATGAAAAATTATTCATATTTTTGGCATCTCTTGTTTCACTAGCTTGGTATTTCTGAAATTTACATATTCAATCCTCAAGAAATACATGCTAAAAATCTGATAATCTAAAACAGTACTCATGTATTGCATATCTATCTGTTGATTATCAAAGCCATCTAAGAAAATAACAAAGCCTTCTCTCAGAAAGCTAAGTTAGTTTCTAAGAAAGCAAAAGTGCATTCTGAGTAAGTTGTGAACTTAATCAGAAACACTTCAGAACTTAAGCAAAATTATTATCTTAAGACTTAAGTTGTTATCATCAAAAAGGGGGAGATTGTAAGCTCCAGAACCCTTCTAAGAGAAATTGATATATTTCTCTTAGAGAGATAGAAAGTTTTAACGATAACAAAGTAAGCCATAAGAATAAAAATTTTACTTAAGGTTTTGCTAATATGTGTGCTAAGTGTCTCAGAAAGCTTAAACTTATGCAAATCCATGAGTAAGATCAAGACAAGCAACAAGTAACCTTGTGAATTACAAGAAGAAATCATGACGTGAAAGACATCAGAAGGGATAGTCAGAAAACGCAAAAGGTGAAAGTGCAGTTCTGAGAGAAGAACACTGTCGCCTCAGAAAGGTCTCAGAAGACCTTGCGACTAGTAGTTCTCAGAAGTGTCTTCCCTCAGAAGGTTTGCCTCAGAAGTCCGTACATCTCTCAGAAAGTTGGACTCAGAAGCAACCAAGTGTCAAGACTCAATGGATGAAGCATTCATTCTCAGAAAGCTCGAAACAGCAAGCAAAGGAAGTGGGAACACGCGCACTGTACAAGTCAGAAAAGTTCCTCATTTCCCGCTGACTGTTGCAGGGAGCCGTTCTGAGCCAGAGACAGCCACATCAGCAAAGTGAAAGCTTCTAATTTCGCGGCTCTTTGATGCCTATATATATGAGTTCAATTCCAGAGCATTGTGACGAAATTCTTGCGCGAAAAACTCTTGATTAAACGTGCCAAAACTCTACTGAATTGAAAATCATTTGCGAAAACTTAGAACTTTCTCAGAAAGATAATTTTACGGAATTGTTCTTCTAACTTTGCGAAAATCTTCTAGTTCTGTATTGGTGTAAATCCTTACATTTGTAAGTTAAATCTAGAAGTCTACTAAGGGTAAATTAAGTTTGTAACTTAATATTAGTAGTTGGTTTTCGAAGCAAAAACAATTCTCGAAAAACGCTAAGTCCTTCGTTGTTTGAAAGCAGTTTTAAGTCCTCGATTGTTTGAGGCAAGTTTAAGTCCTTAAGTGTTTAAGGCAAGCAAAGTCCTCTGTTGTGAGGCAAGGTAAAGTCCTTAATTAAGTTAAGGCAAGGAAAGTCCTCTAGTGTTGGAGGCAAGGAAATCCACTTCGGATTGTGAAGTGGTGAAAGTCCTTTACGTGGTAAAGGAAGTGTTGTCTGAGAAGGCACGATAAGAAGAATATCTAAAGAACTCTCAACGGAAGGTTGAGGACTGGAGTAGGTTAGTTAGAACCGAACCAGTATAAAAATTTCTTTGTGTTAAGTTTTTCTTCCCTTAACTCGTACTTTCTAAGAAAACCAACAAACACGTTTTTAACTTAATCAGAATTGTTAAAACCTATTAAGTTGAAATCAGAAAGCGTATAAGTGAAATTAACTTTAAATCACTTTCATAAACTTCTCAGAAAGGAACTTTCTCAAAAAGGTAAAGTTCTAAGAAGCTTAACCTTCTCAGAAAGTTTATTCCGCTGCAAACACTCAAATCACCTTTCTGAGTAAACAGCTTTCTAAGAAAAGTTTTTAAGAAGTAATTTTTTTAAACCTGCATGAGTCAACCCCCCCTTCTCGTGCACAAATACACCTTCAAAAGTAAGCCATAAGCATAAAATTTTACCTAAGGTATTGCTAATATGTGTGCTATGTGTCTCAGAAAGCTTAAAATTTTGCAACTCCATGAGTAAGATCAAGACAAACAACGAGTAACCTTATGAATTAAAAGATGAAACCATAGCGTGAAAGACATCAGAAAGGATGCTCAAGAAACGCAAAAGGTGAAAGTGCAGTTCTGAGTGAAGAACATTGTCGCCTCAGAAAGGTCTCAGAAGACCTGGCAACTGGTGATTCTCAGCAGGGTCTTCCCTCAGAAGGTTCGCCTCAGAAGTCCGTACATCTCTCAGAAAGTTGGACTCATAAGCAACCAAGTGTCAAGACTCAATGGATGAAGCATTCATTCTCAGAAAGCTCGAAACAGCAAGCCAAGGAAGTGGGAACACGCGCTCTGCACAAGACAGAAAAGTTCCTCATTTCGCGCTGACTGTTGCAGGGAGTCGTTCTGAGCCAGACACAGCCACATCAGCAAAGTGAAAGCTTCTATTTTCGCGGCTCTTTAACGCCTATATATATGAGTTCAATTGCAGAGCATTGTGACGAAATTCTTGCGCTAAAAACTCTTGATTAAACGTCCCAAAACTCTGCTATATTGAAAATCATTTTGCGAAAACTTATAACTTTCTCAGAAAGACAATTTTAACTAAGTTGTTCTTCTAACTTTGCGAAAAATCTTCTAGCTTTGTACTGGTGTAAATCCTTACTTTTGTAAGTTAAATCTAGAAGTCTACTAAGAGAAAACTAAGTCTATATCTTTATCTTAGTAGTTGTTTTCGAAATCAAAACTCAACTTGTAAAACGCTAAGTCCTTCGCTGTTTGAAGGCAGTTTTAAGTCCTCGCTTGTTTGAGGCAAAGTTCAAGTCCTTAAGTGTTTAAGGCAATCAAGTCCTCGGTTGTGAGGCAAGGTTAAGTCCTTAATTAAGTTAAGGCAAGGAAAGTCCTCTAGTGTTGGAGGCAAGGAAAATCCACTTCGGGTTGTGAAGTGGTGAAAGTTCTTTACGTGGTAAAGGCAGTGTTGTCTGAGAAGGCACGATAAGAAGAATATCTAAGGAACTCTCAACTGAAGGTTGAGGACTGGAGCAGGTTAGTTAGAACCGAACCAGTATAAAAATCTCCTCGTGTTAAGCTTTTCTTCCCTTAAATAATCTCTTACTTTTGAGAAAATCACTTAACGCATTTTAATCTGTTCTTGAATTGAATTAATATATCAAGACTATCTTAGAAAGGGTTTAAGAAACAACGATTACATAACCTTCTTAAAATACTCAGAAGGAATCTTTCTCAGAATGTTAAAGTTCTCAGAACCTTAACCTTCTCAGAAAGCTTATTCCGCTGCTAACTCGAAAATTCACTTTCTGAGTAGAACAGCCTTCTAAGAAAAGTTTTTAAGAAGCGAATTTTAAAAACGTGCACGATTCAACCCCCCCCCCCCTTCTCGTGCACAAATACACCTTCAAAAGGGTCAAAACAGTTAATTTTCGTAAAATTTGCAGTTTTATAATCGATTACAACGGGGCTGTAATCGATTACAGTAATCGATTACACAGACCTTGTAATCGATTACCAGAGAGCCATGTTTTCTCGCGATTGGAAATTCAGACATCGTAATCGATTACGAACCCGTGTAATCGATTACGAAGTCGTGAAATACGATCCTAGAGTTCCAAAAACACGATTTTCAATAGCCATTAGCCAAAATATGAATCTAACATCGTCCCAATCGATAGGAAACATTGCCATACCAACATCAAACATGAAAATACATTTAAATCACTTTTCAATTCGTAAAACCCCTTTCCTTTTCAAAATCAATTTCATAAATCAACCCTTTCATGAACCCTAATGGGAAAAACGAACAACAACAATAGTCTCATCAAATACACACCTTCCTGCATGAAATTACAGAGAATAAAGAATGCCTAGAACCCCTACCTCTTGAAGAAATTCAAATAAAAGCGTAGAGACAATCATTTCCCGGTGAAACCGTCGTTCTAGATTTCTCTCTCTAGATCAACGAATGGTACGGTGATGAATACGAATCCTATTACTGAATTGCAATCGGTAGAAGGGTGTATCTTGGTGTGAGGATTACAAATATGTGATCGGTTTCGTGAACAGGCAAGGTTTGATATGAGTTTCGTGGTTTGGAATGGCTATGGCTTTGAGTTCTTGAGAGAGAGGAAGAACAATGGAGGCACAAGGATTAGAGAGAGTGTTTGGAGTGTTTCTGAAGTGAGGATTAGGGTTTCTCACGTGGTGTCTCGGTTATATATGGTTTAGAGTCATCGTGGGGCCCATACGTCACTTAAAACGCACTAAAAACCCTTACTGCACAATCTGTAATCGATTACCACGAATCTGTAATCGATTACAGCCTGTCAAAATGCACAGATTCGAAAGTCTGTGCAGTGTAATCGATTACCAGCCTTCAGTAATCGATTACTGGGCTGCAAAATAGCCCCAAAACACTTCTAAAACGTCTCGACTCGTGCTATAACCTCTACATATCACCCCTAACCTCAACCATCATAAAAAACATACACATAAACACATAAATCACATAATATACAATGCATACACATATCCATACGCTTAAGCCACATAACATGTAATAAAAACACATAGACCGTATAACACTTATACATACACTTAGATCACAAAACACATAATGGTTTACTAGAAGAAACTTATCCACCCAAACTTAATTAAATTCTAACCAAGGTCAATTACCCTTAATTTCCCTCGATTAGGACTCAATGAAAATCGGGGTGTTACACTTAACCTCAAACCTAGACATGCTTTCACACAATGCCCATTGTACTCTCGCATTGAATGGGTTCAAACAACGATGATTAATGCTAGTCGTCACCGTGACAGAACAAATCAAAAGAGTCTGCAGACATTTACATCTATAAGGTGGAGGATCCAGGAACGTCGGCAACTGGAACAGTCCGGGGATGAGAGAAGACATGTCGTAGGGACGCTACCTTCTTGCACTCCTTGTACAAGTGGTCGGGCCTGCCACAACGATAGCAAACTCCTTTACCAAACAAACACGGTCCACGATGCTCCTTGCCGCATAAAACACACGCATGTTGGCTCGAAGGGGATTAAAGGGTGCCTGACTGGAACTTCCTTGTTCTCAGATGAATTGACTCCTTCAATGTTAGAGGTGGAATCCGGTGCAGTGTTTTGTACTTGCTACTTGACCGTGTGGTGCTGCACCTTTGGCGAACTTTTCCTACTTTGTACCTCTGACCATTCCCTGGGAACTATCAAAAGCATAACACTTTTACACCAAAGCTGAGAACTCTTAAATCTCCAAGGGACTCACCAAGCTCCGTATCTCATGCCTCCAACCATTCTAATACAAGGTGCACCTGCTAGCTTGACTCGTGTCACTTCACGGGATGTAGAAGAACTTGATCTGCTTGTTAAACCTCATTTTGTGCTCATACACCGACATCATGCCCTGTTAAAGCATGAGAAACTCTCTCTCCTTGGCTAGCGTGACTGCTTCCAGAAGCTAAGGTACTTCTTACAAAATAGGATCTTGAACTGTGATATAGCATTATTTGTATTGATTATTTCCCTCTTGTATGCATGTAATTTGACCGCTTTTGAGATGAATGAGCTACTTTTGCATCATATTAGGCATTTGGTACTTGATTGGAACTTTGTGCATTTTCTCAGCATTTTGTGCTTTGTGACACTATTCTGTAATTTGCTTATAACTTGAGTTCTAGAAATTGGAATTTTGTGTTCTTTGTCTTGTTGGAAAGCTTAGACACAGGTCTACAAAGTTGATGAAGAACTCAAAAGCTGATTCAGACCATAAGGATTCCAAATTGGAGCTTCAAGTTGAGTCAATTTTGCTGCAGAATTCTGGACAGCAATCCTGGACAGCAAGTGTTGCAGAAGCCATAGCTGGAGCTAAAGATGTTGAAATCACTCCATTTGAGTTGCATTGGAAAGCCAAGGCACAAGGCTTCGTTTCATCTTCAGAGCTCGAAAGCAATTGAAGTCTAGAAGAAGCTCAAAAGTGACAGCAATCTGGAGCAGCACTCAGTATTTTGCCTATATCTCGAGCTATACTAACTGAAATTGAATGATCTTGGTGGCTATGGAAAGCAGAGACATAAAGATACAAATTTGCTTCAGGGCTCGAGAGCAAAATCATCCATTAGAGGCTTCAGAAATTGGCTGCAATACTTCGGGCAGAAACTTAGTTTTGCTAAGTTGCCTTAAGTGTCACAATTTTGTGCATTGTCCATTGTACCCTTGCCTTATGTGTTGTAGTTGTTTAGTGTATGGGATTTTTAGACATTTCCACCTTCTTTTATGTCTATTTAAGTCCTACATCAGATTTGGAGGAAACACTTTACATTCATTTTTTACAATTCAAGTTTTTAGACTTAGAGATAGTTTTACATTTTCTCTCTAGCTCTTTCATTTTCGTTTTCTCTTTTCTTCCATTTCTTCTTGCTGAGTTCTCCATGATCATGGAGAGCTAAACTCATAGCTAGCTTGAGGATGGAGGATTGTAAAAGATATTGAGATTAGCAATGTGATTGAGGTATTTCTTGCATTTCTTTCATGATTCATTCAAGAATTTCGAATTCTCTCTTCTCACCTCTTCTTGATTTATGATTCAAGAATTATGAAGATTTTCTAATTCTTGAATTATGAATCCAATTGATTAATAATTCTAGAGATTTCTGAGTTATTGATCAATAAATTTAAGTTGAGAGAACATCTAGATCTAGAGATTTCTGATCTAGAAAATTGAATTGTAGAGCTTCAATCTTAATGTCTTGGATTAGGTTTTGAGATTTCAGATTTAATTCAAGTGTATTAAGATGAATGTTTGAAGATTTTCATAAGAACTTGGATCTGAATTCATATTTGAATTTGGATTTGAAATTCAATTTAATTCTTGAAAGGATCATTGAGAGGATAATGAATCAATGATATATATTTTATAATTCGAATTCCTTGAGCTAGTGTCTTCTACCTATTTGATTAAAATCCTGTTTGAATTTTCTTATTTCTGAAATTTAATGCTAAAATCCCCAAACCTAACTTTGCATAATCACTTTTCACTTATTGAATTCCTTGGGAAAATGGCCTAGGTTTTCCACTTGTCTACAAGTTACCTAGTTTTAATTTGATTCAATTCGGCAGTTGATCAAACTGCTCCCAAGAGATGGAAGTACCAATGACTTCCAAGACCCTGCATACGTCTAACCACCAAACTCTAGCGTCATCCACTAGCATGAGGGCGGTATGAGAAATCTTTTGTTCCTTCGTGTATGGCACAACGATGACCACTTCTTCCATCTTTAGAATCTAGTTGTTGGCAATACTTGGGTCAGAGGATCAAGCGTACAAGAGAGAACTGGTCTCGTTGGGTTCAGAGATACATGAGCGCTTAGAACTTCCACCTTTGTTGCTTCTATTAGTTGTGATTTCTTGATGATCCACGTAGTCCATCACGTGTCTCCCGGGGTGAGACATTCTCGTTGAAGCTCTAGTAGTAACTCCTTCATCTTCGAAGGCGTGAAAAGTGTTCCTAGCTTTCCTCATTGAAGTTATCAATCCCCATGCACACAAAACACAACCATCAAGTTAATCAAGCTTAATGTTTGGTTTATGAATGCATAGTTATTGTAATTTGCAACTCGACAACCATGTCATTCTATCCTGAAGGTCACTATACAGGTCGACCATAAAGGCATGTTTCCCTAACGCACTATGCAACAAAAGCATAGACGATCCAATCCTCAAGCCCCATAAGGATTAAGCTGCTCTAATACCAAAATGTAACACCCTAATAATTAATTCTCCATGCTATAGTCATTTTGGACTAATTATTCGAGTGTCACTCTTAGTCATCATAGCACATGTTAACTTTTGAAAATACATTATATTGAAAATATGTGGGTATTTATTTCAAAAGTATAATAAACGAAAATTAGGGGCATGTGTCATACATATAAGGGATATAATATGGTCACGCATATTAATTACATAATAAAATACATGCAACTCCCTAGTTCTAGGCTTACACTGCAACATAGTATAATGAGTCTCCCGTATCACATCGTCACAAGTAATTTTAATAATATTAATAATATAGAACAACAATAAAAATAGCTCCGGCTAACATAGGTCCTGTCTCAACATAACATACATAAATGAAAGGGGAACTAAACGAAGTGGCGGAAGCTCAGAAGCATTCATCGACAAGTCCACCTAGCGTCTCCGTATCCAAGCTTGCTTGATCACCTAAAATGTTTATCCATGGATTGGGTGAGCAACTAAAATTTACTCAGTATGGGTTGCCACTTCAGTTTATTATGAAAAAGGTGTGACATGCCAATATTCAATTCAGTTATTAGTTAAAAAATGATACATCCCGATGCGACCGTCATATGTTCGTCTTGCTCATTTTATTTGTACATCAATATAGATAAATGTGTGTGTGTGTATATATATATAGGTTCATATACTGTATTGTTTACTATGTGCGCCTAACAATCAAAAATAGTTCATTCAAGTTGCAAAATGCAATTAAAATAAAATACAATCATTCTCTTTCTTTCTTTTGTCATATGTCATGATCTTTTTTCTCTATGGAACGGCACCGCCCTCTTTTCTCTCTAACCTCTGCATCTCCGACCCCTAGGCTATGAGCTCATACCTCTCTAGTCTATACTAGGAAACTTGTGGGGAAGAAGGTTTTATTCACCATCACTCACCAATTGGCGTTGAGTGTACCAAGGGGTGCCGACCCTCTCTTGCCAACCCAATTGAGAGGAAAACTACTTGAAAATCTCTTTTCTCATTTCACATGATAATCTCAAAATCTTTCATAAGAACCACAGTGAATAGAATAGAGTAATATCCACCAATCCAAATTTTCCAGAATAGAATTGATAATGGCTTTTTTTTTAAAAAATAACTGTTGAAATTCCCAAAAAGAAATTAAAACTTTTTTACCAAAACAAACTCCTAAGTGGAGCTCTGATGCCAACTGATGTGAACTCAAGAGGGAGAATTCTAAGACTTGGATCGTATCTTAGGAGTTTCTCTTCCTATAAGCCTCTTTTGGTAGCTTCTGAAGAGTTGAGCAGATGTAACGTAATACTTGTTGATGATGCACCTTCTGAGGTTGCTTGAAGGAGTCTCGCACGACTACTTCTGAGCTCTTGAAGTAGTTTCCAATGTTGCCTCTGAAGTTTAGTAGTGACCCTAGAACAGATCTGTGGTTTAGAAAGGGTTGGTTTTGGGTGGATTAGATAAAGAAATGAATGGATGTTTAAGTTCTTAGATGTCACTCAAAAAGGATTTTGAGATAAATCTATAAAAGACGCCACAAAGGATGTTTTTAAGCAACCTTAGCTTTGATAAGTCTATGATGTTCGTGAAGAACAAGAGATTCACTCGCAAAATTGTGTTTGGAAAAATGATTCAAAGATGTTTATTCCTCGGCCCATAGCTAGTATTTATAGAAGTGAAAATACAAGTGTTTAAAGAGTATTCTTTAATGACATGCACTTTAATTATTTAAGTGAGTGGCATTTAATAAAACTCTTTGTGAGCAAAAACTAAAAAATCCTCAACTAAACATTAATTCCCTGAGCTGAATCACTAATTTAATTAAATAAAACTCAAAGCTAGTAGTTTATTTAACTCAGAGAAAATAAAACACAAAAGAGATTATTAAAGGAAAATTTAGGGGTTTAAGCACGTGGAACTCCTTGTTCCTTTCTCCATTGTCCAAGCTTGTTTAATGCTTCCACTCATTTATAAGCTTGTGTTCCTTAATGACTTCACCCACAATGCAATTAACAACCTTAAACTTTATCTCACTTGCATTATGCCCCTTTGAATTAATTCCAACAATTATTTTATTCAAAATTTCATTTGTTTTTCTCATTTTGGCACGGGTCATGGATCCTACAAGCCCTTTAATTATTTATGTGTCTTTAAGATCAATTATTCCATCATTGCACAGCTTCTGGAGTTCTAGACTCAGATTCTGAGTTTTATAGTGCTGCATCTCCAGCTTCTGATTGGAATATGAACTTGTTCCTAGCCTCTGGATATCATTACTCAGCTTCTGATCGTGAGTTTCTGTAGTTTCAAGCTTCTGAACAAGTTCTGCATTATTTCCCAGTTTCTGAAGCATGGTTTCAAGCTTCTGAGCTTGCTCTCGTTATATTCCAGCTTCTGAAGTTGACTTTCAAGCTTCTGAACTAATTCTCCACTCTTTCCCAACTTCTGGTCACATGTGCCATTGAGTTTTAGCTTCTGATCCTCTATTCGATGCTTCTGATCCTCTATTCCATGCGTCTGAACCCTGAAATGACCCTTTCCTAGCTTCTGAATGTGTTTTCCTAGTTTATGAACATTTGATTGATCTTTGCTCAAGTTCTGAGCATCTTCCAAAGCCAGGTTCTCATCAGTCCCTCCTATTTTAAAAGGATTTGTCCTCAAATCTTCTCCTGCATTAACCAAAGATAGATCAGAGACATTAAATGTTGCACTCAGATTTTACTCACCAGGCAGATCTACTTTGTATGCATTGTCATTAATTCTCTCCAGAATCCGAAATGGTCCATCCCCACTTGGTTGTAGCTTTGACTTTCTTTGCAGGGGAAATCTTTCCTTTCTGAAATGGATCCAAACCCAATCACTAGGTTCAAGGACCACTTTCTTTCTTCCCTTGTTTGCATTCCTTATAAAGCTCTCTGTCCTTTCTTCCCTTAGCCTCTGAACTAATTTTGCTACATATTTAAGTGTCAACAAGCTTCTTAAGTTTGAAAAGACAATTTGCTTATTTAAGTGTCTAGAAGCACGATTTAACCCTCCTCTCTCGTGCAAAACATAAATATCACTTACACTATGCTAGCACCCCTCGACTCTTATGCAATAATAGAAGTGTTATTCTCCTCACTGCCAACCCAATCATGCATAATAAAACAAAACACTTTGCCATAGATTTGCACTTTGTTCTTAAATGGCAAGTTCTTGCCTCTCACATTCCAGCCGAAGAGTAGACTTTAGATGTCTTGACAAAGCCCATCTCATCCTCTAGGTTTAATTACTTACGCACCAAACTACAAGTTGTAACACCTTCCACCTCTACGTTTTAGGGGGCTAATAGAGTCATAGTTATATAGGTTACTTGAGAATGAAGTAATTAGTGTATTATTGCTTGTTAGTCTATTAGGACTCTTCCTTCCTATTTTTCATATATATTTTCACTCTTCTCTTTGTACACACACATTATTCAATTGCAAAGTATAATAATCATTTAGTTACAGATCATTCTATTCTCTCCTTTTTTTTTCCTCTCTTTCATATACTTCTACATGTGGGTTTAACCTTTTCTCTTTTTTTCAATCATTGACCAAAACATCAGTCGGGATAAGATGCCCTAATTTATCCTTAGGCACCGAAGGAACTACCCATTACATATGTTTGCCCCCAAATTTTATATTATTCCATCATTGAGGAGTGGACAATCACAATATCTTCATAAAGAGGAATAAATAGGTACACCTGCCAAGGTGGTTCCAGCGTCAACAATAAAATTGTTGCCTGACACATAATCAGAAGAATCATGAATTAAGTAACGAACTAGTGATGTTAATGCTGGATCAGAAGTGCCAAACGTTCTCAAAGGTACTGTTTTCAAGGCCACCTGATTCAGCCAATCTTTCTCCATTAATTTCTCTGTTATTTCAGATTTGAAAAGTCCAGGTGATATAGAATTCACTCTGATTTTGTGTACTCCTAATTCCAATGCCATAACCTGTGAAAATATCATGGTAGTAAAAAGTTAAAATTAAATATTTATTTTACTTATTAAGATCTGATGAATCCTAATTTTTAATTTTTATTTTTAGAAATAACAAAAAATAAAACATATTTTTATTTTACAAATTTCTAATTATTAATAATAGATGCTATCAATACATAGCATCACTTAAGTGATTGAACTATAATTTTACTTAATAATCTATGACTGCTCAAACATTTCTTAACATTCCAAATTGTTAGCACCAAATTTTTTTTTTTAAAATCAATAATGCTATGCATACACCACTGTGATCAGCCACCACCCTCACAAGTAAAAAAATTTAACCAAATAAATAAAAAAAACCGATTAAATAAATAAAAAAACTCAAATAAATAATAAAAAAATAACTTAATATCAGTTAAAAATCCACTAAATAATTAAATAAATTCACTATAAGTATGATAAGAATGGAAAAATAGCACAAAATACTTTATTTTTTCTTTAAAAGTAGCACATTTATTACTAAATTATTACTAAAATAACACATATTAACACTGAAAATGGACAAAATGCATTGTTTAGTCTATTTTTAACTGTTATTGAATTGTTTTTTTATTATTTTATTGAATTATTTTATTTAAGAGTTTTTTTAATTCAGGAGGTGATAACTGACCAAATTATAGTGTATACGCATTTTGAAAATTATCAAAAATAGATGCTTGCCAGCAATGATACCGAGTCGGCAATTGAGTAATGTATGTCACATAATTGATATATATGCTGTATTTTTTATTTGTCAGCATATACAATAATGTTATATGAACGAATATGTTGGACGACTGACCCGACGAATAATAGGAAGTTATGATACTGTGCATCCTAATTTAAATTTCTCATTTTACACCCACATTTTTAAAATTTATTTTAATATTTATCAATGTTTGGAGAACAACATTTTTTCAGTTAAAACAGTCAACAAAGTTCATTTTAATATTTTTTACACAAATAGCATTATTAATCGTGTGTATTTTTTTAATAGGCTGAGTGATTTAGGCTCAATTTCCTATTGTTGACTGTTTTGACTGGTTTTTTGTTGTAGCTCTAGCAATACTCTTTAATATTTCATCTCCTTCCAATTTCTCATCAATTTTATTTCCACAAAATTATTTCAATCTCCCAATTTCATCTTAATCACCTATTATGTTTTTTCAATCACATCTACATAAGTAAAATAACTATTCAATTGTAATATTTCAATATCTATGTCTAATATTTTCACAACTTTTATATTTTATAAAAAACTATCTAATTTATATCACAAGAAAATAACAAGAAAAATAATTATTTCTACTTTAAAATAAATCAATCTAATAATTATTATTCCTTAAATATTTTAGAAATGCTAAAATTAAATATTTGTTTTCCTTTTACGATGTGAGCTCCAATATTTTTTTAATCTTTTAAAATAAAAAAATAAAAATTAAGTATGATTACATTTTTAATTAATAAAAACTTGTCATATTTATCTACCCATAAATGAGTATATCTTATAAAAAATTTTAGCAATAAATCAATGTCTCCAATACCAACACACATAACACAACTTAATTTTTTAGCTATTTCAAAAAATTACCAATGTTTTCTATATATATCTACTAACTAGTAAATATAGATGAATTATCAGTTACTTTATAATAAGTCAGTTTCATCATTAATTCTTTATCATTATGAATTTGGTTATTGGAGATAATAAACCGATGATGTAGGCCACCCAAAAGATCACTAAAAACTATTACAATAATTTAAATACTATCATTGTTCATATTACTCATTCCAATAAATAGTAAGAACACTAAACCACACACCATCACTTTGACAAGAAATCAATCGAATAATTTATTCTTTCTTAAATAATTTAGAAATATTAAAATTAAACATTTGTTTTCCTTTTTACCATATGGGTTACAATATTTTTTAAAATTTTAAAATAAAATAAAATTAAAAATTAAGAATGATTACATTTTTAATTAATAATAACTTGTTGTCATCTTTATCGAGCCATGAATGACTAAATCTTATCAAAGCTTTAGCAAGGAATCATCAATGTCTCCAATACTAACACACATAACACGACTTATTGGAATGATTAATGAGAATAATTGTAGTATTTAAATTATTGTAATAGGTTTTAGTGACTCGAATAACCAAATCCATAATAAAAAAGAAATAGTGATGAAACTTAATTACCTATTATAAAGTGATTGATAATTCGTCTCTATTTGTTGTTTAGTAGATATAGAAAATGTTGGTAATTTTTTGAAGCTGCTGGTAAGTCATGTTATGTGTGTTAATATTAGAGACATTGATTCCTTGTTAAAACTTTGATAAGATTTACTCATTTATGGTTAGATAAAGATGACAAGTTATTATTAATTAAAAATGTAATCATACTTAATTTTTATTTTTATTTTAAAAAATTTAAAAATATTGAAACCCACGTCGTAACAAAGAAAACAAATATTTAATTTTAACATTTCTAAAATATTTAAGAAATAATTTAGATTGATTTATTTTAAATTAGAAATAATTATTTTTCTTATTATTTTCTTGTGATATAAATTAGATAGTTTTTTATAAAATATAAAAGTTGTGAAAATATTAAACATAGATATTGAAATATTACAATTGAATAGTTATTTTACTTATGTAGATGTAATTGAAAAAACACAATAGGTGATGAAATTGGGAGATTGAAAGAATTTTGTGGAAATAAAATTGAGAAATTGGAAGGAGATGAAATATTAAAGAGTATTGCTCGGCCTATTAAAAAAATACACACGGCTAATAATTCTATTTGTACTAAAAATATTAAAATGAACTTTGTTGACTGTTTTAACTGAAAAAATGTTGTTCTCTAAACATTTATAAATATTAAAATGAATTTTTAAAATGTGGGTGTAAAATGAGACATTTAAATTAGGATGCACAGTATCATAACTCCCTATTCGTCGGGTCAGTCGTCCAACATATTCGTTCATATAACATTATTGCAACACATATCATATGCTATCAATGGGTATTGAAGTGACAGTAGCATTATTTGAATATTTATTATTTTTAAATATCTAATTATTTTATTCATAAAATACATTAATCTCATTAATTTATTATTTTTTTAATTCATTTTTTTCCACCATTTTCTCCCTAAGATTGACTATATTCCTTCTCGATATTCAAACATCATTTCCCTTGAACAGACGACGCAAGAAAGCTAGATCAACTTCAGATAGCTTATGAACAATGACCTCCCTTTGATTTTCTCCAGCAACACTTATTATATCAGCTTAACACTTGCAGAATAATTTCTAAAGCAACCTTTAACCTTTAACTCAGTTGACTCAATTATTCCAACATGAGTGAAATGTTTATTTTTGCCTTTTTGAAGTTATATGTGTTTCATCTTATTCTTTAAGAAAAAAAATTACCATTTAACTTTAACTAAACACTTATTTTAGTCCCGATAAAATTTTAAGGTGAGTGAAGCATAGTGATCATCATAAACCTCATTTTTAAGTTAATAAAACCTTTCTGTACATTCTATAAAGTGAATGAGCGCATTTTACTCCAACATAAAAGAATGGAAAATACTTTGGACCCAACAAAAAAATCAGTCAAAACAGTAAATAAGTTGTGCACAACATATATAATATAAAATGCACAACATATTCACATGTAGTGCACAACATATATCACCTATTATGCACAACATATATCACATGTTGTAACGTCATATTTCTTTGCAATATGTGATATATTGATAGAATATAAAATCATTAACGGGTCTCAACCTAACAGAGCCTTCTGACCAAGTGGTCAGGGATTCAATCCCCAACTCCGATAAAAATCAAAATAATGAAAAACTAAGCACAAGACTAAATTGGTCGTGCATTATTCACGCTTCAAAGGCATTCGCGTGAGGGGGTGTGATAGAATATAAAATCATTAACGGGCCTCAACCTAACAGCTTAAGCTTTTAGGTGAGATGGTTCCTTAACATATATGTTGTGGACATCATGTGATATATGGTTGCACACCATGTAATATTCGTTGTGCAATTTATATTATATATGTTATGTGCAACTTGTTGGCTGGTTTTTTTGTTGTACCTCTAGCAAATAGCAATTCTATAAAAAGAACATATAATTGTATTTCAATTTAAAATAAGTTTTCTCAAAGCCGATAAAATAAAATTACCTTAGTAAGCATGTTGACACCTGCCTTTGAAGATGCATAGGCAACACCTCCAGGCAACTGCCCCCGATTGTCACCAGCAATTGATGAGATATTGACAATTGACCCTTTCAGCCGCGCATCACGCATGCGTATACATACGTATTTCGATACTAACCAGGTACCAGTTATGTTCGTTCTGAATACTTGATTCCATTCCTCCTCAGATAGTTCCAAGGGCGATTTGACATTTCCTACAGAATAAGAAAACATGACAATGTATTATAGCAACCACTAAATACTTTCACATAGAACAAAAACTTCATGTAATATCACGGCCTCAGCAACCCAAAAAGCTAATGATCACTTTCAAAAATCAAAATAATGGCAAATTACAATTACCTCCCTTGAGGTACTTGTGTATTACACTTTGCTACGTCTAATTTACAACTTGATATTTACCTCCCATAATTAATTTAAAAACTTTGCTGGATGTACAATTTTTTTTACACTAAGTATTTAACGTAACATTATACCAATCAAAATGATTAAAAGTAAGATTATGTGTCATAATTACGCATTCCATCAAAATTTTACTTTTCTCACTCACTCTTACATTTGACATTTGTGTAGAGTGAGATGTACGATCCTCATGCATCTTCTTTCTTATTTATCGCTTTTTTTTTTCACACTCATTTAATTTATCATTATATTTTTTAAATTAAAAATACATATTTAATACCATAAATTCAAAAACTATTATTAAAAGTAATTTTTTTAAAGAAAATTAACTTAATTCTAGTCATTAACACAACCATAACTTAAAAATGTCACCATGTATAAGATGTGCACAACCATAACTTTAATGTAATATTTAAAAAATCACAACCAAAATAGGAACAATTAAACAACACTATGTATTAGATGTACACAACATACATTAAAAAATGCACAATAAAAATACGAACAAATGCACAACACCCTTTATTGTACCCTTTATTGTATGTGCACAACCATATTTGATATAATGCATAACAAATAGGACATATTGCACACCATTATGTTCTATAGGTGTACAATTGAAATAGAAACGATTGCATATCACTATGTATTAGATGTACAAAATACACATTTAAAAAAATACACAACAAAAATAGAAATGCGTGCACACTTTATATTATATGAACACAATCAAATTTAACATAATGCACAATTAAATATGACTTATTAATAGATCATGTTTTTTTTTATGTGCATAATCAAAAGAGAAACGATTGCACACCACTATGTATTAGATGAGAACATCAAACATTTATTAAAATGCACAACCAAAATAGGAACGAGAGCACAATATCCTATGGGTCGTTTGGTTCGTGGATAGGTTTTTTTCTGAAAATGTGCACATTTCTAGAAATCATATTCCTAGGAATCACTTTCCCAAAAAATGCAACGTTCCTGTGTTTAGTTTGTTCGGGAATCTTATTGAACTTTCTCATGAATTAATTATATCATGTGTTTGGTTCACAATAACATTCTTTAGGGGGCGTTTGGTTGGGGGAATCCTTGAAGATTCCCGGGAATGTTTTATGGGAAAATCACATTCCTATGAATCATAGATTCCCATCCCATGGGAATGTTTCGAAGAGTGTAAAAAGACTATATTACCCTTACTATAATTTGTTATTTCCAAAATTATCCTTATCCAATATCCATAATAATAATAATAATAATAATAATAATAATAATAATAATAATTTAATTTTAATTTTAGTTGTTATTTTTATTTTAATTTTAATTTTACTATTAATTTTAATTTTAATTTTAATTTTACTATTAATTTTAATTTTAATTTTAATTTTCGTTTTTTAATTTTTTATTTAAATTTCATTTTCATTTTAATTTTAATTTAATTTAATTTTATTAGTTTGATTTTTAATTTTATGCATACTTTTGATATACATTTATTGTTAAATTTTGCTTTCATTGTTAGGGATATTTAAGAAAAAATAAAAAATATTTCCAGGAATGTTAGTGTGAACCAAACACAAGAATGATTCATTCTTGGGAAAGTTATATAAGATTCCCGGGAATTTAATTTACAAACCAAACACGGGAACACTTCATTCTTGGGAAAGTGATTCCCGGGAATAAGATTCCCTGGAGGGGGCGTTTGGTTGGGGGAATCCTTGAAGATTCCCGAAAATGTTTCATGGGAAAGTCACATTCCCATGTTTGGTTCACTTTTAATCAAAATATTTCCGGGAAAGTTACATTTCCGGGAAACCAACTTTCGCACATTTTTAATCCCACCTCCCCCATGGGAATCATAGATTCTCATCCCATGAGAATGTTTTGAAGAGGGTAAAAAGACTATATTACCCCTACTATAATTTGTTATTTCCAAAATTATCCTTAATCAATATCCATAAAAATAATAATAAATATAATAATAATATTTTATTTTATTTTATTTTATTTTTTATTTTAATTTTAAATTTCATTTTCATTTTAATTTAATTTTAATTTTTTATTTATTTATATGTTAAATTTCATTTTCATTTTCATTTTAATATAACTTTATTACTTTGATTTTTAATTTAGTGCATACTTTTGATATACATTTATTGTTAATTTTTGCTTTCATTGTTAGGGGTATTTAAGGAAAAATAAAAATATTCTCAGGAATGTTAGTGTGAACCAAACACAAGAATGATTCATTCTTGGGAAAGTTATATAAGATTCCTGGAAATTTAATTTATGAACCAAACACTGGAACACTTCATGTCTGGGAAAGTGATTCCCTGAAATATGCACATTCCCGTGAAAAAAAAGTCATTCGCGAACCAAACGCACTCGGAATGTGCAAATTCTCGGGAAAAAAGTCATCCACGAACCAAACGCACCCTTAGAATATTTTTAAATTTTATAAATATACCCCTAACTATTTAAAGTCAAAAAATTAATAATTAACAAATAAACACTTATAATGTCTCAAAATTGTTAAAATTAAAATATAATTAAAATTAAAATATCTCATACAAAATGATTCAATTAATTTAAATATTCTAATAGTACCCATGTAATATTTTGATTCTCTCTCCTAAATAAAGTTAGACCTTGTACAAATGATTGGGTTCATGAAGCACAAATTGTAGGATTAAAATGAGTGTATGTAAGGATAGATAAATCTAGAATATTATAATTTTTAAGAGGATATTTTTGTAATTTTAGTCACCCTCGAACATTCTCATGAGATGGGAATGTGAGATTCCCATTGGGGAGGTGGATTTGAAATCATGGGAATATTAATGTCAAAATACGAACCAAACGTAAGAATATGACTTTCCCATAACATATTCTCGAGAATCTTCAAACATTCCCCAACCAAACGCCCTGTATTATACATGAACAACCAATATTTATAATACACAACAAAATAAGATATATTTCACATCATTCTTTTTCATATATCACAATCAAATAGATGTGCAAAACACACATTTAAAAAATGCATGTGATAAGAGCGCGTGAAACATGTTTTCTTATGAAATCATTTTTTGGGGCAAAAATTTCTAAAATGGACTTTTGATTATTTTGGGTGATAATTTATTAGGAAAATATTTTGAGTACAACAAAAAATAGTCAACAAGTTATGCACAACATATATATTATAAAATGCATAACGTATATTACATATAATGCACAACATATATCACCTATTATACACAACATATATCACATGGTGCAGCATTATCTTTTTTTGTAACATGTAATATATATTATGCACATCATATGATATATGATGTGCACAACATATAACACTCGTTGTATAATTTATATTATATACGTTGTGTTGTGCATAAGGCCGAACCCCTCAACCTAATGATTTGCTATCAGGAAACACTTCTTTTTCTTTTGTCAGGTGTTTCACGAGCCATGGTTGATTTATTTTTTATTTTTTATTATTTCTGGAAAAACGACCCGCCACCAAAAAAGACATTTAAATACATTTTATTATCTTTTACAAATAAATAATTAATTTTAGTATTTTGATCCAACATTGCAGTCAAAAGCCATTGATATAATTATCTTTTATACTGCGGAATGGAACGAACATTGGCTATGTTTGTTTTAGCGTTGGAATTTCTAAACGCAAGTCGGAGTTTATTGAAAGTTGCAAAATGATATTTGGATGACATTTATGTGGTTCAATACTAATGTTATGCTTTTGTGTTGAAGTTTTTCCGTTGAGCTTTTAAAGTATTAAGTAATTTTGTAAACTATCATTTTTGTCCCTATGTTTAATATTTTCAAAAATATTAAAATTATAATATATATATATCTTTCTAGTAATTTTATAAGTAAAAAGGTAGTAGTAAAAGTTAAACAACAAATTTAACTGTTGTCTCTTTTACATTAATAAATTTGATTCGAGTCACTTATTTACCTTTTTGGGATAAATTTTAATTTTTCATATATTAATTTGATAACTTTATTTTTTATTTTATTTATATTTTTTCATTTTGATATTTATAATATATTTTATATAATTTATATAATTTTTTTATTTCATCATTAAATATGTCTTTTTTATAAGTTGATAATAAATTGATTAAAATATCTTTTTTTTTCTTTGTAATAGGATTAAAATATCTTATAACTAATAGTATAAATAAAATCTCAAAATAATATTTAAAATATAATTTAAATTAATGTCCATTTTAGTAATGATTCATCTAAACGTGATTTTAACTAACATCATCCAAACAATATTCATTTTGTCATAATCAATTTTGATATAAAGTTACCAAACATAAATCATGTTGGTACAAACTCACTTTTACCCAAAATCAATTCTACAAAATCAAGTTCATTCAAACTCCAGTTTGTAAACGTCAATCCAAACTCAGGTTCATCCTGAAACTTTGAAGAACAAGCCAAGCAATACAGTGGTCCCTCCCTAGTGACCATTCAAAAGCTTTCTATGGTGGAAATGGACGAGGCAAGAAACAAAGTGAAAATAAAGAAGTTATCAATATGATCACACTTCCAGTTCTTTGTGCATTTTTTTTTTCAGAATTAATAAAAAACAAATAAGAAATAAATTTAATCATGGTTAGTTGATAAAAATTATGATTAAAAATTTAATGATTAGTGGTAGTCTGGTAACTATATGACATTATTCGAATAAAAATATTATTTATATATCTACAGTTTCAAACATTGTATTGATATTCAATCTTTCATCGTTTAATGAATGTCTTAAACATCAAACTTTGTAACTCAGTATCCTTATTTGAAGGGGACAACCCCAAAATTTTGCATTTAGCACCTCCAATCATGAGAAAATTAAAGTGTTTTCTCCAATTAAGGTTAGTTTAATATATATATCCTTCAAAATGGGAGTGAAAGATCATGATCTGTCGGTCCTTGAAAATTAAAAAATCAATAAACCTTATTCCTTTTTGTATTTTAATTTATTGGCGGGCCTGCCATGCTTTTCTCAATCCAATGTTCATTTATATCCGTCAACACTAACACACAAAATAAATTCATGTAAAAATATTCAAGAAAAAAAAAAAAAGCGTATCAACAAGTATTTAATTAATTTGACTCTATAAAAAAATTAAAAAGTAATTACCTCTAAAACCGGCGTTGTTGATCAGCGCATCAATGCGGCCAAACGCGTCCCAGGCCTTCTGCACGTATTTGTCTATGGTAGGGCCGTCGGCAGTCACGTCGAGCTCCACGGCCACCGCACGGAGGCTCCCAGCACCACCGCTGTCCAGCGGCGACATCCGATTGATTTTGTTGCAAAGTGACTTCAGCCGGTCGATCCGCCGAGCTGCTGCCACAATCCGGCAGCCAGCTTGAGCGAGGTCGAGGCAGAAGTCACTGCCAAGGCCGGCAGAAGCGCCGGTGACCAGCACAACTTTGTCGGTTAGTTTATGCCACGGCTCAAGTTGTGCTGCCATTGGTTCAGCAGTGTTTAAAAAAAAAAATCTCTGAATGAAGGGCAAGGGTGGTTTGTTATTTCTTTATAGAAAGGAAATTAGAAGAAGAGTGGTCCAAAAGTCATAATGAATTAATGAAAAATGGGTTGGTGGTAACAACCTAATGGAAGTTGAAAGGACATAAAGAAGCAGTGCAGTAATAGTTTCTGAGCAGCTCACGTGGAGGTTTCTCCTCATTTGCTGAGAAACATCTCATTATTTAACTTTAATGAGTTAAGCACATTGTGGAATATGTTATTTATTGTGAGGCCTTTGATAATTGTGATTAGTGTAGGGGCAATTTAGTAAAACTACTGAAAAGAGAGTCAGTAAGGCAGAGCCGCCGCTTTTCCCCTAGATCGAGTCACCGTCTCTGCCACTGACACCATGAAACCTCCATGGCCGCCGGCGCCTTCGCCCTCCATAGAAGCAGTAGCCGCCGATCCTCTCCCTCAACCTCCAGTCGCCGCCTTAGCAGCAGCCGTCGCCGCGCTGTCCACCGCGGCGCCCTCCCTCTGGTTCCGGCAGCGCCGCCGCTGCCCCCCTCTCTCGCTCATCTCACCCGGTCCCTCTCTCTCTCTCCACCGCCCTCTCCCTCTCACCCTCTCGGTTTCCAGCCGGAGCCACGACAGCCGCGGCCGCCGCAAGGGTCGCGGCCTCCATCTTCTCTAGCCCCTCTCTCTCAAAACAAAAACCTAGATCTAGAGTCTGTGTATGAAGTGCGTGTGTTGTACCTGTGTGTGTTAGATTAGGTTTTATTAATTATTAAAGTAAATCTCCATGTTTGGTCCCTGACAATTTTCGCGGTAGACAAGGTAGTCTCTGACATTGAGAAATTGACGAGTGAGTTCCTGACAATTTCAATTTTCAGACAACAGTTAGTCCCTAAACAGTTTCAATTATTTTGAGGGACTAAAATGATTTATTTATTAATTGTCAGGGACTAATAAAAGAAATTTAATAAGAATAAATCCTATAAATTATGATATAAACATTGACTCATACGTTCTAATTATGTATTAATTTCAAGCTACATATAACTACTTCTGTAAATGTTAAGTCTCTATTTGGATGTATTACTACCAAAAAGAAAATATGTTGGATAATTTTCTAATCGAAGAAGTAACAACATTTTATTACTTTGTTGTAAAAAATAATTACATGCATATAATAAGTTATGTTTAATATTATTATGTATTAAAACAAACCCTATTAATAAATAGTATGATTTTCCAAATACAAATATTTTCTAAGAACTTCAGTTTTAGTTATTCTGATGTTCTATAATCGGCATTCGGGGCATTTCTCTAAATGGTTACCATGTTAAAAAATTGACAAGTTTATACGTTATAAATTAGGTGCTTGCTCAGGTGGTGCAGACAAACTATCTTGTCTATACGTAAAGACATGCTTAGCCACACTTTGAAAATGTTGTTATAACTTATTATCATTATATTGATTGTATAATTTTTTAAATAATCTTATTAACTCAAAATTTAATTCTATTCTTCGTTGTAACTCTATTTGTAGTATTTCTATTCTACTGTCTTGGTTGATTATTTTTACCACTTGTAGTAATTCTTTGTCAAAAATATGTTTTATTTGTCCTTGAAATTCTTCTGCTAAATTTTTATAGGTATTAACTATTTGACCATCTTCATAATCTAGCATCTGAAATTTATAACCTATTTTATTTATATTTTTTAATGTACATTCTCTACTCATAATAAATTATTTATGAGTTGTTGTAAATATTGTCCTGTTAATATAAGATATAAGGTATTATAAACATATAATGAAATATATTCTTCTGGAATACAACCATAGGTATAATCATAATAATCTATTATTCCTAAAATACTTTTTAAATATAGTTGAGTATGTAATCTTCCACTTATCAAAGCATATAAACATATTAACCGTTGATCTTTAGGTAAGCTCTAATACCAATTATGGGGGTAATTAAGGGGATAGCAAATTATAACATGATTATATGACATTTTATGAAGTTATCTTGAAGCTTAATTCAATTAATAAATGTATTAGGTCCAGTTTATTATTCGTAGTGACGTGATTCATATAATTGTTCTTCTATATCAGAGTTATAGTTACTAGCAGATTCTGCTATGTCAATATTATCAAAAATTTTAATTATCTTAATTCTTCCTTGATTAGTTATATAATAATCATAAATAATTTTGATTAGCCGAATTATATCTATGAATAAAAGACATAATATCATCAGATAAGTAAATTCGAGCATTATATGGTTCAAATATTTAAATAGGTCAGAGTTTGTTCTTATGAACTTCTTCAAAGTTTATTCCCTCATTCCCTTCTCTTGATTATACTTTATCATATTATCATCTTAGTTTTACTAGAACTTAACTGGTACTCTTTCCAGATTTATGTCTTCCCAAACAAACATGCCTCAAATGTCTTCATATGGCCACACGGCATAACAATTTCGGGCTTGACCACTGTACTCCTTTCCCAGATTTCATTCAAATTAAGACGATAACATGGTAACTTATAATGAAGTTAAGAGAATTCCAGGAATAAAATCAAATTAGTTCATAAGTTTTAAACTTACTTTACATTCCTCGCTATGTTCCATGATAATTGCTTCTGAATATTTTCTTTTCTTTGCTAAGTTGATTGTGAGAGCAAGAACACTTAATTGAGAGATTTTTGAGAGAGTTGAGAGAATTTCAGAGTATGAGAGTATTGTAGAATGTCTGCCTCTTACATTCATAAGTCTAGGGTATTTATAATACAAAAAGGAATCTTATCTTACTATGCACACTATTACCTTTTTTACAGGTGTGCGGTCTTAAAAAAAAGAAAATCTAAAGTAGATAAAGCTAACAGATTACATTATCTTTAAAGCATCTTATTTTTGTCGGCAGGTAGCTTTTTTGTCTTTAGGTCTTCTTTATTTCTTAGGTCTTCATCGTGGGTCCTGCTGTCCTCTTTATGTCCCTTTCACTAGTTGGATGGTAGTTGTGCTGTCTTGCTTTCTGTAATTCATAGATCCAGCTGTATATCTGGGACTACGTTATCTCTTCCTTTACGGTATTTACAATTATGTCCATGGTATTCACTCAATATCTTACATAGTTTTTCTTTAGTAGTTTCTGTCAAGAATTCTTGCTTGATTGCCCTTGTCTGTACTTTATCCGATTGTAGTAGTGTTGTAATCCAGTTGGTAATTTCCATCTTATCTTGGGGTCTTTCTTCCTTGGCCATAGAGTAGACTAGTAAATGGTCTCTTGATGTGTAAATCCAGGGGTTAGATGTGTGTCATACATTGGATAATTCTTGTATTATTATCTTTATGTACCAAGATCTCCTCAGGCTTAGCTCTTCTTCTATTTGTTCTTCTGTAATTGAGTCATTTTCCATAGATTGCTCAGGTACTATCATATCTCTTGTAATTCCTATTTTTACTACGTTTATACATGGTTTTATTTCTGTGTTTGTTATTTCAGCTGGTGCTGAGTAAAATCTTACATAGAATAATTCTCCTCTGGTAACTCTTTTGTAGGTAATCACATGTCTCTGAATTTCTGGTAGATGAGCTAGTTCGTGGCCATCTGTGGTATAAACTACCGACAAAAGTCCATAGTTATAGGCTGACATAATTAGGCTAGGATTTGTGTTAGGTAGGGCTACTAATTTATTGTAATTTTTCATTGGTTGAGTTACGTAACCGGTATTTTCTGTACTATCTGGTTGTATAGTGGCTTTCTGTAGGAAATTGGATATCTGTAAGAAATTTCTCTTAAATTGTAATACTGCTTGGTAATTTGTGGTTTTTTATTTGAAATGATAGCTTCGGAATATTTGGATATTTGTGGTGGTGGCACTAGGTGTGGTGATGTGAGTAGTTGGGGTTTTGGGTTTTCTAATAGATAAGATAGTGGGTCTACTGTTGGTTCATAAGTGGTTGGTGTAAATAAATTTCTTTTCTTCAATATCGGGGACACCTGTGTAACTTGTATGCTAGGTTGGATAATATTTTTGCCCTTTTTGAACCTATTATCCGTTTCCGGAATATCAGTAATTCTTTCTGTATTTTGGATTGGTAATTTCGCTTTGCGCTGCTCTGTAATTTGGAGTTCTAGATTCGCTAGGCGCTGCTCATTAAGTTTCAGAATATCTTTTATCTCAATAAATTCATCCACTAGTAAACCAACTATTCCATCTAGGTTTGCTTCAGTTTGGACTCCCTTTTCTTGGGTGTCTGGACAAGTAATCTGCACAGACATTTTTGTTAGTACTAATAAGTTCTATTTCAAATTTAAAACAATTAATTTGACATACTAAGTGCCTTACCTTTTTCATAGTAACAGAATCAATTAATTTACTTGTTAATCATGCTTTAACTTGACCATTGTCAACTCTTAGTTTAAATAACTGGTGTACAATATAAGCTTCAAATTTCAACAAACAATTAAGTACTGCTAATAGTTCTTTTCTATTTATCTCCCATTTTTTCTCATTATCTTTGAATGTTCCCGAATGGTATTTCACTATGTATTCTAATTTTTCTCCTTCATATTTGTATTTTAATATTCCTCCGTAACTTTCATTACTAGCATCTGTTTCTACGATATATTGAAATTTCCTACCTTCATTTGGATATTCTAATTTTGGCAATTTTTTGCATCTTTCTTTTATATTTCTTATGTGTTTCTTATCTTCTTCGTCCCATTTATATTCAACATCTTTTTTCAATTTAGCCTGGAGTGGTTTTAAGTCTTCTGCTAAATTAGGTATATATTCTCTTACTTGGTTTATTAGTCCTAGAAAAGCTTGTAATTTTCGCTTAGTATCTAATTCTTCTTCTAATTCTGTTATCTTTTTTACTATATGGGTTTGCATCTTAATCCCTGCTTTATCTATTTCTATTCCTAAGAACTCTATCTGGGGTTTAAATAACTCAGCTTTCTTTTTACTTAAGCTAATTCCTGAATTTTCTACCTTAGTTATAAACTGTTCTAAAATTCTAATATGTTCTTCTTTAGTTTTGCTATATAATAGTATATCATCAATATAAACAACACAATTAGATAGATCTTTAAATATTTCATCCATAAATGCTTGGAATCTTCCTAGTGCATTTTTATAACCAAAAGGTAATACATTCCATTCATAGAATCCATTAGGTACTGTAAAAGCAGTTAATTCTTTAGATTTTTCTGTCAATTTTAGATGATAAAATCCTGACTTGCAATCAAATTTACTAAAATAATTGTATCCTGATATTTGTTTAAGTTTTAATGCTTTATTTGGTATTGGGTAATTGTAAGTTTTAGTTTTTGCATTTAAATTTCTATAATCAATAACCATCCTACTTTTCCCTCTTTTTAATTCACTATGTTTATTTACTATAAAGGCGGGACTACTATGTTTACTATTGCTTCTTTGTATATATCCTGCTTCTAGTAGTTCTTTTATATGCATGTCAAATTCTTTTAAGCCTTCAGGATTATATTTTAATGGTTTTTGTGTTATTATACTATTTTCATCTTTTAATTCAATTTCTATATAAGTTTTATGTTTTTCCCATCTGCTAAAGGATTTTCTGAATATAAGTTTTTTAATTTTTCTTCTATTTCATGTTCCTTATTGATTTCATATATCATTATTGTTCCTATTATTTTTCTCTTTTTATTTAGTAATTTTGAGTAAGTTTCCAATTTCCCTTTATCCATTCTGCTTCTTGTCTTTCATTATTTTTTACAATTAGAGCTCCTATCTTATTTTTACATTTTGTCGTAAAGTAAACATATTTTTTCTTCTATACTATATGGCCTATATTCTGCTAGGAATTTTTCTCCTAATATCATATCCTTTCCTTGTAGTTCAAAGCTGTATATTTCTTTTATCTTTATTATTTTATCCCATATTTGTATATTAACATTTTCTGCCTTTTCTTCTATTTTATTTCCTACTCCATTAAATCCTTTTATTATAAAATTGGTTTGTACTTTCTTCCATTTTTCTCTTGGTAAACAATTATTTTTCAAATATTTATTTCTGCTCCTGTATCCAACATAGGTGTATAATATTTGTTCATATATCCTGGTACTATAACTTTTACTAATATGTATATCATTAAGAGATGGTTCTTGGTATATATATTTCTTTCTGTTTATAATTGATCGTTATTCCTTCTTCCTCTATTATGTATGGTCCTACATTTTCTAGCCATTCTGTACCTAATATTATGTTTGTTTTTTCTTCTTGTTGTATTTCAAATGTTATTTCTAAAGGTTCATTTCCCAATTCTACCATTTTTCTGACTTTTCCTAAACTTTTGTATGAATTTTCACTTGTTTCTATTTTTTCATTTTTTATTAGATCAGATGTTATGTAATTATTTCCTATTCCAGTGTTTATTAATATTGGGTATAATTTATTATCTATTCTCCATGGTATATGATATTGTGCTATTTTCATTTTGGTTTTTTGTATCATTTTTGTATCTTCATATGTAAAGTTACTAAATCTCTCTTCTACTATTTGTAATTTATCATTCCTATCTTCTATATAAAATTTTTCTTCATCATCTATTAATCTGAGTATTTCATCCGTAAATGGACTATCTATTTTTATTCTTTCTATTCTATTTTCTCCTCTTATTTGGTGTTTATTACTAAAAACATATAAGTTTTTACATTTCACAGACATTACTTTGCTTCCTGGTTCTAATTTTATTCCTCCTAATATCCAATATAGTACTAGTGATTTTCCTATGTTTCTATCTGCTAATGAGACTGAATAATTAATTGCTACTGTAAATTTTACTTTTTGGTAAAATAGATTTCCTTTTAATTTGGATATTATGGCTTTTTTTCTAGGTTCTATTATTCTGTCGTCTGCTATATGTAATTCTAACGGGGTATCTATCCTTTCTCTAAAACATCCTTTAATTATTATTTCTACTGCTCCTAGGTATACATACTTCATTTGTTTTTCTGTTTTTAATCTAGTTATCTCATAGTTTATCCTTTCTTTACTCATTAATGGGACTTTAGTTCTACCTTGGGCTTCTCTTATGTCTATTGTATGTTCTTGTTTACTTACCACATAGTATTCTTCTGTTGTTTTCTTTAATTTTTGCATAATTTGTTTTAATTTCTTCATGTTATCAAATTTGTAAACTTGATCTTTACTTAAGGTAAAATCTGTTTGTTTTATTTTATTAAATAGTTCTTTATCAAATATTATTCTTTGTTGTGTAGATTCTATATTTTCATATTCTTCATATACTATTTGTGGTTCTACTGGTTCTAATTATTCTATTTCACTCATCCTTCCGATTCTATTTCAGAGTATTCTTCTTCACTATCTTCGTAATTTGTTTCTTGTTCATAAATTGTTTCACTATCACTTATTTCTATCAGTTCTTCTACATATCCTATATCTATAAATGGTTCTCCATTGATTTGTATTTCATTTATCTGTTTCTTTCTGGCTTTTTCGCAATTAGGTGATATATGTCATAATTCTCCACAATTAAAACATTTACATTCTTTAGGTTGCGTTTGATTTTCCTGACTCTGGAGTCAGAGTCAGGGGGTCACTAAATTTATGACTACGTTCCATGTTTGTTTTTGGAGTCACTAAGAGAATGGTACGGAGTCACAGTGACTCTGGAGTCAAAATTGCTATTTTTGTGACTCCCAAAATTTGGAGTCACTAGCTAGGAGAGTGGAGTCACGGAACTCCAGTTATACTTTATAAATTTTATTTCCAATTTTGTCCTTGTTATTTTTCTAATATTCCAAAAATATCTCAATCAAAACTCCGTTAACTAACTCGACCTCTCCCTTCCTGCGATGTCCTGCTTCTGCCTTCCCTTCCGGCCTCCATCGCCGCCGCCATTCGCCGCCAACCGCCTTTTGCTTCTGCTTCCGCTTCCACTTCTGGCCTCATGTTTCCTGCTGCGAGGAAAGAAACAGTGAGGAAGGAAGCCTGCGATGGTGAGAGAGAGCTCTGAGCTCCCTCCCATGACGGACTGGAGAGAGAGAGGAGATACAGAGAGAGATAGAGAGCTCAGAGATGTACCCATGGAGGAAGAGTGAATCGTCGACGCTGTTGAGGGCGGAGCCATCTCGTTCCTCACAGATCTGGTGGCGGCGGCGGCGCGGACTCGAAGAGAGAGAGGAGATACAGAGAGAGAAAGAGAGAGTGAGTGAAAGAGAGCTTTGCAACCATGGAAGACTATGAAAGCTACAGATCTGGTGGTGAGATGGTATGGTGACATTTGAGGGGTGTTTGAGGTAATTTTCATAGTGTTTCCAATTTTATGACTCTGACTCTGGGTATTTTGCCAAATATAATACTGACTACAATGACTCTATTGACTCTGCCTCCAGAGTCAGTGACTCTAATGACTCCCTAACTCTGACTCTGGAGTCAGAAAAAACAAACACAGCCTTAGGGTTCTTTTTATATGTTTTCTTTTTTCTAGTATATCTTTCTTTAGGATAATAGTTTTTCCTAACTGGGTTCCTTCTTTTATAAGTAGTTTTTCTAAATTTTCTTTTAGGTTGATATTTTTTCTTATCTCTTTTCCTCCTAGGATATTGCTTACTACATCCAAATTTAGGTGCAGTATATAGCTTGCAACAATTCATATTTGTTTTTAGAGTAAACCCCCAAACTGGTCCCTAACAATTTTTGCGTCGGACAAGTTGGTCCCTAACAATTAGAAATACCCTACCCAGTCCCTCACAATGTCAAACCTCGGACACGCTAAGGTCCCTAAACGGATTCCGTAACGTTTGTCCTATATGTCAGTCCAGCACAGTGCACCCGTGCTGACTTGGCCATTTAATGCTTAAAACAACGTCTTTTCGTTAGAAATAATTAATATTAAACATCTTTTATTAATGAGGATAGGGTGATTTGTGACTCAAATCCAACAACAAACATGTTTAATGTTAATTATTTCTAACGAAACGACGCCGTTACAAACAATAAATGGTCAAGTCAGCACGGATGCACTATGCTGGACTGACACATAGGACAAACGTTATGGAATCCGTCTAGGGACCTTAGCGTGTCCGAGGTTTGACATTGTGAGGGACTGGGTAGGGTATTTCTAATTGTTAGGGACCAACTTGTCCGACGCGAAAATTGTTAGGGACCAATTTGGGGGTTTACTCTTGTTTTTACTATATTTTTAGTTTTAGCTTGTACTGCATATTTTTCACATTCTTTTTTAAACCAATCTTTTAGGAATCTTATTCTTACTCCTAATGTATCTGATTTGGGTGTTTGTTTATAGTCTTCTTCTATTCTATCTCTAATTATTTCTGGTAATTTCATGTAAAACATTTTTTTGTAATTTTGTTGTTCCTCAGAATTCAACATTGCTTTATAATATGCTTTACAAATATTCATTTATATAGCATAAATCACATATTTGCATGCTTAACATATCATTTATGGCTTGTTGTTTTTCTTTTAATTCTTGATTGACTTCGCTATTTAAATTACTAAATTGTCCTCTAATTACGTATTGATATTTCTCTAATATATCTATATTCCTGGTTGTATCATGTCCTTTTAAGTTAGTTGTTTTTCTTAGTGCATTTTTATCATTTTCACTTAAGTTCATTAACCATAATTTTACATTTCCTATTATTGATCTTTCTATATATGAGGGTGTCTCTGTCATACTTACTTTATTATCAGTCAATTGTTTTCTTATATAAGCTATCCATTTTTGTATTTCTTCATTTTCGTCTATGACATAGTCTAAGTCTAATATTCCTACTTCACTATTTTTCGGGGTATACTCATTTTTTAGTCTTTTATTCCATAAGTTTTGTTCCCTTCTATCTTGTATGTATGTATTTCTGTAATATTCTGGTCTATGTTTGTTAAATTGTCTAAATGGTGGTTTTGTGAATGATGTTGATGGCTTATTAGGTTCATATGCTTCTTCCGTATTTATTTCTTTTTCTAACTCTGATTCTGTTTCTAAGTCTATGTTATTTATTCCTTTTATTAATTCTGTATAAGTCTCACTTCTGTTATCTTCTCTTGTTTTTCTGTATCTTCTAATTCTATATTATTTATGTTTATTATTTGAGTTTCTTTATTTTCATACTCTGAGTCTAAATTCTCTATTTCTTCTAGTTTATCTTTTAACTTTTTTAATTTACTTAATTTTCTCTTTTCTTTATCTTCTTTCAGTTTTTGTATTTTTTGTTTTAGTTCCTTTATTTCCCTATCTATTTTATCTTCCGAACTTGGTTCTGTTAATTCTGTTTTATCTAATTTTTCTTGTTTATTTTCTTCTTGTAGTCTTTTTATTTCATCAATATCATTCTCTAGGGTCATTGGTTCTTCTTTAATGATTTTCTTAAATATTCTTCCCATTTTATAAAATTTTCTCCCTAAATTTGTTTCACATATTTCGCCTTCATTATTATAATATTGTATTTTTATCTTTGTGCTCTTAATTATATATTCTTTATTATTCATAATGCCATTTTATAATACGCGTTCTTGCTATATTGCCCAATATATCCTTTTCTTGTGTTATTTCTTCTTTATATACTAGTAATTCTATTTTAATGTCTTTTTGTAATTTTAATCTTCTTTGAATTTCTTCTTCTAGTAATTGTTTTTTAATTTTATTTATTTCTATGGGGTCTGGTTCTATTTCTATAACTATTATTTTTTCTATAATTTTTTAGAGTTCTAAAATATTATTATTAACAATTTCTAAATTTTCTGCTATATTTGTCCTTTCTAATTTTTTCATAATTTTGTGTTGGTATTTAACCACATTTATAAGTGTTGCTAGTAAATCTAACACTTTTATGTTTGGACACATGTCTATTTTTAATTGGTTTGCTCTAGGTAAAGACATGAATGATGTCTTTATGTGAGAACTCCCCTATAAATTATATAAAGGTTGCGTTTTATTATTGCAATACCATTACAATATCACTGGATAGAGTCTCATTAAAAACTCGAACCAATAAAACTAATCTAAAGAGTACTCAATCCAATCCAATGGGTATACCATATACCAACACTAACAAAAATTCCAAACAGCACCATACAAGTCATAGTAATAACCACAACATAGCAGTAATGTAGCAGCAACACCCTACATGTTGTTACTTTTTTTATTAGAAAATTATCCAACATATTTGTTTTTTGATAGTAATATATCTAAATAGAGACTTAACATTTACATGAGTAGTTATATGTAGCCTGAAATTAATACATAATTAGAATAAATATCAGTCAATGTTTATATCATAATTTATAGGATTCATTCTTATGAAAAAAAATTTATTAGTCCTTGACAATTAATAAATAAGTCATTTTGGTCCCTCGAAATAACGGAAACCGTTTAGGGACTAACGGTTGTCCGAAAATTGAAATTGTCAGTGACTCACTTGTCAATTTCTCAATGTCAGGGACTACCTTGTCCATCGCGAAAATTGTCAGGGACCAACTTGGGAGTTTACTCTAATTATTATTATTATTATTATTATTATTATTATTATTATTTTATTTATTATTTCTATTATTATTATTGTTATTTAGTATTACTATTGTTGTTTTATTATTTATCATTACTATTATTATTATTATTGGTGATGTTATTATTATAATTATTATTTCCATATTTTTATCATTATTTCTATGTTTATTTTATTTTTTTCAATTAAAATCAAAATCAAAATGAAGTAATCTTTTTACAATTTATTATTTCTTTATATGATATAATTGTAAAGTACTTGTACGAATTATATCATCCTCTACGTAACATTTGATATCTAACACACAATTCTTCTCTAAATTTAATTTAATTCTTCTATCACTATTTATTCTCTTTCTTTGCTCTTTATTTTATTTTATTCATCATCTTATTCTTTTTATCTCAATCCCTTTTTATCATATTCTTAATTCTATTAGTTATATCCAAAAAATAAACATCATAGATTATAATTGCAAAAAAAATTTCATGATTCATGACATCGTTGTATGAATTAATCATACTCAGAGGTTATAAATTATAGATACTTGTACGACTCGTAACTCGTCTTGTACCGAACTCATTTTTAATTTAAAAGACATCTAACACACAAACATTTTCAACAAGAACGACGTGAGTTTAAATTCTAATTGTATTCGATAATATGTCGGCACAGGCCGCAACCTGTCGCAACCTGTCAACCTAACATTTTTTTATCATCCATTTCCTTCATCATTAATGTCTTTAAGTTTCATTTTACTTATTTTAATTTATTAAGGGAAAATAAATATTATAAAATTATAAATGTATTTTGCATAACGAATTTTAGGGTAACCATATTTATACGGATGTATTATGGGTGCAGTGAGATTAAGTTCTCACTCTTCCCTAATCATAACTCAACTCTCGAACCTAATCTCTAAAAATATCAGTTTTCTATAAATAAAAGGTTTTCCAATTTTCCAATAAATAAAATTGGTGACAACTTTGTTTTCAATATTTTAGTCACGGAATCCTTCCGGGTACGTTGTGACATAAATAAATTACTAAATTTAAATAAATTGATTTTATATTATTTATTATTATTAAAGAATGATCTTGTATATTTAAGATATTAACATACGAATATCATTAATCAATTACAATAACAGGTGACTTTCATTGTCATGTTTGTAATCATATCATATCATATATATAATACTAAAGTTGGGTTATGCACCTATGAGGTGGCACACCCATATTCACTCTCATGATGTGTTTATTGATGTGGCAAGCTTAGAAAATTTATCATGAAATTCAATTTATATATTAATTTTATTATATCAATTATTTAGTATGAGAAACATATATGCATATATTCATAGGTTCTATTACACTTATGCATATGCTCCTCATAAGTTCTAATTATTCATTTCCGTTACAAATCAATTTAATTTCATTAAGTGTGCATCATGTTCTATTACATTTATGCATACACTTTGGACAATATTTGGCATATTAACATGCAAAATGTTTCTTACACAAAAAAGAAGTAATAAATATAAAGAAGTAACAAAAATAAATAAGCTTAGAATATTTCTCACAAAAATCAATTTATATATTAGTTATATTATATATATAAATATATATTATAAATAAGTTAATAATAGTGATTATGACTTATGAGAGTTGTCTTTTCATTTGATTTTATTTGGTAACTGAAAAATAATGATGAGAATTAAATGGGGATTTAAAATTGTATTTATAAAATACCATTGAACAAGAACTCTCTTTTTTCTATTACTCTCAATGATAAAGAAGTAACAAAAATAAATAAGCTTAAAATTTTCTCACAAAAATCATTTTATACATTAGTTATATTATATATAAATATATATTATAAATAAGGGAATAATAGTGATTATGAGAGTTGTCTTTTCATTTGATTTCATTTCGTAACTGAAAAATAATGATGAGAATTAAGTGATGATTTAAAATTGTATTTATAAAATATCATTCAATAAGAACTCTCTTTTTCTATTACTCTCAATGATGATGATAAATCCCCTTTCTATTATTCTCTATTTTTATTTTTTAATTGTTCTTATTTTCATTCTTTCGTAGGTTGGTGACAAAAGTGGCGATGTTGATGATGATGAACGAAAGGGATTGAAGATAATGGTGATACTCTTATATCTTTTTTTCTTTTGTCCTGTTAATAGTGATGATGAGTCATCTTTATTCCTTTTTTTTTTGTTTTTTTTTTCTTCTGATTATGGTTTTTTCATAGGTTGATGGTGATGAAAGTGGTGTTGATGATGATGAATGAAGAAGGTTATTGAAGATAAAAATAATATTTTAGATTCTTTGCTTTTTTTTTGTTTAATAGTGATGGTGAACCCTCTCTTTGTTCCTCTCTATTCTTATTTTATTTATTTATTTGTTCCTATTTAATTTTAATTCTATTTTAGGTTGATGATGAAAGTGATGTTGATGATGTTGAATGAAGGAGGTTGAAGATAGACAATATTTTTTCTTCTCTACTCTTTTTTTTTTCTATTTAATGGTGATGGGTGAGTTAAGGTAATATTTTAGATTCTCAGCTCTTTCTTTTAATGGTCGTGAGCCCTCTCTTTGCTCTTCTCTATTTTTAATTTATTTATTTATTTTTTCTTATTCTAATTATTTTATAGGTTGGTGGTGGAAATGATGTTGAATGAAGGAGGTTGAAGATAAAGATAATATTTTTTCTCCCATTCTCTAATTGTTTTTCGTTTAATTATGACAGTGAGTTATCTCTTTATTTTTCTCTATTCCTATTTTTATTTTTTTTTCATATTCGCATACTTTTGTAAATTGGTGGGGAAAGTGATGTTAATGAAGATGAATGAATGATGTTAGTTGAATACAAAGGTAATACTCTTATTTCTATGTTTTATCTTCTTTTTTTTGTTATTTTTAGTAATGATGATGAGTTCTCTTTCTGTTCTTCTTTGTTTTAATTTTTGTTCATTTTTTTATTTTGTTCCAATTTTAATTTTTTTGTAGATTAATGATGAAAATATTGTTATGGTGATGAATGAATGGAGGAGATTTTGATGAGGGTGATACTCTTACTTGACTCTTTTATTTTATTTGTTATGTTCAATGGTGATGAGAAATCCTCTCTATGTTTATGTTTATAAGTTAAACCTTTCATATTATTTTTAAATATTTTAATTTCCTAATGCTTCATATTATCTTTACCTTTATATATTTTTATTTCCTAATGCTCCACTATACATCACATATTTATTAATATTTAATTCCTTAGTATTTTTATTTTTCCAAAAAAATAAAAATAAAAATAAAAATTTGTTGATTTATATGAAATGATCAATGTTATAATATAATCTTTTAAATACATTGTACGAAGTAATATAATAATATTATTATATTTAAAAAGTTCTAAAAATATATAGTTGTTTTAGTTCTCCATCATAAATGAAACTAATGATTATTTACAAGCACAATTTTCTAGAGCAATATTAGATTGTCACATCTTATCAATTGTATTTATAAATTATGCGTTTTAATATTCATATTAATTGTATTTATAATTTAAATAAAAATTAATCATTTTTCAATCTTTATTTTAAAGCTTTCATATTTTATAACCTTTCATATTATTTTTATCTTTATAAATTTTAATTTTCTAATGCTTCACTACACCTAATGATTATTAGGATTTTTTCCCTTAGTATTATAATTTTTCCAAAAAAAAAAAAAATTATATATTTATTTCAAATTATCAATGTTATAATATAATCTTTTAAATAAATTGTACAAAATAATATACTAATATTAGTATATTTAAAAATAAGTCTAAAAATATGTAGTTGTTTTAGTTTTCCACCATAAATAAATGTAATGATTACTCATTAGCATAAATATTTAGAGCATTATTAGATTGTTACATATTAATTATATTGTAACTTATGAGTTTTAATGTTCATATTAATTGTATTTATAATTGAAAAGAAAATCAATCATTTGTCAATCTTTATTTTAAACCTTTATTTCAAATTTTGTAATCTTTCATATTATCTTTATCTTTATATATTTTAATTTCCTAATGCTTCACTACACCACATGTTTATTAGTATTTTATTCCTTAGTATTTTGATTTTTCCCAAAAAAAAACAATAAAATTTGTTGTAATTAACAATCCTCACTCACAATTTTTGCATTATCAATATTACATAGCTAATATCAATATATATTTTCAAATTTTAAAAACTATAACTTTTTCACTTCTTTTACGTTACACTAAAATTAGTACATCTTTATTTTTTTGCACTTTAACTGAACAAATAACAAACATTGTATAAATAAATTAAATCATATATAGACATAAACTCAAATTCGTGCTTAGCAATTTATATATTGCCTCATTAGGTTTATAAAAATTATTAATTGATTATTAGATTTTAGTTAAATTATATTTTCATTAAGAGTAATCAAATTAGACATTAAAATAAAAAATGGAAATTCATTTACTATAAATTGTAATTATTCTATCATCATCAATCGTCAATCATCACTTGAATATCTTTATTAATTTGCATTTTTTCCTTGAGAATATTCTACCAACATGGCTTCAAAATTTGATTTTGTCAAGGATATATACCAAATTGGAAGGAATTCTATAGGACAAAAAATGAAGGTTGATGGTTAGGGTGATAAGAATTTGGGCTAGACCATCTTGGAATGAGAAAAAAAGACAAGTTTAGCATTGAAATGATCTTGATGGATGAAAATGTATATTCTCAATATTAGTGTTTCTTTGTTTTTTCTCAAATTATTTGTATTACTCAATATAATATTTTCATTCATATAAGTATAATTTTTCGATTGTAATATGGAATCAACTTTAATTCATTATTTTTATTTGTTCTTTGTAAAATAGAATGAACTTTTTTTAGTGTTTGATTCAATATTTACTTATAATTGTAACCCCGCAACATGATAGAATATTACTTATAAGGCAATGCTTATGTAATCACAAATTTCACCATGAAAATGTCAAAGGAATGTATAAATTAACTTTCAAAGAGGAAACAAATATATTTTGTATATTCCTATTATAAATCTATTTAACAATAATTTTACTCTTTTATCTCTTTTTTCTTGAACGATTAATGTAACTTGCCTTTATATTTCTTAAATTGCAAATACGTTTGTAATTACTCTTTTTTTAAATCTTCCATTAGTCATTATCACTATTGTTGTCATCAAATGTATGAGTAATGTGACTAAAACTATAACAATTATTTAACACCTTATTTTTTAATTTATCTACTATCTTTTACTCAATGTGGACCTCATCTAATGTATTTCAATGTATTTCTCTATGTAGGACAATTTGGATCAAAAGCACAATCAGTTTCTAATTAAATCAATCATTCTACCAATGTGACATGAGATAATGATAGATAAAGATGAAATGATTTATGATTGTTCTTTTTTTTTTTTATGATTTTGTAGAAGGTTGCATATATATTTATGGTCCTTGCTTTCAAGGTTTGTGTCATTTCCTTTATCTTTTATTCAGATCATAAAATTTGTTCATTCAGAAAATTAAGTCTTCATATGACATATTAGTTTATTTCCCCCTTTTTTTAGATAGACTTCTTTTGATCAAAATATAATGGTTTTACTGATGAATTTGTTGATTAATGAGTTTGATGATGTGTCACACTCAAATTCATTTTTAATTTTAATTCTAATTGTTTTAATATTATAATTATGAAACATACAAAAGTTATTTAAACATTCTAATAATTCTTGACATTTCATATGATGCATTGAGTTATGCACAAATAAATAAAATAATTTCAATGCATAAAAGGAGAGCTATAAACTTTAGAAGACAATTTAACTGAATTTATCACAATTTATGAGGAGAACTAATATATAGGCTAACAATAATTAACGAATGTTATCAATCTTTTTTTCATATTTCTTTTCTTAATTTCTATCATTATGTTTTCATACACTCACAAATAAGTAGCACCATTTAGATGAATAGACCTTAAACAATTGATGAACTCATTACTATTTTTTGGTTACATAGTAAGTAGAAAAACTAATAGATTGATGATAAATGTGATGACGTTATTCATGACAATAAGAGTAGTGGTGCTAATAATTATAATAATTATTACAATGCATAAAATGGAGTTATAAATTTAATAAAATTAAAGCAAGAATTAAAAAATAGAGAATGAAAGCATGATAGATTCCTAAATAAATCAATCATTCCACCAAATTTATTACGATTTTTAGAGTCATGATCAACATGAAACTAAAATAATATAAAATTATTCCCTCCATTTTTTATTTGTCCACTTTCATTTTTCACAATATTTTAGAGAATGATTAGTTTACTCTCAAAACTAACAAAAGATTAGTAGAGATAGTGAGTATTAAATAAGGGTAAGGGTGGAAAAAAATAATAAATGTTGTCTTAAAATCTGAAATGGACAGTTAAAAAAAACACACATATCTAAATTGGACAATTAAAAAAAAAGAGGGAGTATAATTTACTACATTACCCTTAATCTAAAATACTTCATTATTAGTATCGTATTCTCTAATTTCAATTTACTAGGTAAAAGAGAATGCTTTAATTAAGGGTTAAATAGAAAAGAAATATTTAAAGTTATCTAAAATTTCTAACTGGACAAATAAAAAAAAAATAAGCTAAAAAGTGAAAGTGAACAAATAAAAAAGTGGAGCAAGTAGTAGATAAATAATATATATTACATATACAAATATTATTTTTTATCCGTACATGGCACGGGTCCATACACTAGTATTGATATATATATGAGTTAGTCTCATCGGAGTTGTTTTAACGCGAGTTTTGAAGACGGGTGATAAGTATTTTTGCCAGGAGTATTATAAAAACTGGTTAATGCGAGTTTCATTAATCATTAATTTTCATAATATGGTGTTCTTCTCTTCATGTAATTTTTTTATGAAGAGATAATCTTAATAGTTAATATCAACTATTTTTTCAAATATAATCTTAATTCTAAGGGTAAATTACACTGACCTCCCCTGAATTTTGATAAAATTACACTCACATCCCTTCTATTTTCAAAACATGTAGCTGAAGTCCTTAAACTTTTAATAATATACACTGACCTCCCCTAAAAAAGTTTGACTAACAGTCAAACTAACAATCAAGTTAACATGTGAGTGGCACATGATTACTAATGGCACTTTTGTAAATATTGGCTCAGATTTTTATAATAAAAGTATAAAAATAACCTTTTATTGTATTTTAAATAAATTAACATCACACTTTCAAAACTCACCCCTCCCATTTATTATAACTTATCAGGAACTCATCATACAAGAACATAATCATGGAAGGCAAGATGAAGATTGTGAACCAATGAACAGCAGAACACAGAAGCAGTTCATACACAGAACTAATGTACCTGCTCTATTCATCGTCGGCAAAGAGGGCAACTGATTAAGTGCGACGAGTAAGCTGTACAGCAGCACATGTGCCCACTTGAGCTTAGTTGAAGTAGTAGTGTATTACCATACTACCCTAGTAGTTTGGCTAAAGCATATATACATATAAAGAATGTTAACTCATATCATTAGGAAAAAACAGGCTTATTTTCATATTTCCTTTATAACTCGGACTGATTTTAAAAATCATGTTTAGTAAAAATCATAAGGGAGAAATGGCAAATGAGGTATTCTATATTAACAGAGGAAATAAGAAGGGGATTAACATATATGTTAGCATGCTTGTCATTCTCAATGTCACTGTTTCAGTAGTATGTTACAGTATGCAGAGAAACATACAACAGATCATGCAAGAAAGAAAGAAATAATACGGAACAAAAACGACGTTGTATTCCTGCTCGAGGGATATTACAAACAAATCTGGCATCGAGCGATCCTTTTTAGCACCATCTGATAAGTTGTCAGCTTTTTCACCTGATAATGAATCACAAACTTCTGTTACAAAAGGAAACAGAAGTAGAAGGTGGCAGTGGCTAGAGAAGCAGATGCAGAATCGGGTTATGGACAACGGAGGTGTGGCGACTATGGAAGCGGGCGGTGGCGGCTACGGGCGGTTGCAGCTATGGAAGCATGACGGCTATGGAGGTGTGGCAGGATGTTAGGATTTTTTAGGGTTTGAGGTTAAAATTAGTTAGGGGTAGAATAGTAATTGTAACTTCTTTGTTAGTATAAGTTAACACCGTTTATTTTTTAAATGGTTTAGGGGAGGTAAATGTCAGGTGTTAAAATAGAAGGGAGGTGAATGTAATTTCACTAAATCTCATGGGAGGTCAGCGTAATTTACCCTAATTCTAATTTATTATTGTAAATTATTTGTATTCTAATAAATTTAAACATATATATATATATATATATATATATATATTTGTTGATCAATATAATTTAAGGATAATAAATTTTATTTTCCTTTGTATCATTTAAAAGTTTTGTGATAATATTTATATAAAAAAATTGTTCTAATTAATAAAATATTTTTATTAATGCATTGTTGTTTTGTATCATGGTTTGTAAGTGTGAAAAGACATTACAAATCAATCATATTTAAAAATATTTGATTGTGAATCCAAACAAATCGCTAGTTAATTAGTAATCTTATGTAAATATTTGGTTCAAAATCCTCATTTATTTTGAAACCTATTCTTTCACAATAAGCTCAATTCCCTATTTTTTATTACTTTCTACTATTTTAGTCTACATACTCACATATAAATTATTACTTATGATAGTCTTATGTCCAAAATCACGGGCTACTTTCTCTTTCTCTCTAAAAAACTAAATTTCTTCTTCTTCTTTTTTGTACAGGAAAAGTAATACATACATTTCATTTTTCAATATTTATACCAAGATAACATTTGGCATCTTTGTTTTTTTTTTGTTATTGCTGCACTAAAGATAACCTTTACAATCATCTTGCAAAGAAGACAAGTATATCAAATAACATAACTAAGACACATGTTTGTTATTTTATTAAAAAAATATTTGTTATTCATTTTTTATTGTATCAGCTATTGCAAATTATTTTGTAATAATATTTTTAACGATATACTTTGTATGAGTTAATGCAAATTATAGGGATCTATATATGTTCATATTTTAATTTTTTATTTTGTCTTTTGTTATTATTATGTTAATATTTATATTTTCATGGATGTACATGGTGTTCAAGATTTATATGTTTTCCATTATTTCAACCTAAATTTTAAGAGCTATGTTATTTCTCATTATTTATATGCATTTTTAATTTATATCCATGATACTTGAGTAGTCATTTTTTATTCTGTATATGAGTATTGTTTTTTAATTTATTGAAGATATTTGAAAAGACACCTTTTTATTTTTATTGTGCATATTATTTAACTTTTTATTTTCAAATATGTGCTTTGTGATTTACCACAACAAGAATATCAAATGTACGTACGGTAAAAATGAGTTTTTTTTTGAAAAAATTAGTTATGGTATGGGGAAAAATGTATGGATTGAAGAAGATATTCATATTTTTTTTTGTCAAAGGCCTTTTAGTTTATAAAACTTCATATATAACTGATGCATCCTATTTAATTTATAGAGCGTCATATATTACTGATATTCAAAAGAAAATAATTATGGTCTTTTTAAAAAATGAAAAGCAACTTTTTTTTGTTAAAAAACATAAGGAATTGCTAGGTGACAATATAAGATGATATATAAAAACTTGTGTATGTTAACTGAAGTATTATTATTGTGTGTTTTTTTATTAACGAATGTATTGGATAACAAAATTTAATTATTATTTTTATTATTATTATTAACAATATATTTCCTATATTATTAGATTTAATAATAATTAAAATATTATTTTTTTAAAATTGAGGGGTGAGGCAGGTGCAGATTCAGATGTTTTAAATATGCGGGTGGAGGCGAGGCGAGTATAGACAAATTTTAGAGTTTGCAGGGCGGGTCGGGTTGAGGGAAAACCCGCCTCATTGTCATCCCTAACTCAATTTAATTATTATAAAATCCAACATTTATAGTTACTTAATTTAACTTGTATTTTAACTCAATTAAACATTATATTCAAATTTTCATATTGAGACAATGACAATTTTTTATACTGACACAATCCAATATTTATAATTATTTAATCAAAATTTTGTATTGATGATTAATTTAGTGTCACTTTTAATGTACGATGACATTGCTCTTTTCATGAATATTTATTTTATGTCTCGTGCATTGCACATGGTCAAATACTAGTACATATAATATTCCAGAGTTTGCTTCATGAGGTTATGAAAAGTGTCTTATCAAATATTTGAATTGAAATAAATTTAAAAATGAAAAACAATAAAAATGATAATGATTAAAATGGCATGATCATTAATAATGTTGATTTGCAAACATTTATTTTGTATAATAATATACCATAATTTTAAATTTTGATGAAATTTAATATTAATTAGTTTATTTAAAAAATTTAAAAGAAAGAAAAATTAAAGGATAAGTATAATGGTAGATATACATAGTTATTTAATTTTAGAAAAAATCCTTATAAAAATTAAAATTACAGAAAAAATATTACTCTAAAATGATTTGATATGAAATTTATATTTGTTATTGTTAATTGTATAAAACATTAATGAAATCTACACTTTATATTTATACCTTTTTTTATTTTTTTGTGAGGAGCTTTATTCTCATCAATTTATTTAATAATTTTATTGATTTTTCTGTATTTAAAAAAAGATAAAGGAACTATTTAACCAACACTTAGATTGCTGATGTACCCGTCACATTATTAACCAACACTTGCATCGTTATTACATGTTTGCCACTCCCTAATTACAACTAGCATTCCCAAAACTGACGACACGTGTATGCACCACATCCACAAAAAAGAGCTGCACAATCGGATGCACTAAAAATCGGATGCACTGAAGTATGCACCAAAATAAAATGGATCTATGTCGGGAAATATTATATTACAATATTAAACTTTGATAATAAAAATATTAATATTAAACTATGACTTTGGTTGGTCAATGATATTAATTTAGTTGTTGAACGACAGTGGATGATAAATTTAGACTTTTTAATTTTCATTAAGTTTAATTATACGGTAAATTCCTATAATGTTATCAAATTTTTAAATTAATTTATTTATAATTTAAAAATTTAAAATTAAATTTCTATAGTTTTATTTTTTTAATTGGTCTCTGACAGTAATTTTTGTTTAAAAAAATACATTTAACTACATTTCTAAAATATGGTTAAAAATAAAATAAATAAAAGAAAAATATTACTAATTTTAAATATGTTTTATTTTCATAATTTTGTACTTTGATTTTATTTCATATGATTTTTATTTCAATTTTGTTTAAATTATTTAATTGTTATATTTATTTTTATTTTGATTAAATTTTTATTTATATGTTATGAAATTAAATTAAAATAAAATAAAAAAAAAATTAAAAATAAAATTAAAATGCAATCGAATATAACATAAAATTAAAAAAATAAATTAAAAATTAAGGATAACATTAACTGAAAAACAGAAAATAAAAATGAAAATAATAAGAATTTACAAGATAACTAATTTAAAATATTTTATGTTATATTTAATTTAATTTTAATTTTAATTTTATTTCTAATTATTTTATGGTGTTCTTTTTTATTTTTATGTATTTTAATTTAATTGTCATAGTATACAAATAAAAAATTAATCAAAATAAAATAAATATAACAAAAAATTAGTTGAAACCTTTTTAAGAGTAATTCATAAGAATTATTTAGAAACCATATATTTTGAATGATAACAAAATATAAGTGAACGAGAAAAATTTTATTTGATCTTGCTAATGTGTGTTGAGTGGTTTCAATATTATCTCTAAGAAACTCAGCAAGAACCTAAGTCTAAACACGATCGAATTTAGATTTGAATGGACTAAAAAGACACGGACGCATATCGATCGACAATAATCACATATGAAGATATCATAAGCTTCAAGGAAGCATTATGAATGACTTAAAACCTCTCATAAGCCAAACCAAGGAATGCAAACTAAGTCAAGTTAAGGTTCTAAGAAAGCTCAACTTATATAAGAAAGTATAATAGTCTTAGAAACCTCCCTTATCAGAAGATCTCGGAAGGTGACCTCCGAAGTAGTCATGTCAAAAATCAATTTCTCAAGAGCTCATCCTCAATGGACTCAAAAGTGCAGAGGAAGTCTTTTTGGGAAAATATGTATTGTACACACTCTGAAAAGTTCTCTAAAAGGTGTTGAGAAAGCAGAAGTCATTGTGAGAAAGCTGAGTCAATGCAAGACACATCAGTAAGAAGAAATCACAAGTTACAAGTGTGCAACCAATGCTTATATATACAAGATGACTATGACAAATTCAATAATGATTTTGCAAGTGAAAACAAGTGCCCACTCACTGCCAAAATCTTTCTTTTGTAACTTAGAAATTTCTCAAACTTGTAAAGAGAATTTCTCAAAAACCTAAGGCAGTTTCTTAAAATCTTCTAGTATCTTTTTGTTTATCTTTGATTTACAAGTAACCTTCTAGGTGGAGTCAATCAAGAGTCATACTTTCATACTCAGTTGCGCCTAAGTACTTGATTGCTTAAGCTGTGATTCATTGAAACTTAAACAATTTGCAAAGTCCTTCGTGGAAAAGGCAAAAGGAAAGTCCTTCGAGTGTGAATGTAAGGTAGTCCTCTAGTGTTTGAGGCAAAGAAAAAGTCCTTTGGGTTGAACCAAAAGTACTTAGTAGATTCTAAGGCATGAAACCCCTTCTGGATTGAGGTGGAAAAAATCCATCTTAAGAGTGAGACGGTGAAGTTCATGAGAAGGTAGATGAAGAATAATATCAAAATTATATTTCAATTGAGAGTTGAGGACCAAAGTATATGTAGTTGGGCTGAATCGATATAAACTTGCTTGTGTAAATCTCTCTATCCCTTCACTCTTTAATTTCTGTAAGTTTTACTTTCTCACATTTTTCTCTGATATATCTGCTTGTGAGAAACCTCATGTTTCAAAGAAACCATTGAAGGCTTCTGAGCTCAAGTGTTAGAAAACATTCTCTTAATTTCTAAGAATATGGTCTTGATAGAGGGTGGAGACAACACCCTATCATTAGAGGCCAAATCCAGATTAAATAGAAAATAAGAAAAGGCGTTGTAAGTTGTTGGTTGAAAGAAATTGGGTGATACTCTATGTGTGATATCAAGCCCAGAACCTTGAGGTTTCCCCTGAGAAGGTTCCTCTACCCTGGAAACCCCCAATGTGCTCTAGGTAACAAATATCTTAGCAGCTGAAATTCCTACAGCGACTGTAGTATCTGTGGCTGCTTCTGAAGCAATATCAGTTCTAGAAGTCACAAGTCCTACTTGGTTTGTCGAGACATGAGTTTCCCCATGTTCTTGGAGTGTTTCTGAGAGATGAGTTTCTATCTCATGAGTTGGTTTCCCAACATTTGGTGTTGTTCCCCTTCAATATTTCCCCCTCAATGTCATGCCAATCAACTGCCACCCAATCAGTAAGGAGTTGAGGTGACACCCTTGCAGTCTCAAAAGGAGTGGCTTCTAAGAGGTTGATCGCAACCTCCTTATTTTGGATCCATCGTTTCCATCATAGTTCCCACAGAGCCAGAGACTCTCTTTGTGAGTGAGAATTGAGAGACATCTTCATTAGAGGTAGGGGAGCTAGACTCAGCAACCTTTCCTTCCTCTTCTCGGGGAGGTGAGACTTCCCTAGAGGGTGAGATAGTAACCGAGAGACCTATGAGTCTAATATTTGTATTGGTTAGAGACAATTTTACTATTTATTTTGGTTAGGGACCTATGTGTCCGCAAAAAAAAAAATCGATAGGGGCCTGTTTGTTCTTTACTCTAAAATAAAAGATCTAATTCTTGAATTGATTGTTGGAGGTTTTTTCTATCATCATTTATGATCTCTACTCATCAAACAATTGATGATTTACTATTACGGCATTCTATCAAACACCTAGCGCACATCATCTACTTCAATTATCCAAGGGGTTGATCATCCCCTCAATTAATTCAAGAATTTATCAAGCTTTTGAGGTTGCTTGAAGGAGTCTTGCACGACTGCTTTTGAGCTTTTGAAGTAGTTTTCAGTGTTGCCTCTGAAGTTTAGTAGTGACCAATAAGTTAGAACAGAACAGTAGTTTAGAAAGGGTTGGTTTTGGGTGGATTAGATAAAGAAATGGATGGATGTTTCAGTTCTTAGATGCCACTCAAAAAACAATTTTGAGATAAGTCTATAAAAGACACCACAAATGATGTTTTTAAGCAATCTTTGATAAGTCTATAATGTTCGTGAAGAACAAGAGATTCACTCACAAAATTGAGTTTGGAAAAATGATCCAAAGATGTTTATTCCTCAACCCATAGCTGGTATTTATAGAAATGAAAATACAAGTGTTTAAAGAGTATTCTTTAATGACACGCACTTTAATTATTTAAGTGAGTGGTATTTAATAAAACTCTTTGTGAGCAAAAACTGAAAAATCCTCAGCTAAACATTAATTCCCTAAGCTGAGTCACTAATTTAATTAAATAAAACTCAAAGATAGTAGTTTATTTAACTCAGAGAAAATAAAACACGAAAGAAATTATTAAGGGAAAATTGAGGAGTTTAAGCACGTGGAACTCCTTGTGCCTTTCTCCACCGTCCAAGCTTGTTTAATACTTGCACTCACTTATTAAGCTCGTATTCCTTAATGACTTCACCCACGATGCAATTAACAACCTTAAGCTTTATCTCACTTGTATTATTCCCCTTTGAATTAATTCCAACAATTATTTTATTCTAAACTTTCTTTGTTTTTCTCATTTCGGCACGGGTCATGGGTCCTTCAAGCCCTTTAATTATTTCAGTGTCTTTAAGATCAATTATCCATCATTGCACAGCTTCTGGAGTTCTTGACTTAGATTCTGAGTTTTATAGTGCTGCATCTCCAGCTTCTGATTGGAATCTTAACTTGTTCCTAGCCTCTGGATATCATTACTTAGCTTCTAATAGTGAGTTTCTGTAGTTTCAAGCTTCTGAACAAGTTTTGCATTATTTCCCAGTTTCTGAAGCTTGGTTTCAAGCTTCTGAGCTTGGTTTCAAGCTTCTGAGCTTGCTCTGCATTATATTCCAGCTTCTGAAGCTGATTTTCAAGATTCTGAACTGATTCTCCACTCTTTCCCAGCTTCTGGTCACGTGTGTCATTGAGTTCTAGCTTCTGATCCTCAATTTCATGTTTCTGAACCCTGAAAAGACTCTCTCCTAGCTTCTGAACGTGTTTTCCTAGCTTCTGAACATTTGATTGATCTTTGCTCAGGTTCTCATCAATCTCTCCTTCTTTGAAAGGATTTGTCCTCAAATCTTCTCCTGCATCAAACAAAGATAGATCAGAGAAATTAAATGTTGCACTCACATTATATTCACCAGGCAGATCCACTTCGTATGCATTGTCATTAATTCTCTTTAGAGTCTGAAATGGTTCATCCCCACTTGGTTGTAGCTTTGATTTTCTTTGCTAGGAAAATCTTTCCTTTCTGAAGTGGACCCAAACCCAATCTCTAGGTTCAAGGACCACTTTCTTTCTTCCCTTGTTTGCATTCCTTATAAAATTCTCTGTCCTTTCTTCCCTTAGCCTCTGAACTAATTTTGCTGCATATTTAAGTGTCAACAAGTTTTTTAAGCTTGAAAAGACAATTTGCTTATTTAAGTATCAAGAAGCACGATTTAACCCTCCCCCCGTGCAAAACATAAATTTCACTTACACTAAGCTAGCACCCCTCGACTCTTATGCAATAATAAAAGTGTTGTTCTCCTCACTGCCAACCTAATCATGCATAATAAAACAAAACACTTTGCCATAAATTTGCACTTTGTTCGTGACTTTGTTCTTAAATGGCAAGTTCTTGTCTCTCACATTCCAGTCAAAGAGCAAACTTTAAATGTCTTGACAAAGCCCATCTCAACCTCTAGGTTTAATTACTTACGCACCAAATTACGAGTTGTAACACCTTCCACCTCTACGTTATAGGGGGCTAATAGAGTCATAGTTATATAGGTTACTTGAGAATGAAGTAATTAGTTTGTTATTGCTTGTTAGTCTATTAGCAGCTTTTCATTCCTCTGTTTTCCATATATAGCTTCACTTTTCTCTTTGTACACACACATTATTCAATTACAAAGTATAATCATTTAGTTATAGATCATTCTTTTCTCTCATTCTTCCCTCTCTTTCATATACTCCTACATGTGGGTTTAACTTTTTCTCTTTTTTTTCAATCATTGACCAACACATCGGTCAGGGTATGATGCCCTTATTTAACCTTGGACACCGAAGTAACTACCCATTACATATGTATGCCCCCAAATTTTATATTATTCCATCATTGAGGAGTGAACAATCACAATATCTTCATATAGAGGAATAAATAGGTACACCTGCCAAGGTGGTTCCAGCGTCAACAATAAAATTGTTCCCAGACACATAATCAAAAGAATCATGAATTAAGTAGCGAACTAGTGATGTTAATGCTGGATCAGAAGTGCCAAACGTTCTCAAAGGTACTGTTTTCAAGACCACCTGATTCAGCCAATCTTTCTCCATTAATTTTTCTGTTATTTCAGATTTGAAAAGTACATGTAATATAGAATTTACTATGATTTTGTGTACTCCTAATTCCAATGCCAGAACCTGTCAAAATATCATAGTACGAAATAAAAAGTTAAAGTTAAATATTTATTTTACTTATTGAGATGTGATGAATCCCGATCTTTTATTTTTATTTTTAGAAATAATAAAAATAAAAATTATAGTTAAATTTTTAATTATTAATATCAGATCCTATCAATACATTGTATCACTTAAGTGATTGAACTATAATTTTACTTAATGATTTATTGCTGCTCAAAAATTTCTTAACATTCAAATTGTTAGCACCAAATTTTTTTTTGAAATCAATAATGTTATGCGTACACCACTTTGATCAGTCGTCACCCTCACAAGTAAAAAAACTCAAACAAACAAATAAAAAAATTGATTAAATAAATAAAAAAACTCAAACAAATAATAAAAAAATAACTTAATGTCAATTAACAATCCACTAAATAATAAAATAAATTCACTATAAGTATGATGAGAATGAAAAAATAACACAAACTACTTTATTTTTCCTCTAAAATGTAACACCTTATTACTAAATTGTTACTAAAATAACACATATTAACACTTGCATAATAATTTCTAAAGTAACCTTTGACTCAGTTGACTCAATTATTCCAACATGAGTGAATGTTTATTTTTGCCCTTTTGAAGTTATATGTCTTTCATCTTATTCTTTAAGGAAAAAAATTACCATTTAACTTTAACTAAACACTTATTTTAGTCCCCATAAAATTTAAAATCGAGAAAATTAGTTTCTAAAAAAAATATCTGATAAATTAGTCTTCAAAAATCATGGACAAATGAATAAATCCATATACATAAAAGACAAATTTATCCGATCTTTTATAATTCTCAAGGAATTTTAAGGTGAGTGAAGCATAGTGATCATCATAAACCTCATTTTTCAGTTAACAAAATCTTTCTACACATTCTATAAAGTGAGTGAGCGCATTTTACTCCAACATAAAAGAACATATAACTGTATTTCAATTTAAAATAGGTTTTCTCAAAGTCGATAAAATAAAATGAGAAATGATTTGTGTACACCAAAAAATCAGTCATTATCAGCCACTAAATGTAATAATTCAATATTTTGAAACTAGTAATCTAACTTTTAAAAATATTGAATTAATGTATAATAATAAAATAATTGGTAGAGGTATACATGATTAATAATATTATTTGGGTCAAAAGTGTTAAAATGGATTTTGTTGACTGTTTTGAGCTTTTGGCTGAAAAAATATTATTATCCAAGCATTTATGATAATAAAATTTGAAATACTAATTTTAAAATATTGAATTATTGCATATAGTGGCTGATGATTGATCTCATGGTGTACATGGTAATCTTACCTTAGTAAGCATGTTGACACCCGCCTTTGAAGATGCATAGGCAACACCTCCAGGCAACTGCCCCCGATTGTCACCAGCAATTGATGAGATATTGACAATTGACCCTTTCAGCCGCGCATCACGCATGCGTATACATACGTATTTCGATACTAACCAGGTACCAGTTATGTTCGTTCTGAATACTTGATTCCATTCCTCCTCAGATAGTTCCAAGGGCGATTTGACATTTCCTACAGAATAAGAAAACATGACAATGTATTATAGCAACCACTAAATACTTTCACATAGAACAAAAACTTCATGTAATATCACGGCCTCAGCAACCCAAAAAGCTAATGATCACTTTCAAAAATCAAAATAATGGCAAATTACAATTACCTCCCTTGAGGTACTTGTGTATTACACTTTGCTTAAAATATCAAAATCCTTCATTTTTTTTTCTTAAAATATCAAAATCACATTAATGTTGTTTCCGTTTTTTTCTTAATACACCAAGTACATCTCACTATGTGCATCAGATAATTTAAAAAAAAAAACAATAGTTAAGAAAACCAAACCACACCATGTCACAGTGAAGAAATCATCTACGCCCAAGGCATTTTATGGCAGGGACGGATTTATAGGAGGGCAATGGGACCTTGACCCCCCAACATTTTTTTAAATATATATATATATATATATTAATATAATTATTTAGTATAATTTTTAAAAAAATATTAATGAATCTATATTATAACATAAAAAAGAAAATTGATGGAGGCTAATACAATTCTAATCATAATTTTTAATATTTTTCATCTTTTAATACAAGTCAAATTCTTCAATAACAAATTGTTTTACCAGTTAGAATGGAAAAATTATGTTAGAACTTATTACAAAAGAATATTACATATTTATGTTTGCTATTTGTATATATTGTTTTTATGTTGTGAGTAGAGGGTTCTATATTTTAAACTTTTTATTGTATTTTTATGAAGATACAATAAATTTGATTAAAATAAGATATAATTTATATTTAGTAATTTTGATTAAAAGTAGACAATAATTTTTTGAACATGGATGAAATACTATTTTTTTTTTAATTTTATAAAACTATTAGATAAATATGAGCTACAATTTTACTGAATTATTAGCCCTCTAATTCAATTATTGATTAATTTTATTATATGAACGAGAGTCTTGCTCAACTTCAATAAAAATATATATTTAATTTTTGAATTTATAAATTTTTATTTTATTAAATTTTTATATTTATAATTTTAGCTTCCTCACTATTTGAATCCTGAATCCGTCCTGCTTTATAAGCACCACTAGTACCATTAACCCGTGCGATGCACGGGGCGTAATTCATTTTTTAATATACAAAAGATAATATAATTTTATTAAAAAACCTTAGATACCTAATTGAAATTATATATATATTTATTTATTATAGTTGTATAGCATATAAATTGTGCTAAGTACATGTACATCTAATCAAAGTAAATAAAATTAAAAATAAGCAAAGTTTTGTTGATATAATGTATGAATATGCATTATATTCTTTTGAAATAATAGTAAATATTAAAAAAAATCATATTGATTGTACTATATAATTATAGCGGTCTCATATAATTTGATATGTATCAACTCATTATATTAAAAATTATAATATATAATTGCAGGAATCTCATGTAATCTCATAAAATTTAATATGTATCACCCCATTATATTAAAAATATTTGAGAATAATATCACTTTGTCATAAAGTATGATATGAATCACCGCGTTATATTAAAATTATAATATATAATTGCAGGAATCTCATTCAATCTCATAAAATTTGATATGTATCACCCCGTAATATTAAAAAATATTTGAGAATAATATTACTTTGTCATAAAATTTGATATGTATCACCCTGTTATATTAAAAATTATGCTATATAATTGCAGCTCATTCAATCTCATAAAATTTGATATGTATCACCCCGTCATATTAAAAATATTTTAGAATAGTATCACTTTGGAATAAAGTTTGATATGTATCACCCCGTTATATTAAAAATTATGCTATATAATTGAGGAATCCCATGCAATCTCATAAAAATTGTAGTAATCTCATAGTATATAATTCCAATCTGCGCTTCTACGAATGAAGCTCGATCTCCACAGCCACCGCTGTGAACTCCTGTCCTGTGAGCCACCAATATTTGGTTTCCGACGTCAATTGTTATTGTTCAAAGCCAGAAAAGTTTTTCAAAGGAAAATGAAGGAAGATTATGGTGGCGAAAATATAAGGCTCATGCAAGAAGCTATTTATATCATCTAACAAATTGTATATTCCAACTCCGAATTGAATGAGAATGAGAGTTCCGAGAAAAATAAAATGCTGGCGATGATGACTCTTGAGTAGAATGAGTTCTGGAATGAACTCATATAGCAGTTAGCTCATAGGGGAAAGCAAATGGTGTTTGAAGAGAAGCCATAGAATAATAAAAAAAATTGATTTAAAAAAATTAAGAAGCATTCAAACTCCGCTAAACATTGAATGCATTTTCATTTTCAAGAGTCATACTCTCATACTCCGTTGCGCCTAAGTACTTGATTGCTTAAGTTGTGATTCATTGAAACTTAAACAATTTGCAAAGTCCTTCGTGGAAAGGCAAAAGGAAAGTCCTTCGAATGTGAATGTAAAGTAGTCCTCTAGTGTTTGAGGCAAAGAAAAAGTCTTCTGGGTTGAGCCAAAAGTACTTAGTAGATTCTAAGGCATGAAACCCCCTCTGGATTGAGGTGGAAAAAAATCCATCTTAAGAGTGAGACGGTGAAGTTCCTAAGAAGGTAGATGAAGAATAATATCAAAATTTCAACTGAAAGTTGAGGACCAAAGTATATGCAGTTAGGCTGAATTGATATAAACTTGCTTGTATGAATCTCTCTATCCCTTCACTCTTTTAATTTCTTTAAGTTTTACTTTCTCACATTTTTCTATGATATATCTACTTGTGAGAAACCTCATGTTTTTAAGAAACCATTGAAGGTTTCTGAGCTCAAGTGTCAGAAAACATTCTCTTAATTTCTAAGAAACATCCTCCTCATATTTTTACCTCTTTTTTTTTTCTTTTTCAATGAAAATGAAAACAGAATGAGTAAACCAAACATCTGCGATTGATTTATTTTATGTTTTCATTTTCTATTTTCACTATTCAATTAAGTAAAACCAAACATTTTCACTTATGTTTTCTAATTACAATGAAAATGAAATTGAAAATAAGAAAATGTCAAATTCTTGTTTTCTATGTTTCCAACAAAAAGTGTGAAAACAAAAAATAAATTGAAAGAAAATATCATGACTATTACCCACTAGAACAAGTAAACAACTTCTATATCTATATAAAAATGGAAAATGAAAACAAAATGAAAATGGAAACCAATCAACACCTTAAGTTTCTGAAACTAACATTCCATTGTTTTCTAAGAAAGATAAGTTTCTTAGCTTGATCATTGTATTATATTATAATGCAATAACTTAAATATTTAATTAAGCTATTTTGTTTTTTTCTTGAAAAGTTTTAGAAAATCTGTATTGAAACATTCTGATTGATAGTTTCTGAAAGTTTACATTCTGAAGAAATATTCTGAAACATTGTTTGTTCAATTTCTGATGAAGTGATATCTTATATTTTGTATTTTACATAATCAAAATATATAAGTTTCATTTTGAATTCAGAAGCTTATAGATTCAGAATTGTATTACATCAGAAAGTGAGTTCAGAAGCATAACAAATTCTGAAGATAACTCTGAAGTAATTTCTGAAGGAAGTTCAGAAAGAAAGTTCTGAAGATATTTCTGAAAGGAACATTCTGAAATAACATTGTTTTAGAGTTCAGAAAGTTTGAAATAAAAATACATATTTTGATACTTTGTGATTAAGTGTTTTGTGATTCTTTAATCCGCTGTGAAATATTAGTATTTGAAATTATTAGTTTCTGATACATATTCTGATATCACAAATTGCTTATCATAATTGTTTTGAAATTAACTTTTCAACAAGTACAAAATACTTGATTAATTTCATAATTTCAGAAAGTATCTTTGCATCAAGATTTGGAAATTGGAAGAAATTTCACACAACCAATTCACCTCTCTCTTGGGTTGTGTTCTTGATACTTGAAAAATCATTGTCTGCACCACCATCAACAAAGTTGACAACATTGGAGCTCGCAAGAGCGCTCCTTTCTTGCTACAACGAAGTTTACAGCATTTGGTGCAGCTTGCCACAACCATTATGACTCGCTATAGTGAAGTTGACAGCATTTTAGCAGTTCTCATGCATCCCATTCACTTGTGCCATTAATAATTGGTCACTACACTGCAAATATACCGGAACCAATCAAGAACAAAGTTTAAATCATACTTGGCACAATTAATAAACAATTTCACATTTAAACTAAATGGGAAGTGAAAAACAAAATGACATTGATTGCACATATTTAGTGACAAATACACAACAATGAAATAAGGATAAGGGATAAAGTATTTATACCGTCTATGTAGTTTGTGGTAGTCGTAGTAGTATATGTATTTACTCTATATCTTGGATGTAGCTCCCAGATATTATGACATTGTATATTATATGTTTTTATATATATATGAGACATTTTATTCATTAATTGTTTATTTATTTTAATGAACATTATGAAGTCCTTAGAATGAAATTATTTAATATTAGGTACATGACCTAATAGTGAGACTCCATTCTTAAATGACCCTAGTCGAGTATTACTGAAATAACAGGACAATAGTAATGCGTTGAGACTAGTATATGTATGGACTGATAAGCTTTTCTCACAGGTTATGGATATGTGATATCAAGTCTACATATAGTTACAATGGTAGTATATTGGACAGACCCGCCAAGAGAACACCACATGGATCGTAACGTGAATGTCATTGGTGATTCTCATAGTGATGATGGTACATGTGATTCTTTGACTTGAAGTTACTGCGATCTGCTGCATGAGGAGTTATATGTTTTAATACCGTCAAACTTTATCCGTAACAAGGTAATTATAAAGTCGGTTATTGGACATATTGCAAATCATGTAGGTAGATGCGAGTAACGTAGATAGGATTTGTCTCTCTCACATTACAAGTGATATATCTGTGGACCCCTTGATGAGTAGAACTGGGTAAATGCATGGCCTTGCTTAAATGAATTGATGTGTGACATTAATCTCATTTAATTTTATCAGTTTACTCGGAGATCAAGAAACTAATGATTTAACTATACAAGATGACTGATTCCATGCTTGTGTTAAATCGTTGACTTTCTTATAACTTGGGTAGCAGTGATGTGTTGCTAGATACCACTCACTGTTTATATTATTAAATAAGATTTAATAATATTGTCAATGTTATAGGAATCTATAAGATCGTACACAAAAGCAGTTTTATATTGATGCTTAATTGAAATAAAATTAGTGGGACTAATTTTATATTGGACTTGCATATGAGATGGGCCCAATGAGGCACAAATAAGGCTTAAGGTTTTTCTATGAGATTAGTATGGAGTGTTGGCTATAAATGGCAACACCCATGAGCCTAGGAATCCATCCGAACTCGCATACACTCTCATCCATATAGAAACCTAATCCTTATTTTTTTCTTCTTTTCGCTACTAGCATAGTGAGGGAAAGAAGAGCATCAAGGTGGACGTATGACGCCCACAGCTGCTATGTGTGGATTTCTTAAGGTTGCCGCTGCTACTGCGTCGGGAAGAGATTGACATAACTCCTTTTTGAAGATCCCAAGAACAAGAGTTGTTCGCTATTTGTGTTGTTGTCACACTTCAAAAGGTAAATTATATATGAACTATGATATTTCACATGGGTCTATGGGAGGGAATCACATAAAAATTTTTGTTTTTCGCTGCGCCTTTATTCCTGGATTCCCCAACAACAACATGGGGGCTCGAGAGCCCACTTTCATCAGTACACTTCTATCAGTGAAGCGCGTCTACATAGATAGGATATTGTTTGTATGATTGATAACATTATAGTACGTACAATATGTGCATTGGTTGTTGCATTGCATGTATAATACCCCATCACTGAGCTGGTGACTCACTCCCCATCGCCTATGTTTTTCATAATACGATCCTGTTGCTGACGAAGAACCCCTAATCCACTAGAGGTCTTGTTCCAACTATTCTTGATGAGCTCCGCATCTGTCGTGGAGTCTATGATCATTATGTTTATGTTGTAATATGTCACTTAAGAAATCATGCAGTAATTTCTCCAGACTTTTAGGGGAAAGATCCTCACGTTATGTATAACTTATGTATGTTTCAGTTATGTATGACTTCATATGTTGAGTGCATATGTATGATGCAGATGAATTAAGATATGTTAATTATTATTAAATTATGAATTTAGTTATCCATGCCACATAAGCTAGCTCGTTCAGAGGGATAAAGCCCTTTGCGTGGATATCCATTAGTAGCAGGTGTTACAATTTCGTAGCTTTGGTTCTTATGCCTTGGTTCCTAGGCGGCCTTGGTTTCATAGGCCTTGGTACCTAAGCCTTGGATGCTTGGCCTTGACATGCTATGTTTTGGTTACCTAACCTATGACATGCTATGCCTTAGTTACTCAAGCTTTGACATGCTATGCCTTGGTCACTTAAGCTTTGACATGATATGTTGTGCCTTGGTCACTAGTGTTGGCACCACTTAGGATCTTAGCTTGGATAAGTGTTGTATTTATTCTTTACTTGGTTAGGTGGTCTATGAACATACTAAGCAATTAGTCTTTACAATAAAAAAATTTATCCAACATTTAGAAATTTTTATCATTCAAAACCCTCAACTAAGAGATAAAGGGTTCTTGAAGCTATCATATTTCAGTTATTTTCTCGTGATTTAAATTCTTATATAAAAAGGCGGCCCAATGCACGAGGCTCCCACCAAGTGGGGTCTGTGGAGGGTAGATGTACACAACCTTACCATCTCTTCGCGAAGAGGTGGTTTCCAGGATTTGAACCCGTGACCTCCAGGTCACAAGGTAGCAACCTTACCGTTGTGCCAAGGCCCACCTTAGATTTAAATTCTTATATAAGCTAAGAAAATAACACTTGTATAATCTGCAGAGTATATCTCATTTATATTCATTTACCGTTTTGCTCTGATTATACTCTGAGAAAAGCATTCTCATATCTAAACTCAAGCTCTGACCTTTCTTAGAAAACATTATCTGAGAAAGCATAAGTTAAAATACTAAGAAAGTTAAGTCTCAAAAAGACAAATTGGCTTTAAGTTCCTACAACTTAAACGAAGTTCAACTTCTATTTCAAATTAAATATTTATATGAACTAAGTTTGTTATCTTCAAAAGAAGGGGAGATTGTAAGCTCCATAATCATTTCTAAGAGTAATTCACAAGAATTACTTAGAAACAATTTGTTTTGAATGATAACAATGTTTAGATGATAGATAAAAATTTTGCTTGATTAAGTTAATGTGTGCTCAAGTGCATTTTTCTTTAAATCATAAGAAACTCGGCAGGAATACCAGTCCAAGAATGATCAAATAAAATTTTGATTGGACTAAAAAGACATGGATGCATGACCATTGGCCAAGCTCTTATACATGAAAGATTGTGAGCTTAGAAGATGTCTTAAGAACATCTTAAAGAATTTCATAAGCCAAGCCAAGGAATGTTAAAGAATGGAAGAAAAGAACGCCCTCAGAAGGCTCTAAGAAACCTACGAGTAAAATGGTTCTAAGAAAGCTCACTCTCTCAAAAAGCCTTTTTTCCTAGAAACCATTTCTTCTCAGAATTTCTCAGAAGGTGACCTCGAAAGTTGTTAGCTCCAAGAACCCTTTAGTTTATCATTGCATTTTTTGAATTATAAAAATTCTAAGTGTTGGATAAATATTTTATGTAATGTGTTAAGAGAATTCCTCACTTAGTAAAGAATGAAGACAATACATGGCCATCAAAGGACAAGCCAGGACACCTAATAGAACTAGCAATGCTAAAAATTAAGGGACCATGAACCAATGCTAAAAATCAAGGGACCATTACCATTGCATGATCTAACCTAGAATGACCAAGGACTTATGAATCATGCCAAAGTAACCAAGAAAAGGTAACCTAAGCTTTGCTCAAACAAAGCTAACCTAAGCTTTGCTCAGGCAAAGGTAACCTAAGATTTTCTCAAGCAAAGGTAACCTAAGCTTTGCTAAATCAAAGGTGCAACAAGATCAAGGTTCAAGGACCAACGAATCAAAGCTTCAAGGTTCAAGAATCAAGAAAACAAAGCTTCAAGGTTCAAGCTCAAAGTTTCAAGACCAAAGTTGCATGACAAAGGCAAGGCCTTGTCACACTAAAGGCGGCGTAACCAAGGAGCCTAGGTTTAAGGAAATCAAAGCTTGAAAAGACCAAGGGTCAAGTAACCAAGCCTACAAGGTAAAAATGGTCAAGTTACTAAGGCTACAAGGTGCCAAAGCTCAAAACAACCATAGGTACTAGGTACCATGAACATTGAACTTGAAAATCAAGGTTCAAAAGCTTGATGCAAGTCAAGGATCCATATCACCACATGCTTGATGACAAGGTGAACAAGCAAGGCACACCATATAAAGGGACCATGGTAGGCGCAAAGGTCATGGTAGGCTAAGCTGTGACTTTCCTTTTTGGGCGTCAGGGGAACCAACTCTATATATACCTCATCTCATTTGACACAAACCAAGAGAGTTGTCCAAAAACTCCAAATTGTTGCCAAAGAGAAAAATAACATTGTCAACAAGTTCTAGAGCTCTTGGAGATTAAAACTTCGTAATTTCTTAGAAATTATTTGAATTTGTTGAGTTTGGGGTAGAACTTATTAGAACATTCTGGCATTGCTAGTCATCCCTAGAAGAACAAACAAGAAGCAAACTTAGTTGCATCTAAGTTCTTGTTTGATCTTAGAAACCAAACTTTGTAACTCAAAAAGTGTTTATACAAGTCCTTCGAATTGTGGTGGCACAAGACCTTAGCAGGACTAAGGCAAGGGTAGACAAAGTCCTTCAGTGTTGAAGGCAAGTGAAGTCCTCTCTAGGTTGAGTAGGCAGTCAGTCACCTGTAGTGTGGGGTGCAGTGAAGTCCTTCGTTGTTGACGGCAGTGAAGTTATCTCCAATATGAGGTGCAGTCAGTCACTTCTAGTGTCAAGTACAGTGAAGTTCCCAATAGTATGTTGTGGAAAGAAATTCCTTCTAGTATGAAGGTGTAGATAACCAAACTCCCAATTTCGAGTGGGGACTCGAGTAGGCATTTTGTCGAACCAATATATAATTTTGTGTGTGTTGTTTTCTCTCCCTTACTCTTTATTTTGTTAATTGTGAATTCACATTCCTCACACACCCTCACATAACTTGCACCATATATATAGAAACATAAGGAAGTCACCAAGCTTGCTTGTTAAGACTTCAAACACAAACTTACACTTGAAGCTACCAAGCTTTCTAAGGTAAAAGATCAGGAACCTATGGCATCTAACAACGTCTACATAGCTTAAGGTTCATCAGTTTTCAGACCTCCCAAGTTCCATGGTGATGACTATTCCTATTGAAGAGATACGATGACTATGCTTATTGCAATTCAATGGTTTAGACCTCTAGGAAATTTTAGAACATGGTGATAACTCCCAGAGGATCTAGAAAGAAATGGAAAACTGAGCAAAAACAATAGGTTTAGCAAAATCATAAAGCTAAGTACATTCTTCTATGTGCTTGGCTAAAGGATGAATATGATAAGATTTGGTGCGTCCCATCTTTTAATAACCCCAAGTCAACTAACACCATTGAAATTATGTTAACGAATGAATTTCTGAGTATATGTACCTCTGATATCTTAAAGCTTCCTTTGTATGTTGATATTTTTTATTATATTGATTTTCTAAAATTTTAACATGTTGAAAATAAGGTACTACAACCCATGCAACAGTTGGAAAGACATTGATATACAAGTTTAAACCCTATTGTATGAGGGGAGTGTATTATATTATGTCTTATTTTGGTGTGACATCAAATGGTGGTTCTTTTCAGATTACAAGACATGAATATCGTTTAAACTTTCAATATAGGACCATTGTTCGCAACTCCGAAAGTGACAAGATTTATCGCTATGTTTGCCAATTTATACAATTACTCAATCTAACTTATATTATAACTCAATTCAACATTATATTCAAATTTTTATATTGAGACAATGACAATTTTTATACTGACATAATTACTTACTCAATCAAATATTTTATATTGATGACTAATTTAGTGTCACTTTTAATATACATGCAACATTACTCTTCTCATAAATATTTATTTTATTTTCTGTACATTGCAAGGGTCGAATACTATTATTACAAAAATAAATATGAATCTATATGTTAAAGTCATTTCTAATACGACTTCGTTCCATGTCAAGTTATATGATATAGTCTATACTCTTACTTGTCTCGTTTCTTAAAGAGTTAAGACTATCCGGTGCTTTTTCATATTTTTAACCCCTAACCAAATGTACCGTAAACATCTCTATTTAAATACTCTATTAATAAACTATATAAATTCTACGATTTTTATTATATTTTTTCAAACGGGATTTATTCGGTACCCAATATTTTTGTTGGGTACCGTACCTAATTGTGTGTTTAACCTGTTAATATATACTAAAGTAAATATAATTTGGTACTAACGGAACACGGTCGCTGCCTTCCTAGACGCGTCTCATTCACAATCACACATCTTCTTCATCTCTCTCGCATAATGCGCGCTCTCTTTCGCGACAAGTTATGAATTGAGTTTTTTTTTTTTAAATTGATAAAGTTAGAAAGTATCAATATAAATTAAATTAATTTTTGAAGATTACTAACCTAACATATTATCGGTTATATAAATTAAAAAAATTTAAGTTAATTTTATCTATAAACCATGATAAATACATGTGTTGGGTATCAGTACCCAATATTTTCTTGGGTATCGAATTAACATCCTTTTTCTTAATTTATTTTCTAACATAATTTTTCTTAAAATTTTGGATATATTACATTGAATATTTAAGTATCATTTTCCATTCTTTATTTGTATAAGGACTTAATTAAGCTCTTTATCCAAACTGGCCTAGGTTATATAATACTAATGTCTTGTTGGATATTTTATGCCTATCAAATCGTATTTTTATTATTTTGTATATGATTTACTTCTATATTTTTATTATTTTTAATTTAATTTTAGTTTAATTTAATAATTATATATTAAAATTTAATAAATAATTAATAATAATAAATTAGTAAAAAATTAATTATTATTTATTATATTTTTATAGTTATTTTTAGAAAGAAAATTATCCAAATTATTATAGACATAAAAGTTTGTTACTATTATTTTGGAAAATGCCTTATAATAACTAGCGACTCGACAGGCACGAGGCACTTCCGTGCCTGTCAAGTCGCTTTTTTATGAATATTTTATAAAATAATATTATTTAATTTAATTTTATTGATTAATTTTTTATAAAATAATACTATTTATTTTAATTAAAGTTCTTTTAAATTTTATTTTAATTCATTAAAATATTAGTATAAAACATAAATAGAAAGAGAAAAAAATTTAAATAATAGAAGTTACAAATGGTAGTTACTTCTTTTAATTTTGTTTAATCTATTTTGAGAGACCAAAAAGTAACCAACTTTTTGGATATTCTCTTTATAAGTAGTATAGATTAAGTATCATTTTCCATTCTTTATTTGTATAAGGACTTAATTAAGCTCTTTATCCAAACTGGCCCTAAGTTATATAATACTAATGTCTTGTTGGATATTTTATGCCTATCAAATCGTATTTTTATTATTTTGTATATGATTTACTTCTATATTTTTATTATTTTTAATTTAATTTTAGTTTAATTTAATAATTATATAATAAATAATTAATAAGAATAAATTAGTAAAAAAGTAATTATTATTTATTATATTTTTATATTTATTTTTAGAAAGAAAATTATCCAAATTATTATAGACATAAAAGTTTGTTACTATTATTTTGGAAAATGTCTTATAATAACTAGCGACTCGACCTGTCAAGGCGCTTTTTTATTTTTTATGAATATTTTATAAAATAATATTATTTAATTTAATTTTATTGATTAATTTTTTATAAAATAATACTATTTATTTTAATTAAAGTTCTTTTAAATTTTATTTTAATTCATTAAAATATTAGTATAAAACATAAATAGAAAGAGAAAAAAAATTTGAATAATAGAAGTTACAAATGGTAGTTACTTCTTTTAATTTTGTTTAATCTATTTTGAGAGATAAAAAAGTAACCAACTTTTTGAATATTCTCTTTATAAGTAGTATAGATAAGATCGCGAGGGTTTTGAAACCATAAAAAAAAAAAAAAAAAAGAAGACCTATCCAAATTTTCAGTTCTAGGGTTTAAGCTTGCAGCTTCACCTTTGCCATATTCATTTTCAAATTACCCCTTCCCTTCAGTTATCAACTAATCATGTGGGCTCTTCGTCGAGCTTCGCTTCGTCTCAGGTAACTAATTATCTTGCCCTTTAAATGGCTCACCTCATGAATCTTTCTTTTCAACTTCACTCTCGAATTTGTTATTTTGTCATAGCACAAGTTTATACTACAAAATGCAAAATAATAATAATAGTACGCTTTTAATTGTTCTCTCCTAGTTTCTCTTTGCGAGCAACTTGCACAGATGTGAACTTGACAAACTATGATGTGACGAAAGGTGGAAAGAAACAATGCGTGGGATAATATTGACCAATTATATTGTTTGCTTTGAAATATAAATTAACTTAACTAAAAATGAAGATTGCGACAAATTATGTTAAATCAGGGCTCAACGTGCCTAATTTTATTAATTAGCGGTTGTTAGTGCCATAGGTGTAAAAATTTATGGAAGATTTAATTTTTGTTACTCTACATTGAAATTCTGTTCACAATTTAGCAGCATTGTTGGTTTTGTTTCAGATTTAAAGGTTTGTGTTGACTATCTAGAATTCGTTGTTTGTAGCAGCCAAGGATTTAATGTATCAGCGAGTAGTGCTTCTTTTGCCAAACTAGTGCCTACTGCTCGCGGGGAAGATGAGAGTGGAGTCCATGAGCCGTGTCCTCAAATAACTTGCAGGAGACCTCTGTCGGATAAGGCTTTTTACCCCAAAGGGAATACTTCCCTGAGCTTTACTGTGAGCAGGCGTGAACTTTCGTCACAAGCTGACACAAGTAGCACGAAAGATGACGATGATTTGGAAGGTGGGTTGTCTGAGCTTGAGACATGTGGAAACAACAAAGAATTTGAGATGGAGCTAGACGATGATGATGAGGATATTGAGAAACCTCACAATGAGATTGAATTATCAGATACTGAGGTTGATCCATCAGAGAAAAGATCACGAGGATGGAAGGGTCAATCAGAACTGTTCAAGGCAATCATAAATGCTCCGGGGCTGTCTGTTCATTCTGCACTAAATAAGTGGATTGAAGAAGGGAAAGAACTAAGCAGGGAAGAGATTTCATTTACCTTGTTTAATCTTCGGAGGCGTAAAATGTACGGGAGAGCTTTACAGGTAAGTAAATCAAACTTATATCTGCCTCTAATTTATATACTTGGACTTTTATAATTATTATGCTGATTAATTAACATAATGCATTGTCTCACTTTTGTGGATATTCGATGTTTATGTCTTAGCCATTGTAGTTACTAGTTAATATCTTGTGATTCACAATTCAAATCTTACTATTAGGTACAATTTATTAGGTCAACGATACGAATCATGCAGTGTGTGTTCTATTTGATCCGGAAAGTGAACATGTATCTTACGATACATGTATGATCCGGAAACCATTCATATGATTCAACGATGCACTATGTGTTCTATTTGATCATTCGTTTGTTCTATTTCCATTATTCTGAAATTAAAGTTTCAGATTTCATATAGTTACATTATATTGCTCCTAAGACTTAGAAAAGGAAGAACTATTTTTTTATGAGAATATGATTTTTTATGTTTCTTTACATGAAAGATATCATTATGTTCATTTTTATTAGTGACCATGAATCTTACGATTAACAATTCGATTCGATTCAAGATTTGAAAAATAATATTTCTGATTCACGATTCGTATCCCGATTTGATAACCATAGTTAGCATACTTTTTAGTAAAGCTGTTAGTGTCCAACTTTCTATCTAAGCACAATAATGCCTGTTTTCAGTATTGTCCTATGCTTGTTTATCCTGCTGCCTCTCCTGTTTAGCTTTTTCTGGTTAAAAGCGTTTTTAATGCTTCCTAGTGGATTGATACCCAGGGCAATGTTAAAAATCTGTATACTTATATATCAATTTATCTGCTACTGAATTTTATTGTTCTGTAAAATTTTATCGAAGAAAGTTATTGTCCTATAAATGTATTCCATGTGTGTAAGGACTATATATTTGCTTATTTTTCTGATTGACTTTGTTATTGTATATTTTAAGCTTGTTTGAGCTTCTGGTTTTACGTTATGATTTTTGTTCTATAAATTTAATGTATTATATTTGTTGATTCTGTAGCTCTATGAGTGGCTAGAGTCAAACCAGAAGCTTGAATTCATGGAGAATGATTATGCTTCTCAACTGGACTTAATTGCTAAAGTCCGTGGTCTTCTAAAGGCAGAGAAATTCATTAACAATGTTCCAGAATCTTTTAGAGGGGAGTTATTATACCGAACTTTACTGGCTAACTCTGTTAAGCAGAACAATGTGAAGAAAACAGAGGAAACATTCAATAAAATGAAGGAGTTGGGTTTTCCTGTTACAACATTTGTTTGTAACAACTTGCTTCTTATGTATAAAAGGGTTGACAAGAAGAAAATATCTGATGTGTTATTGTTGATGGAAACACATAATGTTCAACCTTGTCTGTTTACCTACAAAATTTTGATAGAGACAAAAGGCCAGATCAATGATATTGCTGGAATGGAACAAATTGTTGAGACGATGGAAGCAGAAGGCATTAAACCCGACATCCGAATACAGGCAGCTTTGGTTAGGTATTACACCTCTGGTGGGCTTAAAGAAAAAGCTGAAGCTATATTGAAGGAGATGGAAGGTGAAGATTTGAAAGAGACTCTGTGGCTTTCTCCAATTTTGCTCCGCCTTTATGCAATATTGGGAAAGGTGGATGAAGTAGAGAGAATCTGGAAAGGATGCGAGTCAAAACCTAGAATCGAGGACTGCTTGGCTGCAGTTGAAGCTTGGGGAAAGCTAAAGAAAATTGAAGAAGCAGAGGCAGTTTTTGAGATGATGTCAAAGAAATGGAAACTTTCTTCCAAGAACTACACAGTACTCCTTAATATTTATGCTAATAATACGATGCTACAGAAGGGTAAGGATCTCGCTAAGCGAATGGCAGGTAGCGGCTGCAAAATCGGCCCCTTGACTTGGGATTCACTTGTGAAGCTCTATGTTCAAGCAGGGGAAGTGGAGAAGGCTGATTCTCTCTTACACAAGGCAACCCAGCAGAGCACTATGAAGCCATTGTTTAATACTTTCATGGCTATTTTGCAGCAGTATGCAAATAGGGGTGACATCCATAATTCAGAAAAGATTTTCCAAAGTATGAGGAAAGCTGGCTACATTTCTCGTCAAAGTTCATATAATGCTTTGATTCAAGCATACATAAATGCCAAAATGCCAGCATATGGGATAAGGGAGAGGATGAAAGCTGATAACTTATTCCCAAACAAAGCTTTGGCTGATCTGTTGGTTCTAGTTGATGCATTTAAGAAAAATCCAGTCTTAGATTTGCTTGAATGAGGAAATTAGCTTATGTAAGAGTTGCTTTTACATTTTTGCATGCAACTATTTTCAGTTATGTCGCAGGTTGAGCATCCTAGATTTTAAAGTGAATTCCCAAATTCATCTTTGACTCAAATAGCTTAAGACACTTTATTCCTAATGAAAATTTTAATATAGTTTTGATGAATTAGAAATGGATTTATATTTTTAATTTTTATGGATTGTTTTTTGTCCATTAGTTTAAGGATATATGTGAATGGCACTTTTATTTTTTTTTGAAATTGTTTTAGATTTTTATCCCTCTTAAAATTTCTGATGTTGGTTTAAAATTTCTGATGTTGGTTTAGTGAGACATTGTTTGTGAGTTAGGAGGAAAAGAGAGGTGGAGGTTATGGAAGGAAAGAAAAGGGAAGGGGAGAAAAGGACTTGAAGAGAAGATATATATTTTTTGTTTTGAGAATTTAATAATCTTTTAAGTTGGAGGAACTAAAATTGAAGAATTCGGAGGATTTTTGAGAATTTTAAAATTTTTTCAAACACATTCCTTCTCTCCCAATATAACTCTCAAATAAATTCACTCTCTTCATAATCTCTCTCTTCCCTTTCGTCTCCTTCAAACCCAAACTCCCAAACACGCCCTTAGGGGTGTTTGGTTGGGGGGAATGTTTCATTGGAAAATCATATTCCCATGTTTGGTTCGTATTTTAGCATTAATATTTTCGAGAATATTACATTTCTAAAAATCTTATATTCCTATGTTTTCAAACTCACCCTCCCTATGGAAATTTCACATTCTCATCTCATGAGAATATTTAATGGAAGTTTAAATTATAAAAATGGCATCTAAAAAATTACAATATTTCATATTTATCTATCCTTATATATACTCATTTTAAGCTTATCATTTATGCCTTATGAATCAAATTATTTGTGTAAGATCTACCTTAACTTAGGAGGAAATTAAAATATTATGAGTATTAGTTGAATATTTAAATTAATTGAATTATTTTGTTTGAGATATTTTGATTGTAATATTTTAATTTTAATAATTTTGAAACATTATCAGTGTTTATTTATTAATTCACTTTAAATAGTTAGGGTTATATTTGTAAAATTTATAAACATTCATAGGAATGTTATTGTGAACCAAACACATAATAGAATTCATTCATGAAAAAGTTATGTAAAATTCTCATATAAACCAAACACATTAATGTTACATTCCTGGGAGGAGTGATTATAGAAATAAGATTCTCTGAAATGTGCACATTACTGAGAAAAAATCAATCATTCTTGGAAAAAAATTAATCTGTGTGAACGAAACGGCTCCTTAAGGAATATTTGAAGGCAGATTTGATTGTTTAGCCCTATTCTGCTTTTTATGATGGAAACTTACACTTTTAGTGAATGAGTTATTGCTTAAATTCTAGTTCAGATTTTATCACATCTAGTGTGTGTTTGGATTGACGTTTGCAAACTGGAGTTTGAATCAACTTGGTTTTATAGAATTGGTTTTGGATAAAAGTGAGTTTGTGTCAACATGATTTATGTTTGGAAACTCTATATCAAAATTGATTCTGTTAGAATAAATATTGTTTGGATGATGTTAGTAAAAATTACTTTTTGATGAATAATTACTAAAAGGGACATGAATTTAACTTATAATTTGAATGTTATTTTGATATTTTATTAATATTTTTATTTATAAGATATTTGAATCAATTTTATTATTCAACTTATGATAAAAAAATTCATATTTAATTATAGAAAAAAGAAATTATATAACTAATATGAAACATATTATAAATAGAATTATTATATAATTAGAGTTATTAAACTAATATATGAAAAATTAAAGTTTATCATATAAAGATAAATGAGTTTTTAGAATTATTATATAATTATTAATGTGTTAATAAAGTTATCAATAAAAACAAATAAATTTAACAAACAGATATATTAAATTTGAGGTTTTTAAGGAAATGTTGAAAGAGGAAGTTAAAAATATTAATCTATTTTTTTATTCTTCAATGGGGTTTTCAAGATGCAAAAACTATAAATTTACATTTTGGCTAAATTGAGGTTTAAGTCAAAAGCATATTTATTTTTATGCAACTTAAAAATTGCCAAACAATTTTACACTCCCTTCAAGACACTAAACTTGCGTTTGAAGTATCCAAACGCAAAACCAAACATAGCCCTACTGATTGAAATGTTGTGCTATTTGGTTTTTATTTATTTATTTATTTATTTATTTTGTTTTTAGATTTTTATGAAAGAAATATTTAAAATAGAGAAAATGTGACTTTATTATTTTTATTGTTTTTAATATTTTTTCATAAAATTTTAAAAGTAAAAAATAAAAACAGAAAATAAAAAATAAAAGCGGCAATCAAATAATACATAATAGGACTAGTATCCTTTTTCTGTCGTAATAGGCATGTGTCCTTTTCCCGAGTTAAAATGAAATGAAATTGACATCTTTTCTATAAAGTCCTTATTTTTTAGGCAAAAGACCTTAATGGGACTAAGGCAATGTAGAAAAGTCCTTCGGTGTTGAAGGCAAGATTGAAGTCCTTTGTGGGTTTCAAAGGCAGTTAGTCACCTTGGTATAGGTGCAGGTTGAAGTCCTTTGTGGTGTAGAAGAGGCAAGAAAAGTCCAGCTAGTTGGTGGTGATAGTGAAATTTCAGGTGTATCCTGTGGACTGGAGTAAACATGTTGCCGCACCAGTATAAAAAGTTTGTGTGTGCTCTCTCTCTACCATTTCTCTTTACTTAATTGTTTTTACAATTTATCATTGCATACACAACACATACAAGGATTGCGCAAACATCATCATCATAAGCTAAGTGTTAGAGGTTAAAGTTTTAACCTTTATCATTTAGAAGAGCTTGAAAGTAAATATACTTTCAAGATCTACAATAGCCTTGTCTATAGGCTTGTTTCTGTTTATTTTACTAACAACCGTTTCCGCTGTGCAAGACAAGTCCAAGACTTGATCTTTATTTTTAGTAATTTTCAGAAACAAGATTTATTAGTGGAACCGGATTCAACCCCATTCTCACGTTTCACTACCTTCAATAGGCATCAGAGCTCAGACTTCGGGTTGAGCACTTATTAGCAGTGTCAAGGAAAAGATTCAAGGGACCATGGCAGCAAATAACAACACATATATTGCTGATGGAGCCTCCACAAATAGAACACCCATGTTCAACAGTGATGATTACGCATATTTGAGAGATCGAATGACATTGTTCATTCAATTTACAAGTCTCGATCTTTGGGATATCATTGAAATCGGGGACAACCCTACACCCTTCGGCCCAAAGAAATTATGAATTGAAGAACAGAAGATCCAAGTACAACAAAACAAGAAGGCAAAATACATACTTTTATGTGCTTTACCTAAAGCCGAATATGACAAGATAGTGTCATGTGAAAGGCAAAACAAATATGGGATCGCTTAGCGTGTTAATGTAATTCCTCATTTGGTTTTGATAATAACAAAACTCATGTAACTTTGTGAGTTAGGCTTGAGAAGCTATAGTATAAATTATTGTAATAGGATCAGAAGCTTCTTTGTATGAGAAACCACATTGAGAATGTAAAGTATTAGATGCTTCATGTATTGTAATTGAAATAATTGTAATAATTGTAATAGAAGCATAATTGATAGGAATAGATGTGTATTAGGATTATATAATGTATAATCTTTGTAATATACATGAGAAAGCCGTTGAAGAATTTCAGATGAAGAAAAAAGAATCAGAAAGCTATCGAGGATGGTTCAGAAACTTAATGAGTTTCTGGTACATGTTCAGAAAGTGACTCAGAAACTTAATGAGTTTCTGATTGAGAAAGTAAAATCAGAATCGTGTTGAATGTTGATTATTAGGTTCTGATGTATGTTTTGTGCATGTGTATGTAAAATAGGAAATTATATTTTGCACATGTTAGAAAAGAGAATTAGTTAAAATGTTAGCTTTCCCGCCAAGAAATAGAGCTGTTAATGACAGCTGTGTAAATTCAATTTTAAAGAGCTCTCTATAAAAAGAGTGTCTCGAGTTGTAATTGAGCAGAGACAATTGGAATAATATAGCACAGAAAAAAATCAGAGTGATAAAAAAATCATCTGAGAGAAAAGAAAGAGCTTAAAAGAAAAAGAAATTTGAGAGAGAAACTCAGATACATTGAGAAAGAAAAGAAAAGAGCTGTGAGATAAAAGAGAAAAAGAAAAGAGAAAAGAAGGCTCAAGAAAGTGAGATCAGAATAATGTTCTGATTCAAATTTGTGAATTGAAGAAGAGAAGGAGTTTCTGAAGTTAAAGATTTCAGAAGCTGATCAAGCTTAAAGAGTTTGAGACTTAGTGAAACCAGACCAGAAGAAGTGAATTCGATTTCTCAAGGAATTGGTTCATAGAAAGCGTGATCAGAAGCAAGGTTCTGAAAAGTCCTTTATGTGATTTCGAGGCAGGAAAATCTTTCTAGAGGGGACATCTAGAGAGTGTAAAATCTTTAGAAGGGGATATTCTAAAGTGTCGAACCGGAGAAGGTTGCAAAATATATCTATTGTATTGATACCTGTGTTTTCTGATGCATTTCTAGTGGAACTCAATCATTGAAAGATTGAAGAACTGGATGTAGGCACACATTGGCCGAACCAGTATAAAATTGGTCCAATCTCTCTAACCTTTCACTATTTGCATTAATTGTTTTGATTGCTAAGAAACTGTGCTTATAATATGATATTTTTTATTTCTGATTGAATATCTCAATAACAAACTTGAAACAACAATCTGAAAGTTAAAGAAAATAAAGCTAAAGGAATCTTTATGTGTTTAACTTTCTGGTATATGATATTTGTTATTTGGGTAATTGAAATCTGAAATAAACAATTTAAAGAACACATTACAGAAAGAGAAATTAGTGTTTTGAAATCTGTAACTAGTTTTCTCAAGAACACATTCTTAAGAAACTGTTTTTGTTCTCTGTATGTTTGTTGTTTAGAATTCTGATTGCAATTGAAATACATATCATATTGTATGTTGTTTTTGTGATTCGTTTGTGAAATAATTGTTTAGAAATATTTTGAATCTGAAACAAAGTCTGATGCAATTTCTGAAGTAAGTTCAGAAAGCTAGATCAGAAAGTGGATCAGAAAGTGTTATATTTCTGAAATAGTTATTTCTGATATTGATCTTTTGAGTGTTGAGAAAGCTTGATATCTTAAGTGTTGGGATATTTGTGATTGATAAACCGCTGTGCATAATAGATCATTGTCATTGACATATCGATTTTTGTGTATGTCATAATTGATTGAGAATTCTGATATCACAAATTACATTGTTGATTCTTATTGTTTTGACTAATTCTTGACAAGTATCAAAGACTTGATCAATCTTTGAGATTTGCAGAAGTGTTAGAATACTAAAGAAACATTTGCAAAAAGTGTACACAACCAATTCACCCCCCTCTTGGATTGTACGAGCATAGCTTGGAGGTGTTTCTCAAGAGATACCTCACATCATCATAGCGACCCTACATGAAGGCACAGATCAAGTCAAAGAAACGAAGATCTCTATGCTTGTACGTAAGTACGAGTTGTTCAAGATGATTCAAGATGACATTGATACTCTTGCTACAAGATTCTTACATATTGTTAATCAATTGAAAGTTCTTTGGCAAGACGTATTCAAACGCATAAATGGTAAGAAAGATTCTTTGGAGTCTTACTACCAAGTGGAGACCTAAGGTCACCGCTATTCAAGAAGCCAAGGTCCTAACTAAGTTAGGCTTGGATGAATTGATTGGATCTCTTAAGACTCATGAAATTGAACTTGAAGCTCAAGAAGAAGCAACAACATCAAGATCAAGACCTCTAGCGCTCAAGACCTCTACAACCAAGAAGACTAAGAAGACCAAGAAGAAAGCGCTAAAGGTTGAAGAAGAAGAAGAAGAAGAAACAGATGAAGAAACTGAAGACGAAGACCTCGAGGAAGAAAACATGAGCATGCTCGTGCGAAAAATGTCAAGGGCTTGGAAGAATAGATCCAAGAAGAAGAAAGAAGCCTTCTTTAAGAAGGATAAGAAGAACAAGACGAAGACCGATAAAACATGTTCCAGATGTGGCGAAAAAGGCCATTTCAAGAACGACTGTCCTAAAAACAGACAGTCGAAGAAGAAATTCTTCAAGAAGAAGAAGGCTCTTGCAGCCACATGGAGTGACAACTCCGATTCTGATGAATCTAAAGAAAATGAAGACACAGAAGAAGAAGAAGAAGCGAACCTCTGCTTCATGGCAGGAGTTTCGTATGATACAGACTCAGAATCTGAGGTATGTATTGAAAACTCGGCACCATTGTATGAGGAACTTTCGGACCTCTATGATGAACTGCTAGAGGATTCAAAGAATCTGACGACTCATTTTCTGATAACAAAATAGCTTTGAAAAACCTTTCATTAGAAAATAAGTCATTAAGATCTCAAAAGGAGGAACTAGAGAAAGAATGTCAAGAACTCAAAGACAGTAAAAGAGATGGCAATCTCTAGAGACAGAAGCTACTATGCTTGTGGAGAAGGCTGAGGAAGCCATGTACCATGCATAGAAGACTAATGCGCTTCTCCTGAAGGATCTCGAAAGAATGGTTAATGGATCTAAGACGTTCGATCTATTGTTAGGAGGTCAAAAACCTTACAAAGATCATAGAGGTCTTGGATATGTTCCAATCTTTCATGAGGATACTTTGATACCTCCAACAGACAGAGAGCCAACTCCTACATGTCTATTATGTTTTAAACACAGACATGACAAAGCGAAATGTCCACTTTTTAAAAAGGGAACTACCTCCAAAGCCAAGGGTGGCACGTGGAAGGGAAAACCTAAAATGACGTGGAAGTCTCAAAAGCCGAAACCAGATGCTAGAAAGGCTAACAAGAAAGGACCCAAGAAGGTATGGGTACCTAAAAATCCTTCATCTGTGAATGCAGGAACTTCAGGCGCAACTCAACCATCAAGAGCCACAACAACGGTGGCCGGATGAAAAGTGGTACCTGGATAGCGAGTGCTCAAGGCACATGACCAGAAGCAAGCACTGGTTCAAAGATGTTAAACCAAAGAAAAAGGGAACAATGTGTTTCAGTGATGGAGCTAAGGGCAAAATCATCGGCAAATGAAATGTTGGTAAGTTCGATGATCATCAGATATCTGAGGTATTACTTGTTGATGGTTTGACTCACAATTTTTTAAGCATTAATCAGTTCTGTGACAAAGGCTTAAAGGTTAAGGTTTTAGCCAAATATTGTAGCGTCATTGATCTAAAGACAGGTAAAGTTGTTCTCAAGGGAAGAAGACTAGGCAACACCTATGTCATTTATCTAGAGGACCTTTTGGATCAAGAAGTGAAATGCTTAGCATCCTTTGAGGATGATAAGTGGCTTTGGCATAAGAAGTTGGGTCATGCCCACATGAAGTTACTTTTCGAGTTATCTCAGAAGGGTTTGGTCAAAGGACTTCCCAAGATCCGCTATGACAGGGATACAACCTGTGATTTTTGTGAGAAGGGAAAGCAGACCAAAGCTCCTTTGCAAAGTAAGAAAGTAGTCTCCACTACCAGACCACTTGAGCTTATTCACATGGATCTTTTTGGTCCTACAAGACACGCTTCTCTTGCGTGCAAGTATTATTGCCTTGTCATAGTTGACGACTACAGTAGATTCACCTGGGTAATTTTCTTAGCATCTAAGGATGAGACGTTTTCAAAGTTTAAAACATTTGCGAAAATAGTTTCTAACGAAAAAGGTTCTCACATCACCACCATTTGTTCTGATCATGGAGGTGAGTTTGAAAATCATGATTTTGATAATCTTTGTGAGGATCTTGGTATTGTTCACGAATTTTCCTCTCCTAGAACTCCACAGCAAAATGGAGTAGCTGAGAGAAAGAATCGTAGCCTCATTGAGATGGCAAAAATAATGCTTATGGAAAGCGGTTTATCAAAAGGTTTTTGGGCAGAAGCTGTCAACACAACTTGCTACATTCAAAATCGTGTTTTCTTAAGGCAAAGTCTCAATAAAAACCCTTATGAGCTTTGGAAAGGAAGAATACCCAATATATCTTATTTTCATATCTTTGGTTCACCTTTCTTTATCCTGAACACAAGGGACAAGCTGTCAAAGTTTGATTCCAAATCCGACGATGGAGTGTTTCTAGGATATTCTACTGTTTCTAAAGCTTACAGGGTTTACAACAAGCAAAGGAAGATAGTTTAAGAAACCATCCATATCAAGTTCAAGGAACTAAAGCAAGACATCCAACATAATGTAGATGACATCGAAGAAAGATTGAATGATCTGACTATCTCAACCAAAGGTTGCGAAAACCATGATCATCAAGCACCTATTGAAGAGGATGATCATCAAATTATGAAGGAAACACCCAATTCAAGGGGAGATGAACCAAGAAATATTGTAGCTCAAGAATCCTCTACTCCTAAAGGGTCTGAGTCTATTGAAGTTCAAGAACCCGTTCTAAGAAGAAAATCTGGCATAAATGATCTCAGAACTGTTAGAGATAACGAAGTTCTTGGCAATCCATCTCATGGAATAAGAACAAGAATATCCTTGAGATTTCAATCTAATGCTGCACTGGTCTCAGAAATTGAACCTGAGACATTTCAAGAAGCATTGGATGAACCTAGTTGGGTGGAAGCCATGGAAGAGGAACTTGAACAGTTCAAGAAAAATGAAGTCTAGAAGCTTGTTCAGAAACCCAAGGGCAAAACGATTATTGGCACAAAGTGGGTATTCCGAAACAAGTTAGATGAATCCGGAAAAGTCACAAGGAACAAAGCTAGACTCATGGCACAAGGATACAACTAGCAAGAAGGGATCGACTACGACGAGACCTTCGCACCAATTGCAAGACTAGGAGCCATAAGGATGCTACTTGCATTCGCTGCACACAAAGGAATAAATTTATATCAGATGGATGTGAAGTCCGCATTCCTTAATGGTGTCCTCAGTGAAGAGGCCTATGTCAAGAAATCTCCAGGTTTTATCAGTGAAACTTATCTCGAGCACGTCTATCGTTTGTCTAAAGCGTTATACGGTCTTAAACAAGGTCCTAGAGCTTGGTATGATAAACTTAGTAGCTTCTTGACTACGAATGGATTCACTCGTGGAAAAGTGGACACAACTCTTTTCACTTTAACTGATAATTCTGATTTATTAATCATGCAAATTTACGTTGACGACATAGTATTCGGTGCTACTAACGAATCTCTATGTAGAAAGTTTGCAGATTTAGTGCAGGGGGAGTTCAAAATTAGTATGATGAGAGAATTGAAGTTCTTCCTAGGACTGCAAATCAAGCAAGAAACCGATGGAACTTTCATTCATCAAGAGAAATACACCAAGGAGCTTCTCAAGAGATTCATGATGGACAAGTGTAGTCCCATGAAAACTCCAATGCATCCTTCACAAGTCATAGACAAGGACGAAGAAGGAGAAAAGGTGTCTGAAAGCACCTACAGAGGTATGATCGGGTCCCTGCTTTATTTAACTGCATCTAGGCCTGACATACAGTTAAGTATTGGCATTTGTGGAAGATTCCAATCTTGTCCAAAACAGTCTCACCTAACTGCAATTAAGCGTATCCTTAGATATTTGGCAGGTACTACTAATCTTGGCCTTTTGTACAAGAAAGGTATCTCCTCTATGGTTACAAGTTTTTGTGATGCTGACTACGCCGGAGACCGGGTTGACAGAAGAAGCACCAGTGGATGCGGTGTGTTCTTTGGGGATGCACTCATCACATGGAGTTGCAAGAAACAAAATACCATTGCACTATCAACCGCAGAAGCAGAATACGTGGTTGCTGCTGGATGTGTAACACAAATTTTATGGGTAAGGAATCAACTACTTAACTACAATCTCATGTATGATAAGATTCCTGTTATGTGTGATAAAACAAGTGCAATAACTTTGGCTAAAAATCCCATTCAGCACTCTAGGTCTAAGCATATTGATATTAAACATCATTTCATAAGAGACCATGTGCAGAAAGACGATATTGAGTTAAAGTTTGTGAGTACCGAAGACCAAGTGTTTGACATATTTACAAAACCTTTAGCTGAAGATCATTTTAGCACGCTGAAAGGTTTACTTAACCTAAAAAGCTTTTAAAAAACTATTTTTCGAAAATATTTTTGAAAAATTAAAAAGCTTTAAGTATACCCCAAAAGTTGGTAAATATTCAAGAAGACAAAGAAAAGTCAACATGCCAACAGTCAGAAGTCAATAGAAAAGTCATATTCTACAGAAGTCAACAAAAAGTCAACTGAAGACCTATGAAGACCAATATTAGCGCCCCTCTCCTCATCATGGGCGTAATTACCTTCTTAGCATTAGTCAATTTTGTGGCAAGGGCTTAAAGGTCGAGTTTCTCGCAAAATACTGCCATGTGATTGTTCTCACAAATGGCAAGATCATTCTAGAAGGAAAACGAGTTAGTAACATCTATGTTATCCATCTAGAGGATCTTAAAGATCAAAATGTGAAGTGCCTTGTCTCTGTCCAAGATCACAAGTGGCTTTGGCATAAGAAGCTTGGTCATGCTCATATGAAGTTACTTTTTGAGCTTTCTTAGAAGGGGCTTGTAAAGGGCCTTCCCAAACTCAAATACGAGAAAGATGTCACTTGTAACTTCTGTGAAAAGGGAAAACAGACCAAAACTTCCTTTCCAATCAAGAAAGTAGTTTCTACTCAGAAACCACTTGAGCTACTTCACATGGATCTCTTTGGTCCTACTAGAACTACTTCCCTTTCTGGAAAATGCTATGGTCTTGTTATAGTGGATGATTATTCTAGATTCACATGGGTATTCTTCCTAGCTTCTAAGGATGAAACGTTTGAGAAATTCAAAACATTTGCGAAAAGAGTTTCTAATGAAAAGGACTCTCAAATTCTAACCATTTGATCTGATCATGGAGGTGAATTTGAGAATCAAACTTTTGAAAAGTTTTGTGAAAACTTAGGCATTGCTCATGAATTCTCTTCTCCCAGGACTCCCCAACAAAATGGAGTAGCTGAGAGAAAGAATCGAAGCCTTCAAGAAATGGCAAGAACAATGCTTTTATAAAGTGGTCTTTCAAAGGGTTTTTGGGCTGAGGTAGTTAACACCTCATGCTATATTCAGAATCGAGTTTTTCTCAGACCAATTCTAAAGAAAACATCTTATGAGCTATGGAAGAACAAAATACCCAACATATCATAGTTCCGTATTTTTGGGTTTTCGTGTTTCTTTCTCAACATTAGGGATAAACTCTCTAAGTTTGATCCTAAATTCGATGATGGAGTTTTCCTAGGATATTCCTCTGTCTCTAAAGCCTATAGAGTATATAACAAGAGGAGCGAATGTGTTGAAGAAACTATCTATATTAAGTTCAAAGAACTTAGTAAGGATATTTCTCAGAAGGTAGATGATCTGGAAGAAGAGTTTGAGAAACTTAGAATCTCTTCCAAGGTGCCTAAAACTGTAATTCTCGATGATGAGCATGATCTTCAATCTATGAAGAATTCACTCCTTCAGGAGAAACAATCGAAGTAATCATTGAAGTTCCAGAACCTAATGAGCAAACACCTTCTCACACAAGAAGGTTAAGTTTCTCAAAAGGAAACGCTTCTGATGACTTGGAAGGTGAACCTTCTGAACCACCCTTTTAGAACCTTGCTTTCAAAGGTTACAAAGGAACAAGGGACTTGAGAAATCTTTCTCAGAATGAGGTCATAGGTGACCCTCAGCAAGGTGTGAGAACTAGAAGGAATGTCACAAACCAACCTATGGTTTCTGAGCTTGAGCCAGAATCCATAGAAGAGGCTTTGGACGATCCAAGTTGGGTAAATGCCATGCAAGAGGAGCTGGACCAATTCGAGAAAAATCAAGTTTGGAAACTCACCTAGAAGCCTAAAGGCAAATCATTCATAGGAACTAAGTGGGTGTTTCGTAACAAACTTGATGAGAAATGTCATGTTGTAAGAAACAAGGCTCTTCTGGTGGCTCAAGGTTACAATCAACAAGAAGAGATAAACTATGATGAAACCTTTTCTCCAATCGCAAGATTGGAAGCTATAAGAATGCTGCTAGCATTTGCTGCACATAAAGGATTCAAGCTCTATCAAATGGATGTAAAATCTGCCTTCTTAACTGGTTACCTTTCAGAAGAAGTGTATGTGAAGCAACCTCCTGGGTTTGTAAGTGATTCTTATCCAGATCATGTCTTCAAGCTAACTAAGGCACTCTATGGTCTGAAATAAGCTCCAAGAGCTTGGTATGATAGGTTGAGTTCCTTCTTGCTGAAGAATGGATTCTCATGGGGTAAGGTTAATACAACCCTCTTCACCCTATCTGAAGCTTCTGGATTTTTAATTGTCCAAATATATGTTGATGACATCATATTTGGTGCAACAAACGAACTTCTATGCAAAGAATTTTCCAAGCTTATGCAAGGTGAATTCGAGATGAGCATGATGGGAGAACTCAAATTCTTCTTAGGATTGCAAATCAAGCAAGAAGAGAATGGAACCTTCATTCATCAACAGATGTACACTAAGCAACTTCGAAGAAAGTTTCTCATGGATCAATCTCGACCCATGAGTACACCTATGCACCCTTCTCAAGTCATTGACTTGGATGAAGATGGTGAGAAGGTCTCAGAAACCAACTACAGAGGACTGATAGGATCCCTTCTGTACCTTACTGCTTCTAGACCAGATATTCAACTAAGTGTTGGTATCTGTGCTCGATTCCAATCCAAGCCTAAGCAATCTCATCTTATGGCTGTCAAAAGAATACTAAGATATCTTGTTGGAACTACTAACCTTGGTCTTTGGTACGAGAAAGGTTGTTCTTCTGATGTTGTAGGTTACTGTGATGCTGACTATGCCGAGGATAGGATTGATCGAAAAAGCACCAGTGGTTGTTGTTACTTCTTTGGAAAGTGCTTGATCACTTGGTCATGCAAGAAGCAAAACACGATTGCCCTCTCAACAGTCGAGGCTGAGTATGTAGCTGCAGCAAATTGTTGCACTCAGATGCTTTGGATCAGAAATCAACTTCGTGATTATCACTTGAGGTATGAAAAAAATTCCTATTCTTTGTGATAATACAAGTGCAATCAACTTAGCTATGAATCTCATTCAGCATTCTCGATCTAAGCACATTGATATCAAACATCATTTCATTCGTGATCATGTGCAAAAAGGTGACATTGAACTTAAATTTGTAAATATTGAGGATCAAATCTCAGATATATTTACAAAGCCTTTGGCTGAAGATCGATTTAATGTTCTGAAAAGACTTCTGAACCTAAGGTGTTTCTAAGCGAATTACATGCATAATTTCCATCGAAATATTATCTTAGAAACTCTCCTTAGTTTTAGCCTAAGTTATGAGACTAAGCTCTAGATAGCTTCTGAGAGAACAATGAGAAACAAGAGAGAAAATGGTTTCTGAGAAAATAAACTTTCTAAGAAGACACCTCCCTTCGGAAAGTGATCTTTTCACTCAGAAGAGGACAGTAAAAAATTACCGTAATAGTAACTTTTTGCTGTAATGGCTAAGAGTTTTTACGCTGCTATAAATACGCAACAGTATGAGACTCTCTACCACTTTGAGCTCTCATACTGTTGGTCGAAGTGGCCTCTAATAACTCAAGAGGGGGGGGTGAATTGAGTAGAAATGACATTTAAAAACTTTTCGAACTCCTTTTATGTATTAATTGATAAAGTGATAAAGTAGTATAAAGGTGTGTATGATAAATGTAAAAATAACAAGAGTAAGGGAAGAGAAAACTGACACAAAAGATTTATACTGGTTCGGCCACAACCTTGTGCCTACATCCAGTTCCAAGTCTCCCACTTGGATAGTCCACTATAATCTTCAACAAGATTACAACACTTGATTATTCCAAAGGGATACCCCACCCTTCCAATCAAGTAATCTCAAACCAAAGTGATTATCACCCAATCACTTTATTTCAATCTTACAATTTGTGAAGAAAAGAAAACTCTCATACAAAAACTCTCTCAAAGAGTAGATATACAATTTGATAACTCAATCCTATTATCTCAAAATGAATAGAAAGAATTTGACCACATGAGATTAGAAAAAGTGAGAGAAAGATGTTAAAACACTTATAGAATATGTCTCTCATTATTCTCATTGTTTGGAATTAGAAACCATTGGTATTTATAGAGTTTCAACCATTGCATGCATGAACCAATGTGACTCTTCAAATAAAACCAATTTAAGATTTTGTAATTAATTACACCTCTTGCTAACAAGACTCTTGTAATCAATTACATCATGCCTTTTCATTCAAATTTGAAATCTTTAAGAGTCAAAATAGTTTCCAAACATATTAAAATAATTATCTAATATTTCAAAACTTATAAAAGGTATTTTCCAAAACGTTTTAATGCATAGTTTTGAAACTTTAATTATTTTCATGAAATCATTTAATAAAATCATTTTGTAAACCGATTTCATAAAAATTGTGGTCATTCATTTTATCTATTTTGAGATGTACATAATTTAATCTAAATGACCTTACTAATTGATCTTCAAAATATCTTCAATATCTTCGAGATCAATCCAAATCAACATCACGTGACTTGATTACTTTGCTTTTCAAGATAACAACATTTAATCCCTTTTTGACATTATCAAAACCTGTGACATTAAACACACATACAACCACAGTCTCCCCTTTTTTGATGATGTCAAAAACTCATCTTGAAGGAGGGTTAGAATATATAATAAACAATGAAAAATAATACTCCCCCTTAGTGATTGCATTTTAAATATAGGTTTTTGAAAAAGATGTCATTGTTCAAAGTAATCATAATCATAATTAACTTACAGTTTTGAAAGAATAATAATATATATATATATATAAATATATATAAAGAAACTTTATTTCTCCCCCTTAAGATAATAATCCTAACACTCATATATTTCTCCCCCTTTTTGACATAATAAAAAAGAATAACATATGATACATTATCGAGTGTTAACAGAGTAACATTAAAAAAAATCATACCAAAAGAATCATCATGTCACAATATAATAACATCATAATCACAATTTTTATGTCCAACCAATTATCATGATGAAAACAGAAACATAATCCAAAGACACAAAATCACCATCATAATCAAGCATAAACTAAAAATATTAACCATAAAAACGAAGGACATATCATCATGAAACATAATCTAATAAGTGAGATATGAACATAATTCCATAAGTATCCACAAAGAAGAAGTGATAATCTAGAACATAATCCATAATCCATAATCTAAAATCTAACCATATTCACAATCCACAAATACTAAGTCTAAAATAAGATAAATCTAATAAAGTCCTAAAACCAAAGTAAGCATAAATACAAGACTAAATTCAAGCAATTCTAAACACAAGATCCGAAATACTATATACAAATCCAGAAATAATACAATCAAAACAAATAAAACTAAAAAGCGTAATCATCATCGGCAGGATCATCGTCAGGAGTGGAAAAAGAAGGAGGCACACGCACACCGGTCCTCAGATCAGCAATGTTGCGCTCCACTTGAGAAATTCTGGTACCAAGATCAGCCACATCACGATCCACACGGTCAAAACTCTCTGTGGTGTAATGGCGCAAACTACGAATTTCATCAAGTACATCTTGAATGGAAGGAGGCTGAGGAGACGAGTCAGAAGCAGAGGGCGGAGAAGGAGGAAGCCAACCAGACTTAGGGAACCATTCACCATTGAGATTCATAGCCCATCCCATCTTTGTCAAATCCGAGCCATCAATGCATAAATCATTATTCTTTTCTTTTAAGGATAGCTCATCATCCAAAGATACATGGAAGTGCTGTAAGAATCTAGAAATAAGTGCAGCATAAGGTAAAGACCCTCTAGCACGAGCACTAGACATCCTAGATCTCACCAAGAATCCCCAATCAATTGGTTTCCCATGGTGTATACCCCACATGGCAATTAAGTCAGCTTCAGTCACTTGAGCAATGTTATGCATTCTAGGAAAGATAACTCTAACATAAACATAGTGAAGAAGCCTAAAATGCAATGACAGAAGACCTGTAGTAAATCTCTGATCAATTCTAGCATTAGGCCTACATGCCGCTATTCTAGCATCATGAGAATTATATTCATCAGCCCAATCACTAGGAATAGCACTCTCTCCACCATATTTAGAACCATCTATTCCTAGACCAGATAAATCGGCAAATAACTCAGGACTAATCACCATACAAGTATGTTTAACTTCCGACTCTAAGGTTCCATCAGAATGTATAACTAAATTAGAATAAAATATCCTAATTAGTTCAGGGTAATACCGAACCTTCTGAGTGAGAAATTGTCCGATACCAAGATTCCTCATCATCGAAGCAAACTCAAATCCTCGAGCTTCAAAATAATCCAAATCAACGTATCTCGGAGGCACAACTTCCCGATCTTTGAAGTTGGTGACAAACTCCCGTTCTTGATCGACGGTGGAGAAATACTGTGGCATGGAGAGAACAATGGAGGACGAGCCATTGTTGTGACCACCTCGACTGGAGGAGGACGAACCACCGCGGCCGGAGACAGGGAGGCGGCGACGCTTTGGACCAGAGGAAGAGGGAGGGGTTTCTGCCATTGTTGTAGAAGGAGAAGATGATGAAGATGATGATCGCTGAGGAAGGTGGCCGGTGGCAAGAACCAGAGGCAGTGGAGACACAGACGGAACACGGCGGTGGAGAGCTTTGCCTGAGAACAGAATCAGAAGAGCTTTCGCGAGGGTTCCGTGACCTGAGGCGTCGATGCAAGAAACCGGCCGTTGAGGGGCAAGCTCGAGATGGCAGAGACCGGTACCGGAGATAGCGGAAGAGCGTCAGCGGAGCGAAGGCGAAACAGAGACGACGGAGAGAGAGAATCGGAGATGGCGAGAGGTGGAGGTGAGAAAAACCAATCGGTTGGTTTTGAAGAGGGTGACGAGGCGAGTTCAATGGTGGTGGCGGTGAGAGGAGCGGCGGCCGGAGGACGGAGAGATGGTAGAGAGAAGGTGGCAGTGAGGGAGTTGCAGAGGAGAGAGAGAGAGGGATCGCGTTTGAAAGACAGAGGGGCGCGACGATTGGCCCTAAAACGCAGGCCAGTAATCGATTACAATAGAGGTGTAATCGATTACGTAATCGATTACTGCGTTTGAGTAATCGATTACAAGGCGGAAAACTGTACGAGAAAGAAGTTTCAACACTGTTAATCGATTACAATAATTTGTAATCGATTACAACCAAACAAAACACAACAAAAACATAATTAAACTATACAAAACATATATTTAAACACCATAGAATATAAGCAAAATCTAAAACACAACAAATACACATATAGAAACATTTATGAGCATAAAAAAAAATTTTAACTTACTATATTTTACTCATAAGAGTTCCTCCATAATTTTATGCTTCTATAGATATATGCACTTTAATTGTGAAGCATCATATCATGAATAATGAGTACCAATTGAATCAATTTTCATGATATTCTTGTCTTGTGAATCACTTACAACACAAGATTTCAAAAATATTTTTGGTACCCATATCCTTTTGGGTCCTTGGGAGTTAGTAGAAAATAAATAATCTTTAGGAACCCAAATATATTTTTCTTTCATGGTTTTAAATTTTCTAAGACAATATATAGTGTTACCATGAATTTCTTTTAGATTATTATTCTTTTCTAAAAGATTTTTAATACGAAAATCAGAATTTATATGTACCTCATTGTGATCCTCATTTGTTGTTGCCATGAGACTTAGATTTGCATCATCATTGTCGGATTCACTTGAGGCTTCAGAGTCACTTTCTTCCCAAGTTATATATGCTTGTTTCTTCTTCTCTAATAGCCTTGGACATTTGACTTTGTTGGAGGCCTTAAGAGCAATACGATTCTTGTTCGTTTCATCTTCTTCAATTTGAATAAATCTTGATAACTCTAATTCATGCTCTTGAAGTTTTCCGAACAAGATTGGAAGTGACATTGTTGCCAAATCTCTAGATTCCATGATAGCGGTGACTTTTGGCTGCCATTCCCTACTTAAACATCTCAACACTTTATTAACCAAATCATCATTTGAAAAATACTTTCCAAGAGATGCAAGATGATTGATTATGTGAGAAAATGTTGTTTGCATGTGTTGAATGTTTTCCTTGGGATTCATTCTAAATAATTCATATTCATGGGTAAGGGTGTTGATCTTTGATCTCTTCACTTCACAAGTTCCCTCATGAACCACATCTAGAGTATCCCACATTTCTTTTGCGGAATTACAATTGGATTTTCTAAAGAATTCATCATATTCTAGGGCTGAGGTGATAATGTTTTGGGCTATTCAATCATAATGGACTTTCCTCTTTTCCTCTTCGGTCCACTCATCTCTTTCTTTCTTTATACTCTTTCCATCAACTATCTTGGTTGGAATGAAAGGACCATTTTCAACGGCATCCCACACATCCATATCAATGGATTCTATAAAGATCGTGATCCTACTCTTCCAATAAGCAAAATGAACCCCACTAAACATTGGAGGACGGTTTAAAGCATATCCCTCGGGTAAAACTTGATTGAAGGCCATATCCTTGAAGCGGTGAAGCCTAATACAAGGAACCCGCTCTGATACCACTTGTTGGTCGAAGTGGCCTCTAATAACTCAAGAGGAGGGGGTGAATTGAGTAGAAATGACAATTAAAAACTTTTCGAACTCCTTTTATGTATTGATTGATAAAGTGATAAAGTAGTATAAAGGTGTGTATGATAAATGTAAAAATAACAAGAGTAAGGGAAAAGAAAACTGACACAAAAGATTTATACTGGTTCGGCCACAACCTTGTGCCTACATCCAGTTCCAAGTCTCCCACTTGGATAGTCCACTATAATCTTCAACAAGATTATAACACTTGATTGTTCCAAAGGGATACCCCACCCTTCCAATCAAGTAATCTCAAACCAAAGTGATTATCACCCAATCACTTTATTTCAATCTTACAATTTGTGAAGAAAAGAAAACTCTCATACAAAAATTCTCTCAAAGAGTAGATATACAATTTGATAACTCAATCCTATTATCTCAAAATGAATAGAAAGAATTTGACCACATGAGATTAGAAAAAGTGAGAGAAAGATGTTAAAACACTTTTAGAATATGTCTCTCATTATTCTCATTGTTTGGAATTAGAAACCATTGGTATTTATAGAGTTTCAACCATTGCATGCATGAACCAATGTGACTCTTCAAATAAAACCAATGTAACATTTTGTAATTAATTACACCTCTTGCTAACAAGACTCTTGTAATCAATTACATCATGTCTTTTCATTCAAATTTGAAATCTTTAAGAGTCAAAATAATTTTCAAACATATTAAAATAATTATCTAATATTTCAAAACTTATAAAAGGTATTTTCCAAAAAGTTTTAATGCATAATTTTGAAACTTAAATTATTTTCATGAAATCATTTAATAAAATCATTTTGTAAATCGATTTCATAAAAATTGTGGTCATTCATTTTATCTATTTTGAGATTTACATAATTTAATCTAAATGACCTTACTAATTGATCTTCAAAATATCTTCAATATCTTCGAGATCAATCCAAATCAACATCACGTGACTTGATTACTTTGCTTTTCAAGATAACAACATTTAATCCCTTTTTGACATTATCAAAACCTGTGACATTAAACACACATACAACCACACATACTACCAAATCTCTGCCAAAATTCCCTCTCAACTCTCTCTTCACCAAAACTCATCATCTCTCATCTCTCTTTCTATCTCTATCTTCTTCTCTACCCTCTATCCAACCTTTTCTAAGTTTTCCTTCACTTCCCTCTCTACACCATACTTAAAACTGTAAACATGGCCGAAATTCTTGGAGTAAGGAGAGAATCCATTAAGGAGGTAGTGGAAGAAACCATCTACGAGGACGAGCAACTCCAAGAAAGATTTGAGAGCGACTTTCTTCCTAGAAAGGTTGCTCTGGAAAGATCCTTGCCCCTCTCCATCTACAATCAAGTAGACGTCCTTCAACACATATTCCATGGTCAAGCTGGCTGGGCTCGACTCATGTCGATAGAGGAAGTATGCTACCCCAACGTGGTACGAGCGTTCTTCTCCTAAGTTCACATGGAAACAAATCGAGGCTTGAGGAGCACTGTTGCTGAACATGTCATTCGCATCACCACTTCTAATATCGCTCATATCTTTGGAGTAGAAGATGCTAGCGAGGTTGTTCTCGATGACAAGGATTGGTACAAGGAAGAAGCTGACTCAGAGGAGCAGATAGTCAAAATGCTCACTGGAAAGACTGAAGTGCCTTTGAGTTGGGTGAAGGTACCCCATTTGAATATGGGCACAAGGATGGTCTTCTCCATCATTCAATATTCTCTTCTTCCTAGGATTCAGGATTTAGGGAATATGACTACGATGGACGTCTGTCTTCTCTACTACCTGATGAAGAAGAAGAAGTTTAACTTCAGGCGTCTCATGATCAACCATATCATGCATCAGGCCAACCCCAAGAGGAAGCAGACAAGTCTTCTCTATGGAAGCCTTCTGACTCGGATATTCATAGATCAGAAGCTACCACTCGATGCCTTCGAGTACATCTTCAACAACAACAAATTCACGATTGTGACCTTCAACTCGACCAAGAGATCGAGGTTGAACGTGAAGGAGAAGGAGAAAATGAAGAAGAATACCTCGGAAGACGAGGAAGAACAAGCTGCTCCCAAGGAGAAAGAAGTTTCTAAGGCTTCTAAGACTGGGAAGTCCTCTAAGAAGATGATGATCGCCCCAAAAGAAGTCTCTCAGCTCTCTAAGGTTGAGAAGGAGAAAAAGAATGTTGATTCTTCTAAAATTCAGAAGAAGAAGAAGAAGGATCAAATTTCTCCTGCCAGAATCACCAGAAGCAGAGCTTCTGAGGAGGCTGAGAGGCCTTCACCTCTGAAGGATGCAGAAAATGAATATGAGGATTCAGAAACTACAGTTTCTCATCAAATTCCTCCATTGGTGAGGAAAAGAAAGGTACTTAATATTACCTCCTCCACTGCCACCTCTGACGGTGATGCGCTGGATGTGCCGACTGGAGCTAAAAAGAAGAGAAGACTTGTAAAGAGATATCCAGCCATTACTACCACCACTACTACCACTACTGCTGCCACCACCACTATCATCACTACTGTTCACCCTTCATCTCCACCTCATTCACCTCGTCGCCCTCCATCTCCAACCACTGAAAAGCAACCCACTCAGGATGTCGGCCCTCACGGGGAGCAATAGCACCCTGAGAAGGTGGCTAAGAAGACTCTCAGCCAAGAAAAAGATGTTGAGAAGGAAGCAGCAACTGAGGAACCAGCACACTCACATCATTCCTCTCCTGTAGGGTAAGTCTCCCCCTAGGGATGATGCTCAGGGAATAGGGAGGAATGAAGCTGATTCTCGCTCCTCACAAGACGATGGATCCTAGTATCGCCTGGCTAAGCGTGAAGATTATGCTGGAAGTGCTCTCAGAACTCCCCACGATCAGTCTCAGATTGGGAGTTCTGGGGTTGATTTATCAAAAGCAACTGCTTCTGAGAAAGATGATGTTCATCCTCAGAATCTCGCTGAGAGGATGAAGGAGATTTAGAAGGCTGTTGAGGGTACTATTGAAGAAACTCCTCAAGAGAAGGATGATCAACAACACGAGCAAGAGCTAATAGCTCTGATTGAAACAGAAGTCGAACCACAAACACCTCCAACAGGAAGTGTGGAACCAACTTCTGAGGTTGAGAAGCAACCTTCTGAATCTGCCGAAGAACATGAGCAGACTCAGGTTTCAGAAGGAAATCAAGTGCCAGTGGGTGCCAGCACTGAACAAAGTTCAGAGGCAAACACTGACGTTGTTGTTGTTGCTGGCGTAGCCGCAGTTGAAACCTTTGTCTGCCAAAGTGTATTGGTTGGATCTAGATGCGGGGCATCTCCTCAGAGGGATAACCAAGGTTCTTTTGTGGATATAACTCAGATTGCACCTCCCAACTTCACAAATCCTATGACCATCATTCTCCCTCTAGGGCTCAATGATCAATATTGACTTTCAGTTGGGCAACATGGTTCAAACACCTTCCTCTGTCTCCTATCGTCCTTACTTCTGCAAAGCATGAAGGACCATAATCTTTGGTGTAATGCAAGCCAATGATCCTATGCCTCGTTTCCTTCTTCTTGAAACATCTGAGCCAGCTACAACTAGAGTTCAACCTTCTGAAGCTGAGCAACCAACTGGGTCAGTCTCTTTGATTACTGCACCCACTGCCCCAAGGCAAGATCAGATGTTCCATTTCTTTGAAGAGGAAAATGCACGCTAGCCCCTTTCAGCACCTTCTCACGCACCTCCTCCTCCACAAGCACCTCCTCATGCTTCTTCTTCTGATGAGTTACCTTCAGAAACCCATGCCACTGCAAGTACAAAGGAGCACGTTATTGAGATGTGCAAGCTTCTGAGGTTCATTGCTCGAAGAAAATAGCTAGAAGTTAGTCTATGATGGTCTATCCATGCCACCCTTTTTGTGATAACAAAGGGGGAGAAAATAAAAATGACATATTTTGGCATAAGATAGTAGGGCTAAGACTTAGGGGGAGTATTGAAATTTTTTTTTTGCCTGTAATTTTTTATTACTCTTGTTTATATTGGCATTTGTATTTATGAACCTGTACTTGTTCATGATCAAAATAATGAAATACAATGCAATTCTCAGTAATTATGTGCAAATCTATTATCTGTTTATTATTGAGAAAAACTTCTAAGAAAATAACTTTAGCATCTCAGAAGCTAAGGTTAGTTTCGAAGAAGAAGGAAGTAACTTCTGGATGAAGTTATGAACTTCATCAGAAGACCTCTCCATATATCAAACAAAATATTTACATTGCACTTAAATTGTTATCTTTAAAAAGGGGGAGATTGTAAGCTCCAGAACCCTTCTAACAGAAATTAAAATTTACAAATTTCTCTTATAGAACTCAAAAGTTTTACTGATAACAATCTGAAGTCAATGATAAAAATTTTGGTTGATAAAAGCTAATGTGTGCACTAAGTGGTTTTCAGAAAAGCTTAAACAATTGAGAAGAACAATCCAATCGGTTAAGCCTTAACCTTGCTAAGTAACCTCAAAACAAAATTTCAATCTGAAGCTTAGAAGAACCAAAAAAGGCCGACTCAGAAGCTACAAGGTGAAAATTGCATGCATGAGTAATGAACAAAATTCAGAATCCAAAAAGGCCTCTCAGAAGGCAATGATGAATTTTGGTCTTAGAAGGACTTCAACTCAAAAGGACCTCTACTTTAGAAGACTGACATCTCTTAGAAGGGACCATCTGGAAGTGATTAATTTTCAGGACTCAAACCGAAAGGAAAGTTCTCAACAAACTCAGAACATTCTCAAGCCACCATTGGGAGCTGTGCATTGTGCAATCTCTGAAAAGTTCCAGGATTTGCGCTGACAGTGCAGGGAGCCATTCTGAACCTAGGACTGAAGCCACCTAAGCACCAAAAAGCCCTCAAACGCGGCAGATTCACCCTCTATAAATACTAGACAGATACTCTATTCAAATAGAGAGAATTAGATTGAATCAAAGTGCAAAAACTCTGCCGAATTGCCAAATCGTTTGAGACTTAAGAAAAATTTCTCTCAGAAGTACTTAGTCTTATGAAAAGAAAGCTTTGAAAAAAAAATCTTCTAGTTCTTTAACTGTCTATTCTTACACCTGTGTAAGTAATCTCTAGAAGTCTATCAAAGTTTAACTTAGCTGCGTCTAAGTAACTTGATAGTGGTTTTTAAATTAAAAACACCATTTGTGAAAAACTCTAAGTCCTCGGTTTTGAGGCATTCAAAAGTCCTCGAGTGTTGAGGCAAGTTAAGTCCTCGATTGTTTAAGGCAGTAAAAGTCCTCTAGTTTGAGGCAAAGAAAGTCCTTAGGATTAAGGCAAGTCAAGTCTTCTTGTGGTTGAGGCAAGAAATCCTCCTCGGGTTGTGAGGCGGTAAAAATCCTTTGCGGGTTGTAAAGGTGTTGGTTGCCTGAGAAGGAACAAGAAGAAGAATATCTAAGGAACTTTCATCTGATGGTTGAGGACTAAAGTAGGCTAAGATTGAGCCGAACCAGTATAAAATTCTTGCGTGTTTTTCTCTTAATCCTTAAACTCCTTTGTCTTTGAAAAACTCAAGAACTATCAGCTTAAATACTAAGTATTCTGAATCCAACTTTTAACTTAATCAAATTCAAGTTAAAATCTTTGAAAATCAAAACTGTAACTACTTTTAACTTCTCAGAAGTCAACTATCTTAGAAGGCAAAACTTCTTAGAAGCATTCCCTTATCAGAAAGTCTTCCGCTGTCCCTTAGAAGGAACTGCTTTTAAGTACAGTTTTTCTAAGAACTTATGTTTTAGAAAAAAACTTTAAAAATACTCATCACGATTCAACCTCCATCTTCTCGTGCAAACACACACCTTCAAAATCAACCTTATATTCTTATTCCAGTTGAAGGGGAACCAAGGTCTCCCTTTACTATTAAGGAAAAGAGGAGAAGACTCTGTGACAATAAAGGAGACCTTAAAGTAAATCTCCTTGAATTGTTGTGCATTGAGTCCTCAAATAGGGAGGAAAACCTTCCTATGAGCATGAGTTCGAAAGGATAGCCACCTAGATACCTCACCTTGTTGGTGAGGTCGAGTGAGGGTAAAGAGATAGGAGAAGGCTTAGATAATGGGATTTTCTCCTAAGAACACGCAGATGAGCTTGAAACTTTGGATCATAGCCCAATACTAGAAAAAGGCTAAATAACTGCGAATTCTTTTTTGCATGTATTAGCTGCGAATATTTCACTAAAAAATCATAAACTTTTGAAAATTTGTTGTCAACTTCAAATTTCGCAAGTAACTTTCCCTAAAAAATATGGTAAAATTTACCTATGAATTTTTGCTGCAAAATCCGCAAGTAAATTAGCTGCGAATTCACTTGCGGAATGTTAGTTGTGAATTTTTCCCAGCAAAAAAATTTGCAGCTAATTTCGCAGGTAATTTGTTTGTTGAGTGAAATTCACAGCAAAATCTACAAGTAAATTAGCTTATCTGTAGAATGTTTGTTGTAAATTTTTTCCCAGCAAAAAATTTCTAAGCTAATTTCGCAGGTAACTTGTGTGTTGAGTGAAATTCGCAGCAAAATCCGCAAGTAAATTAGCTGCAAATTTACTTGTGAAATATTGCGAATTTTTTCGCAGCAAAATCTGCAAGTAAGCTAGCTTTGAATTTACTTGTGAAAATTTAGCTGAGTGATATTCGCAGCAAATTTTGCAGGTAACTTATTTGTTGAGTGATATTCGCACCAAAATCCACAAGTAAATTAGCTGCGAATTTACTTGAGAAAACTTAGCTGTGAATTTTCTTGCTAATTTTGCTGTGAATTGTTTATTTGTGAATTTTGCTGCGTATTTTATTGCGACTACTCTTTGTTGCAACTTTTGTTGCGAATTTTCTTATGAATATTTTTTCTGTCGAGTTTTGCTGCAAATTTTTACCTATGAATTTAGCTGAGAAAAGTTAGGTGTGACTTTTCTTGCGACTATTTTTTCTAACAAATTTTGCTGTAATTTTTTTACTACACTTTAATAAATTATTTTCTTTAAAATATATATATTATTTTTTCTTGGTTATCACAAAAAGTTGAAATTGTCTATAAAATTTTGAGTAAACCCCCAAGTTGGTTCCTGACAATTTTCGCGGTGGACAAGGTAGTCCCTGATATTGAGAAATTGACAAGTTAGTCCCTGACAATTTCAATTTTCGGACAACCGTTAGCCCTAAACGGCTTCCATTATTTCGAGGGACCAATATGGCTTATTTATTAATTGTTAGGGATTAATAAAAGAAATTTAATAAGAATAAATCCTATAAATTATGATATGAACATTGACTCATTTATTCTAATTATGTATTAATTCCAAGCAACATATAACTACTCCGGTAAATATTAAGTCTCTATTTGGATGTATTACTATAAAAAAAACAAATATGTTGGTAATTTTCCAATTAAAAAAGTAACAACATTTTAGTATGTTAAGAGTATCTACTTATTAATTTTTGAATCTTATATATATATATATATATAATATATATATATATATATATATATATATATACTTGTTTTCATTCTCCTCAAACTGTTTAATATCGCATCTTCATTAACATAAACTATATATTTATTACATCTAGGAAAACTTAATTAAATTTCTGTACACTGAACATACTAAAATGTTGTTACTTATTCGATTGGAAAATTACCCAACATATTTGATTTTTGATAGTAATATATCCAAATAGAGACTTAATATTTACCGAAGTAGTTATATGTAGCTTGGAATTAATACATAATTAGAATGAATATGAGTCAATGTTCATATCATAATTTATAGGATTCATTCTTATTAAATTTCTTTTATTAGTCCATAACAATTAATAAATAAGCCATATTGATCCCTCGAAATAACGGAAACCGTTTAGGGACTAACGGTTGTCCGAAAATCGAAATTGTCAGGGACTAACTTGTCAATTTCTCAATGTCAGGGACTACCTTGTTCATCGCGAAAATTGTCAAGGAGCAACTTGTGGGTTTACTCTAAATTTTTTTAATAAAACTTAGACTTAAACCCCCAAATTAGTCCCTCCAGAATTTACAATCGGACATTATAGTCCCTCCAGAATGAGAAAGTAAAAATTAGTCCCTGCACATGTCAAACGTCGGACATATTAGTCCCTCTGTTAATATTCTCACATGGGGATGATGATCTAGCAGTAACGGTGATGATGTGACACCGTTAAATGACACATCATCATCACCATAAACTAAACGATGTCGTTTTGATGTTCCAAATCATCACTCACTTAAAATTTTAGAAGGGAAGTGAAGTGTTAGAGGAGAGAGAGGGTGAGGTGGGGTTAAGTGAATGATGATTTTGAACATCAAAATGACGTCGTTTAGTTTATGGTGATGATAATGTGTCATTTAACGGTGTCAGATCATCACCATTACTGCCAGATCATCATCCATGTTTGAGAAGATTAACAGAGGGACTAATAAGTCCGATGTTTAACATTTGCAGGGACTAATTTTTACTTTCTCATTCTGGAGGGACTATAATGTCCGATTGTAAATTCTGGAAGGACTAATTTGGGGGTTTTGTCTAAAACTTATTGTAAAAAAATTATATGACCTAAATAATTTCTTTAAAAACTAATTTTCATATAAGATATTTATAACATATTAGGATTATAAACATTAAATACAATATAATATTTATGCTTAAGAAATAATATTTACCAAAGTGCATTGGTACATTCTCAACTATTTTTTACTATGCTTTTTCTTTTCGGTTTTTTACCTTAGGGATTGAAGTCAAACCTGGCAAGCCATATCCTTATCATGCTGATAATGTGCAAGGAAAGCTTCACATCACTCATGTATCTCCTCTTTCATCAACTCAATTCTTAATAGTTTTATTTTTATTTTCGTCTATTAATTATTTTTAATTTTCGAACATTCTGATGGTATTTTTAGATAATTTGTTGGCATCAGGGTTTGAAATCTAGTTACTATGTGGTGGGTTTTACTTTTTGAACTGTGCATGATTTTTTTTCAGGATTTTTTTTTCTACTTACAATGGTTGTAGAAAATTCTTCATTATAATATTGGTATATTTTTCAGACATTCTACACTAACTTGTACATTTTTATGGTTTGTTTGAGCTTATAGATATTATTTGTGATGATTCTGGTAAAAAATTGACAATATGATTCTAGCACTTACCAAGCTATACATTATGATATTTCAATATAGTATATGCATTGTCATATCATATGTAATAGCTACACTAGTCTTTTGTAATAGCACTTTGGAAATTTAAAGTTTGTTGAATTGTGTGTTGTATTTGTTATCTTTTAAGTTGGATAAAACTTTGTAGTGATTAGTAACTAATTTCCTTCCATATCTCTTCTCTATGTCCTGAAATTTTAGGCTACATTAGGTCTTGGTGATTCATCCCTTCTAGAGGAGTCTATGATGTTGAGGTATCTAAATTTGATTTTGCTTTTACATTTTTTTATTGATTATTTGATTCATTACACATTTTATATTTTAATAAATTTGTAGTTAACCGTCAAATACTTAAATTAATTTTGATGCATTTTCCTTCTAGTGCTTTGAGTTCTAATTATGATATATTTCATATTAACTACTTATATTCTGGTGTGATACTCGATTATGTGTTTTAGTTGATTGTTTGAATGTATTAATTGGTCTATTCTCTTTAGTAACTAGGCTGAATTTGTACTGTTGTTCATTTTACAAGAGAATTTTGAAAAGAAGATCACCATATATCACGAAATAATGAAGACTAAGAAGGTTCACGTGATGAAGAGAAGAGAAGAAATTTTTGCAAATATTTGTTGGGACTTTAGCTGCAAAAATAAGTTAACTGTGGATTTACCTGCAACTTTACTTGCAAAAGGTCCTTGCGAATTTTTTTGCGGAAAAATTCGCAGCAAAATAGCAGCGGATTCCTCCTCTCCATGTTCAAATCCTTTGTTGCGAATTTTTAACATTAGCTACAAAAATATTCGCAGCTAATTTGCTGTGAATTTCAAATTCATAGCTATAGTTATCAACGAAGGTTTTAGCTGCGAATTCGTTTTCACAGGTAAATTCGATTTAAACGCTGTTAGCTGCGAATTTTTCAGCAAAATCCACAAGAAACTAGCTTTTTTCTTCTAGTGGCCCAAGTGTTGGGATGAAGCTGGGTCAAAGCTGTTTGAGTTTGGCACAGAACATAAGAGAGAAATCCACTTTCTAACAAGAAAGGAAATTGATAGAAGTGTTATTGAATGCTCCATGTTTAACACATACATTACAACCTATTTATACTACTAATTGATAGTAATTATTGGACTAAACAATTAGAAAATGGAGGTGTGTGGTGTAGAAGAAAAGATGAGTGTATGTGGTGTAGGAAAAAAGGAAGAATATAATGGAGGGGTCCTCCATTAATGTTAATGGACTTTCCATCTTCTAGATCAGAGTTGCTATAAGAACTCTAATTTAAAATTTGGATAAGGGATCTTAACACCTACGTACTCTAGTGAAAAATACATGTACATAAAATGTTCTCCCTTGTCGACGTTGCAGAAGCAAATTAAATGCGTTCGTCGAAGCTCAAGGGCTGGAAAAGGTATTACTCTGACACGCTCTCTTCAAAGAACACATACTCTCGATCTACTACCGTGACAATAATAAAGGTCTTCTCACCAACCCAATTGTAAGAGTCATTTAGCAAGACCGGGGGTGAGAGCCGGGGTTGCAGACTGTTAGAATTCATGTTGGGAGAGTATAGAGAGAGACTATGTTAAATGACAATGTAAAATAATATGAAAATGTTCTTGATTATTCATCTTGTCTCTAGTACAAAAGATCAGCCTATTTATAGGCAAACTAGAAATCAAATCATATCAATTCAATATCATTGTAAATCAATCAATGATACTATATAATCTTCTCCCAAATCAATGTAAATCATATCTTATCAATCACTGATATCACCATATCAATCACTGATATGGTATATCATCATATCCTCTAATACCCTCCCGCAAGTTGGAAGGTGCAAATTTGGCATCTCCAACTTGAAATCACTAATGTAATACAATCAACTTGAGAGGAAAAAAAAAATTGCAATGTCCACTACAACAACCAAAATTCATATCACTTCATAACTTATTTGATATCATAATCATGTCGATCTATGCATCTTTTGTGGAGAAAGCTGCAAACCCATTTCCATGCACCTTTTGTGGAGAAAGCTGCAAACTCATTTCCGTGCAACTTTTATAGAAAAAGCTACAAACCTCTTTCAACGCAACTTTTATGGAAAAAGTTACAAACCCTTTTCGATGCAACTTTTATGGACAAAGTTGATAACCCATTTTTTCCAACGCAACTTTTATGGATAAAATTGCAAACCCCTTCTTTAGTTGACATGTCATGGAGTCAAAATAGCATGAAGGTGATGCAAAGATGATTGTTTGTAGAGTTTTATGAGGTAACATAAAGGTTTTTTTTTTTTTTTGAAGAAACATTCGTATAGAAAATAGAATAATATTGAATGATGATCAATAAAATATAAAAGAGTTCTAAGAACTCATAGAGGTATCAGCGGAAGAAATGTGTTCAAGGTGGGTACCATGGCTCTGATACCATGTTAGAATTCATGTTGGGAGAGTATAGAGAGAGACTATGTTAAATGACAATGTAAAATAATATGAAAATGTTCTTGATTATTCATCTTGTCTCTAGTACAAAAGATCAGCCTATTTATAGGCAAACTAGAAATCAAATCATATCAATTCAATATCATTGTAAATCAATCAATGATACTATATAATCTTCTCCCAAATCAATGTAAATCATCTTATCAATCACAGATATCGCCATATCAATCACTGATATGGTATATCATCATATCCTCTAATATAGACACTTTCTCATTTACCTAGAAAGGGAAACCATCAAACAAAACTTTTAGAAATCAAAACTTTAAAGTGTAGCAAAATGCTTTGATGGCTTCCTTTTGGAAATCATGAAACCTAGACAGAAGGAGAAAACGACTACATGACAACAAAAAACACCAAAAAATTCAAAGTATCAAAATGAAAAACACAACAAAAATCAATAGCGGCGAGATGTGACGATTACTTAATGTGGTAGAACGTATCAGAGGTGCGACTTATGAGGTATGGGTTGCAACTTGGAATTCAAATCCAAACCAGAACTTGGAATCGAGTTGGGACGACAATGTTCGTAATCCGTTATAGCAATCCAATAAGACATGGCCCAATTCGGACCTAGGGTAAAGCCCAACTCGAGTAAAGTTCAACCATCGAGGCAATTCGAATTAGACTAGTGAGTTGTCAAGCTCAGAGACACCTAAGGTATTACATAGATAGTACGGGGAGGTGCACAATTTTTGGGTAAAGTGCGACTACTCCAGTTCCGAGATTCTAGGGGCTAGCTCATCAAATATTCCTAACTCACAATTTTTCCACATAATTTTGGCTTAAGTTTCAGAGTTCTTTCATGGAAACATCCCTATCGCCTTGGAGAGGAGCAATGATGTGGAGGTTTGCACCAGTTTGAGTTCCTATATATACCCCATCCACAAGTACGGAACAATAACATTTAATTTTATGTTTCAAATAATTTTAAATTTATTTTATTACCTTTTTCTTTTATAAATTTAGACCTTATATTTTAAATAATTTTAAAGTTTAGTTAGTCTTAGAAATAGTGAAAATCCTTACGTAATATTAGTGTAACCAAATTGAAATTGACCGACATTTTTAAATGTATAAAGGTAATGGACAAATTTTAAAATGATTTGAAAGAAAATGAACAAAATTGATCAAAATAAAAGGATAGAGACCAAGTTTTGAAACATAAAGGGTAAGAAAGATGAAGGATAAAAAATGATCTTTTGCTGAGTATGTTTATATATATATAAACTATTAGGCCAACTACACCTTTGTGATAATGAAATTTTATCAATAACATTAAAATTAAACTCTAAATTATTTTTTGAAAATACTTAGTTATTCTAGCTTGCATTAATCATAAAATCACAACTAAACCATTGTGTCACTCATTATTCTTTTTCAAATCTAGGCTTCAACTACACGATCATGGTTTAAAAGTAATTGTGCATGTAGTGAGTAAATATTGAATGAGAAAATTGCTATAACCTTATAATAGTAAAAGATCACCCTTGATTTAGCGTTTGTCTCCATATGTCATGGTTCATAGAGGTTATAGGAGGTGAACGAGTTTCTTTCTCTCAATCACTAAAAACAATTCAAACGTGGAAGGGAAAATTGCATCTCTCACTCATATTGAAGCAATATTTTGATCATGGTAATGATTCAATAATATCATAATAACCTTTTAATGAAATAATTTTGATATATCAAGGTACATCAAATCAATGAACAAATTAACCCACTTTACTAGTTACAATTGTCTCATTGTGTACCTTCTTTAACACAAGTATGTCGCCAAAATCCTCATCCCAAAATGCACTTTGGTTTCGATTTTGCAGAAAGAATACTTTAACAAAAGAAATTATCTTCGAGAATTTCAAATAAATTCCAATCTCATGCATGGACATGTCACTCCATTGATATAATGGTAATTTGTTTGGTGCAATTTTTGTAATTTTCCTCTTTCTAAGGATATATGAACATCACAACCATTTCCTAAATTTAATTATTCTTGTTTTTTTTTTGCATTTGGTCATATCCATGATTTCTCTTCAACAATCCTTAATGTAAAAACAAAAAGGTGAAAAAAGTGTAACGATGATGGGTAAAGATAGTGTTATGAAGGCATGGGAAGCCACGGTGAGAAAAACACAAGCAGTTGCAAAGAAGCGTGCAAATAGCATATTTGGATCAATACATCTGACCCATCATCCATATGAAGATGACAACAAGGATGCACATAATGGAAATAACAATGAATTGGAGACATACCAAGGAGACAGGGTGCTACCAAATGGAGATTACTACACAGGAGAATGGTCAGATAGTTTCCCACATGGAAAGGGAAAATACATATGGGCTGATGGGTGCACATATATTGGAGAATGGTTCCAAGGGAAAACCATGGGAACAGGTAGGTTCACTTGGCCTTCAGGGCCATCTTATGAAGGAGAGTTTAAGAGTGGTTATATGGATGGGAATGGTACATACATTTCTTCTAATGGGGATTCTTATACAGGCCAATGGGCCATGAATTTGAAACATGGTTCTGGGGTGATGAGTTATGCTAATGGTGATCGATACGAAGGCGAATGGAGAAGGGGGTTGCAAGATGGGCAGGGTAGTTACCAATGGAAAGATGGGAATAGTTATGTTGGGGAATGGAGGAATGGGACTATTTGGGGTAAAGGGTCATTTATTTGGAGCAATCGTAATAGGTTTGATGGGTATTGGGAAGATGGTTTGCCTAGAGGAAGTGGGACATTGAAATGGCATGATGGAAGTTTTTATGTTGGGAATTGGAGCAAGGATCCAAGTGATCAAAGTGGCAAATATTATTCAACTGGGTCAACACAGGATGATGAGGAGGGCATTCTTGAATGGGATCCTCAAGAAATGTTTAGTGAATTAAGTGAATATCAAATATGCCCCGGGGAGAAAGTTGCAATTTTACCATCACAAAAGAGGCTTGCAGTTTGGAGGTCCTCAAAGGGAGGAGGAGATTGTGGTAGACCTAGGAGAAAGTCAGTGGATGGAAGGGTAAGTGTAGCTCTAGAGAAGCCAAGTGATAAAATGCAGATATGGGGGGAGGGTGATTTTAGTGGTGATAAAATTCCAACAAGAACAAGTACTTTGGATGAGGAGTTGTTGAGTTTACAACTTCATACTCTTAAAGCTCCAAGAAAATCAAAACGACAAGGACAAACCATATGCAAAGGACACAAAAATTTTGAGCTCATGCTCAATTTGCAGTTGGGAATCAGGTACTATCATAATTTGGAATTTTCTAAATATATATAAATTACTTAAACATGTTTTCTTTACTTCAACTATCATGTTTGTTATGCTTCTCTTCTTCTTTGGATGTAGGTTATTTTTTATTTAATAGAATTTTGTTCTTTACTAAGAAATAAAGTTGAAAAATAATAAGTTAAAAAAATACAAAAATAGTATTTTTACATCCACTCTTTGTATTATGTGCTGATATCCACTCCTATTACTCTTAAATTTAAATGTGACTTCACTATAATATCGAGACTTCTTTTATCCACAATTAATTATGATAAATATTTCATAAATGCTAAATTTTAGATATCTATAGAAAGGACCAAGTTGGTCACTATTACCTCTTCCTACCACAGAATTTGTCAACTTATTATTTTCTACTTACATATTGTCAGTTTACCTACTTCATATGGTTCACACCATAAAGGTAACTAGCAAACGATATGGACTATGTCAATTAAAAAAAAGTATTTTAGCGACTTGATTTTTTTTTTTCAATTCGATCTTCTTTCTTTCAGTTTTTATTTTAACTTTCTTTTTTCTATTAAATCATTATTAATATAATCTTCTATCATGCATTTTACAATAACATTTGTGACTGAAAATAATGGTAAAATTTTCTATACAAGTGAGATTCATATGCTCGATCATCTATAAAATTATTTTCCTATCCTTACATCGATACCAAATATACCCTAAAGGTGGCTTGCTTAATATGTTTATTTTACATTTAGAGCTTATACATGAAATTTTCACCACAATTTTTACCTTTCATCCAAACACTCCCTTGAGGTATGTTTATTTGGGGATAAATATAAAATAGGTGAATTTCCATATTTGACATCAATGTGTGAAAACAGATCGATATGAAGTTCATATATAAAAATTTTCATCCTATACTTTTTACGTATGAACCAAATACAACTTTGTGATTACAATTCTTGAAGTTAAACTTTCAATATATGTATGCCATTGCATAGGCATTCTGTTGGAAGACCTGCTCCCTCAGCATCTTTTGATTTGAAGCCTTCTGCATTTGATCCTAAAGAGAAAGTGTGGACAAGATTTCCTCCCGAAGGATCCAAATATACTCCACCACATCCATCGAGTGAGTTTAGGTGGAAGGACTATTGCCCGGTAGTATTTAGGTCAGCCTATATATATTAATATTTAGTTTTTTAACTAGTTTTTCATTCATTTTTTCAAGAGTAAATATCATATTTGATCCCCAAAATTAGTATGAGTGATAAAATAGTCTCTCAAGTTATAAAAATGACTACTTGGTATCTCAATATTTGATATGATAGAAAAAATAGTCTCTCAAATATGAAAGTGATAACATGATCCTTCAAGATTAAATATTTAGGACAATATTATTCCTCAACTTGTCTTAAATTTTCAATTTCGAGGGATCATGTTGTCCTAAAACTTCAATATTGAAGAACCATATTATCACTTTCGTATCTGGACTATTTTATCTATTATGTCAAATTTTAAGAGAACATATTATTATTTTTGTATCTTAAAAGACTCTCACATTAATCTTGAAGAACTAAATAAGATATTACTCTTCTTTTTCAATATTATATTTACATACTCAGTGACTATGTCTATTGGCTACTTGCAAGTGCAATTTTTAAGGGATCGGAGAGATTGTAATGATAAGTGATAATATTGTCTAAAATCATATACGTAATTTCCATCCCCACTCATTTTTGCAGATGGACTCAGATTTACATGACAACATTATCAATTACTACTATTACTAGCTACATTATCTCCTATTTCTCATTCATCAAGATCATGTTTCATTACTATCCAATGCTTGACCAACGTACTCATTGATTATTTCCAACTAGCATAATTCTTTCTCTTTTCTTTTTCTAACGAGTAAGATTTTTTCATTGTAATCATAAATCAACTTACAATAGTCAAATTCTGTCTTTAATTAGGACTCTTAGGAAGTTGTTCAATGTGGATCCAGCTGATTACATGTTATCAATATGTGGGAACGATGCCCTTCGTGAACTTTCCTCTCCAGGAAAAAGTGGTAGCTTCTTTTACTTGACCAATGATGATCGGTACATGATTAAAACAATGAAGAAAGCTGAGGCAAAAGTGAGAGTTATGATTATCTTGTCCATACTTAAAATTCTTTTTTAAAGATATAGACAAGTGTTGCTAAATTCAAATATTTGATTTCTATTGCAGGCTCTTTTGAGAATGCTTCCTGCTTATTATAATCATTTTCGAGCATTTGAAAATTCATTGTTGACAAAGTTTTATGGATTACATTGTGTAAAATTGAATGGACCTGGTCAAAAGAAGGTATACCTATGCAACATAGAATTTTACTAGTTATTGTTCTTTTAATATACTTGTGCTTAACTTTATATATATAATGGAGAGTATATAATCACGAGTGTATATGAGAGGTTGGATGCTTGTTGGATGGTACATTGGCTGTACATGTAGTAGTATTGTTTACGATTTAACCTTTATAATTAATATTAGATTCAACGATTCAAACTTACTTTTCTTACTCTCGTATAAAAGTATCTCTCTTTATTGATATGTCATATATATATATATATATATATATATATGAAAAACGCTATGTGTACAATGAAAATTGTACAATACTTGTATAATAATCATATCTACCGTTGGATTACATTAGTTTGAAAATTCATATTACAATTCAACGGTGAATATGATCGTTGTACAAGTATTGCATAAATTTCATTATACACATAGTATTAGGAGTAAATACCCCATTTGGTCCCTCAAGATTAACGCGACGAACAAAATAGTCCCTCAAGATACAGAAATGACAATATGGTCCCTCAAGATTTATTGTGATGGATAAAATAGTCCCTCAAGATATGAAAGTGACAACATGATCCTTCAAGATTGAAATTTTAGGACAATGTGGTTTCTCAAAATTGTAAACTTAGGACAGGTTGAGGGACTGTGTTGTCTTAAAATTTCAATCATGAAGGACCATGTTGTCACTTTCATATCTTGAGGGACTATTTTGTCCATCATGCCAAATCTTGAGGAACCAGATTGTCATTTTCTTATCTTGAAGGACTATTTTGTCCTTCATATTAATCTTGAGTGACCAAAATGGATATTTACTCTAGTATTAGTGTATATATATAATACATAAGATAGTAGAAATTGTTAAGCTGATAGAATGAAGACATATGAAATAGAAATAACTTTTGAATTATATTTATAATATTTATAGCATGTTTGGATTTGCAGGTTAAATTATTGTATTTATAATAATATTAATATCATGTTTGGATTTGTAGGTTCGATTTATCATAATGGGTAACCTCTTTTGTTCTGAGTATACCATCCATAGACGCTTTGATTTGAAAGGCTCTTCACTTGGCCGCATTACAGATAAGCCTGAGGCAAAGATTACTGAAACCACTATCCTCAAAGATCTTGATCTAAATTTTATATTTCGATTGCAAAGATCTTGGTTTCAAGAATTTAACAGGTGATGAAAATAAAAATATTTTATTAGGATGAAGTATCAAAAAGGAAAGTAAAAGATTTTGTCATTAACAAAACCAATCTTCAAATATATTTTTGTCATTAACAAATTACCCCTTAAAAAATATAATTAATTTGGTAAAATGCACAAATAATGAGATTGAGTCAAAGTAAGTAAACGAAAAATTGACATGACATTAAATTGTGTCCATGTGGCACTCTCTCCATTAGAGTCACACTAACACATGCACTATCTCTCCATAAATCTCACTTGTATTTCCCTCGAATTGAAATCCTTAATTCCCAATTTACATCAATATAGGGGACCACATTAATAACTTTCTTTCATATGGAGTGAAGACTTCATCATCTTATTCTTCTTTGTCTTGAACACCAAAATAATTATTTCAAAGTGTTTTATTCAATATCCTTCAACATACTCTTGCTAGTTCGAATTTGAGGAGCACCAGAAATTTTACCTCTTCTTGACCAAATATTACACATAAGATGGTGACCGGACATGGTTAGTAGAGTCGCACAATTATTTGTTATCCACATATGAGCTTGGGAAAGAAAGTGTTTTATCTCTCTATTGCCTCTTCATTTCTTCCTTGCGACAAAATGAAATGATTTTCTCTGGCATTGAAGGTACATATAAAATGACACAGAAAACAAGAGAGAAATCCACTCTCTAAGAAAGAAAAATACTTGAACTGTTATTGATTACTTGATATTTTCAACACATATATTACAACCTATTTATACTACTAATTGATAGTAAATATTAGACTGAAGAAATAGAAAATGGAGTTGTGTGGTGTAGAAGGAAAGAAAAGTGTGCGTGGTGTAGTAAAAAAGAAGAGTAGTGGAGGATAATGAAGGGGTCCTCTATTAGTGTTAATGGAGTTTCCATTATGTTAATGAAATTTTCATTATGTTTCTAGATCATAAAATCTCCTCGATAACACTTAGTAGCTGGTTTAAAGAGTCATACAATTTGTTTTCACCATCAAAAACCCATGTTCTATCTCCCTCCCTAAAACCCATGTCTCGTGCACTGCACAAAAGAAAACAAGACCCCTTTCAAGCTTTTAGAAACATCCACACAACATAGACGAACCAATTTCAGAGCTATATTGTTGTAAACAATATATAAGTTGCAACTAATTATCTTGCTAATCACACCAAAACTAATCAATAAAACCACCTAATTAGTTCATAACAAACTTCAATCTATCAATGTGCATCAACGAAAATGAAAGATGTGTGACTGGTTTACCAAAAGATAAGTCCACAAGAAAGAGGGATTATATAATGAGAGGAGGGTGTGGAACAAATCTGGATGTGGAAGCGACTGATCCTTGGGTGAGTCACCCACCCACGGGATAGAAAGAGAAGGTGAGAGAGTTAGAGAGAGAGAGAGAAAGAGGGTGACGCATGGAAAACAGAAGGGAACTGGGAGACGGAGGGAGCTCGTGGAGGCGGTGGTGGCGGTGGCAGTGACGGTGATGCTGCTGACGATGATGGTCTAGTATGGTGTTGATGATGATGGTGATGAGAAGTTAGGTGAAAGCAAGAATGGCTGAAGATGATGATGAAGTTGCACTATTATCAGCCACATCATCATTTTCACTAGCAAAGTTTGACTAAAGATGATGGTGAATTTTAACCTAATTATATAATTTGGAAGGGTAATTTATCAAAAATATCTTTGGTGGTTGATTTTGTCAACGACAAAATTTTTCATATCATTTTTGGTACTTCAACCTATTTCATTATTCAAATTTTCATTGGATTTTCTCATCCTTTAATTAATTTCCCTACTAAATTTAAAGTTGTAGACTACAAGAAATCAATAAATTATCGATAAATTGTACCAACGAATTTCATTATTATTGATAGATTTTACCGTGCATCTGTCGATAAAATCAACTGTTAATATGCTAATTTAAAGTAGTGGTAAATAAAAAATATGTATTCCAAATTTTTTGTTTTCAAATTTTTATCACTTTTCTAAATACTATATTATAAACAACATAATTATTGTATTTGTAATCACAGGCAAATTGATAAGGATTGTGAGCTTTTGGAGCAAGAGGGTATTATGGACTATAGTCTACTAGTTGGTATTCATTTCAAGGATATATCAATAGATGGAGATCTCATTCCTTCTGGATCAAGGACTCCTGCGGGTACTTTTTGTATCCTTATGTGTATCTTCTAAATACTAAAATGGCATGCCGTTACTACTTGAGAAACTAAAATCAAATGATTGTTTTTTATTTTTATTTTTTTAATATTAGGTGATTCAGAGGGCGAAGGAACACCCCATGTTTCAAGAGCTGACATGGATCAACCACTTGTAGATCCTTCCAGGTCACATTTCTTTTGTAACTTTAACATAATGTTGAAATATGAGTATAGGCTCTTTTGAATCCTTGAAATTGTATACATGTTTCAATTTAGTCCCTATAATTAAAAAGATATCAATTTAGACCTTGAAATTATAAAAAGTAGTTCAAATCAGATCTTTGGATGATTAAATTGGTCCCTATGAATATCACCATATGGACTAGTTTAAAGAGTAAAACTCAATCCAAGTCATTGTCAATTTTAGTGTTGGACAAGTGGCCAATGACTTAATCCTTGATAATGTCAAAAAAATAAGAAAGTAAATGGTTCGTTGATAAAAAATGTTAATAATTTTAGCAACAATTTCTTTGTCAAACAAATTGATCCCTCGCATTTTCATTGCTGAAAAATTGACCCATGATTTCATTTGCACAAAAAGAACAAATTTATTCATCCCCTCATCTCCTTTCTTCCTTCCTCCGTACCCACTACCACCCTTGAGCACAATAACTCAACAACCATTTCTCATAATTAAGCTTGACTTCAAGCATTCTCAACCCAAATCAAACAAGAACTAAATAAAGAAAACTCATAAAAAATTATGCAAATAAAATGATGGTTGTAAAAAACTTTTACTATAGACTATAGTCTATTTCTAAAACTATCTTGAATATTATTCAAATTAGAACATATTTTTTCAAGTTTAAAATGTATTTTCTAACTTCCATTTAAACAAGATCATTTATTTTAAATCTACCATAATAAAATGCATTTGACATTGTGTTGGGTTTGATTGTTCTGTACTTGATATATTTATTTGGCTTGAGGGTACCTAAAATTGAGATGAATTATAGATGATGATAACTGTGGTGTATTTGTGCTTGTGTGTGTATGTGTGGTGGGGGTAGGGGAGATGATTAAGGAAATGAGATGATGGGGTACATTTTCATTTTATTTATTTATTTTAAATAAAGTTAAATTGTCATTGATCAATTATTTGTCTTATAATAAAATTGTCACTAAGTTTGGTAATGTTTGTTTTCCATCTAAAAATCACTAAGTATTTGATTTTTAACATTGTTAGGAAGCAAGACTATTTTGAATTTTTGGAAACCAACTTGTCTCAACACAAATTTTTGGGACTAAGATGAGAGTTTACTCTATTTTTTTTTTTTAAATACGGACTAAATTGTTATTTTTTTAACTATAAAGACTAAAGTGAAATATATTATTTTCTCTATTTTAAAATGTAAGTCTTTTTTAGCCTTTTTCTTCTATTCAAAATATAAGTCACTTTCTCATTTTCAATACATTTTTATTTTACTTTTTCCATTTTACTCTTTAATAAAATATTTTTTCAACATGTCTTATTCCATTTGAGGAACCAAACATATATATATAATATTTAATAGGATGTATCAATCCTTTCCTGATATACCTATCCTATTTCATGATCCTAATTAGAAACAAGATCAAGGCAAAACAGACTGCGAAAATGCACCTAACAATTTTTTCCTAAAAATACATATAACAACGTCTCCTAATTATTGCTGATATAATATTGCTATATTTAAAAAAAACTAACTGTTAATACCCCCCCCTCAAGTTGGAGCATGCAAGTCTTGAATGCCCAACTTGACCAAAATAGTTGCAAAGTTCTTGGCGACAAGTGACTTGGTGAAAATGTCGGTCATTTGAGTGTGAGTGTGGACATAGGATGGAAGAAGACGATTATGCACGATTTTATCCCGGACTAGGTGAGAATCCGCTTCAATGTGCTTTGTGCGCTCATGAAAAATCGGAATTTTAGCAATATATAGAGCTACTTGGCTGTCACAGTCTAGCCGAATGAGGCAAAGTGAAACACGAACAAATTAGAAAGAATATCCTTAATCCATTTCAACTCTCGTGTTGTCTTAGCCATTGATCGATACTCCGCTTCAATAGAGGAGACATAAACAATTTGTTGCGTCTGAGTTTTCTAGAAGATAGGAGACCTTCCAAGTTGTATAAACCACCCTGTGAGTGACTTGCAAATAAGAGGACAACTTGCCCAATCGGAGTCGCATCACCCATAAAGTTGTAAATCATTTTCATGGGGAAAAAGTATACCCTGCCCAGGATGGCCCTTTAAGTAATGCACAACTCGTAAAGTAGCATGCCAGTGTTCCATGCGAGCCTCTTGCATGAATTGAGACAACACGTTAACAGTGTAAGTAAAATCAGGGCGAGTGAAACACAAATAAATGAGTCATCCAACAAGACGATATGCACTAAGGTCGGAGAGAAGAATTCCTGTAGCATATCCCAATCGGTGATTTTCTTCACATGGCGTAGCTGTCGGCTTAGCACCCAGTAACCCCGCTTCAGTGGTGATGCCCAAGGCATATTTTCACTGACACAAGAAAATTCCAATAGGTGATCTAGCAACCCCAACCCCAAGGAAGTACTTCAGGCGGCCCAAATCTTTCATTTGAAAACAAGGGTGCAAATACTGTTTAAACTTTCGGATAGCGGCACCATTATTTCCTGCAATCACAAGGTCACCAACATACACTAAAACAACTAATTTTACCTCATTGGTGTGAAGGCTGAATTAGGAGTAGTCCTTCTAAGATTGCTGGAAGCCATAGCGAAGGAGGGCTGGAGATAGTTTCGCAAACCAGCAACGAGGAGCATGTTTCATGCCATAAAGAGACTTCTCAAGTTTACAGACCAAACCTTGTTGAGATACATGGAACCCGAGAGGAAGATTCATATAAACATCGTCATGGAGATCGCCATGGAGGAACACATTGTGCACGTCCATCTAAAGAAGCTCCCAATCCTGAGCTGCTGATACAGCAAGAGTTGTGCAAATAGTGACCATTTTTGCCACTGGAGAAAATTTTTCGTTGTAATCCAAACCCTCCACTTGATGGTTGTCGAGAATCACGAATCTTGCTTTGAACCCTTCTATTGTCCTATCAGAATTGTATTTGACTTTAAAAATCCACTTACATTCAAGAGCCTTCTTTCCAGGAGGAACGGTTGTGAGCTTCCAAATATTATTGACTTCAATTGCCTGAATTTCTCTGGACATAGACTCACGACATCTCACATCTCGGACTACCCTCAGAGAAGATCATAGGCTCCTATTCCGTTTGAAGAACGGCCAAATAGGTGTAGTGTCGGGGGGAGGGGGGAATGAAGTGAAATTAACAAAATTTTCTATGGGATAGGACGTACCTGAGGATTTTGACGGAGAAGAAGGGGATTGGGGGGACAGACTCATATGGATTGTGGGGGGTGACGGAATTGCGCAGCTTAACAGAGGGTGTCTGCACACAGTAACCAACGTCGAGAGAGATCTCTGTCGAGGCTAGTGGTGGGTTGGATGGTGGAGTGGCTGTGGTGGGTGCTGCACCAGCGGGAGCGATGTCATGGCCCCATGTCTTTGATTACTGCTACAGAAGTGAAGAGCTCTTCTCCACTTTCATTTAGGTGTGGAGCTATGGGCCCAGATGTGGGAGAAGGGCCTGACCCATTATTGGTTTTTTCTTCAAAAATTATTTCCTCCATAGGAAGCCCCTCGCATATAACTTATGGATTCTAGGTTGAAATATTGTGAAAGGGGAACATATCTTAATAAAATGCACAACACGGGAAATAAAAAAAAATTCCTTTTCAAGGTAAAAAAATTTCCCATCTGAAACTTGTGATAGGATCAGGTCAGTCGTAATTTTATCTGGAAGGGAGATGTTGACTCGAGAGGGGTAACTCTTGTTCGGTGGGATAGGATAATTAAACCGAAGAAAAAAGGGGGCTTGGGTATTCGAGAAGCTAGAAGTGTGAATGTCTCTTTGTTGGGAAAGTTGGTTTGGCAAATTTTGAAGGGCAAAGATAAGACTTGGGTCAAGGTGTTGGTGCAGAAATATGTGAAGAATAATTCCTTATGGGATAGTTTGAGTGGGGGTAGAGGCTCCCCAGTTTGGAGGGTGATCATTAAGGCTAGTACGTTGATGCGGGAGAGGTTTAGTTAGCACATTGGGAACAATAATTTTTTAGCTTGGTTCTCTCAGTGGTTACCTGAAGGGAGAATTTGTGACAGGTTACCATTCATACATGTTTATGACTTGGATTTGAAAATCAAGGATCTTTGGAATGGGGCAGCTTGGGATTTTAATAATATCTGGTCTCCTATTACTAGGTCGATTAGGGAGGAAATTCAAGGGATGGTTTATGCTGAGAATAATAATGATGTAGCGGGTTGGTTTTGGAGACATTCAGGGAATATGAGATACACTTCATCCTCTGGTTATCAGTGGTTGATCCAGAGAAATTATCCCTGTGATGATGACAATTATATTTGGAAGATCATTTGGAGACTTAAAATTCCTGAGAAGCTCAAGATATTCCTTTGGCTAGCTAAGAGGAATGCGCTGCCAACTAATGGATTCTGCTTTTACAGTGATTTATCTGCTTCTAATAGGTGTTTGATGTGTAACTTAGAGGAGGAATTTATTTTTCATTACTTGTTTGGCTGCAAATTTAATTTGCAGATCTGACAGTGTCTTTCTTTATCAGGATTGTTAAGGGAGATCTAAGTTGAGCCCTATGATTGGTTAGACAAGATTGTTCATCATTGGCAATATGCGCTTATTGTTGCTACTATTTGGTGGACTTGGAGAAACAAAAAGAGGTTGTTGTTTGAGGGTTTTTCGTGGACAGCTAGTTCCCTTGCTTGCATGATCAGAATTGATGTGAATTCTTTCCTCAAAGCTTTCTCTAATCATAACCCCATTCTGGATCTTCCAGCCTTGACTCTTACTTGGACTCCCCCTCCGATCTCTTGTTTTAAATTGAATTGTGATGCTAGCGTGGTCTTGGATCAGAAGAAAGTTGGGTTTGGTTGTGTTCTCCGTGATAGTAATGGAGCGTGGGTTCATGGGTGTTCAAGGAAATGTAATTCTCTTCGTATCCTGCACTGCGAGCTTTTTTCCATTTGTGCTGGTTTATTTATGGCCTGGTCTTGTCGAATTAGGAGAGTAATTTGTGAATGTGATAACTATGATGTTGTGCTCTTGTGTTATCGGTGGGATTCTGCAATTAAGCATGAGGAGAAAGATCTGATTAAGAGAATTCAAGATTGGATCATCAAAGATTGGAGTGTCTCTATCTGTCTTATTTTAAGGGAAGTGAACTCTGCTGTTGATGGAATTGCAAGGAAGGTCGTGGTTGATTCGGCTAATTATGCTAAATGGGAGCATACCCCTTTAGATATTGAGCATCATGTTAGCCATTACATGAATTAGTTTTTGCTCTGTTTTCCTTTTTCTTTGTATGGCATTTTACCAAAAAAAAAAAAAAAATTCATCCTTTTTGCCCAAATGGGATACCCAATAAACACACATTTTTTGTTACGACTTTCAAATTTATCTCGTTGCCCTTACGAGCACAGCACAAGGAGCCAAATACCTGTAAATGTTCATAATTTGGAGCTTTTCCATGGATGACTTCATAAGGAGTTTTTCCCTTGAGAATTGTAGAAGGTGTGAGATTAATCAAGTACCCAACAGTTAAGGCACATTCTCCCCAGAATTGAATGGGTAAATTACCCTAAAATCGCAATGAACGAGCGATGTTCAGGATATGTCGATGTTTGCGTTCCATTCTTCCATTTTGTTGTGGGATACCAACACATGAGGTTTGATGAATAATTCCTTGTTGTAGGAAGAATTGTTTTAAGCACATAAATTCAGTTCCATTGTCAGAGCGCCCCATTTTAACATGCTTGTTGTATTGTCGTTCTACCAAGTGATAAAATTTTCAATGTACCTGACACCTCCGTTTTTCTTTCAATAAATAAATCAAACTGCTCGTTAGAAATCATCCACAATAGTCAAGAAATATGAAGCACCACAAGATGAAGGTGTTTTATAAGGTCCCCACAAGTCACAATGAATTAAATAAAAAATGTTTGAAGCTTAATAGTCACTTACAGGAAACTTATCTCTTATCTGCTTGGATTTTTCACAAATTTCATAAATTTAATTCAACTCATTGCTCGCACATCTTACATTGGGAAGCATTTGCATAATTCTAAATGACGGATGTCCTAATCTCTTGTGCCAAAGTGTCATTTGATCCTTTGTTTTAACATGACAAACTTGAATCTTGTGTGTCCCACAATACCAATAGAGCCCATCCTTCTATTCACCTGCTCCATTCAGCATCCTCGAAGTGCGGTCCTGCATAACACACAACTTATCAGTGAATAGAACTACACAATTTTTTTCATCTATTAATTGGAAAATAGAAAGAAGGTTGCACTTCAATTTGGGCACATAAAGAACATTTTTTAATTTAAGCCCTCCTTTAAGGCTCACTTTTCCTTATTTGCATGCTAGAACACATTCCCCATCAAGCAACCCCGTAGGGAACCCTCATATATTTTTCCTTTCACACAAATTTTTCAAGGTTCTGGTCATGTGGTTGGAGGCACCACTATCAATGATCCACAAATCACAAATTTTCTTACCATTCATACTCTCAGTTTTATTTGTCTTTTGCTTGTTAATAATATCTACCAATATCTTCCACTGCTCAACAGTCAGACCTGTCATTTCAAGCATTCTTTCCTCTACTTTGTCAGTATGGCTACTATTCTCTTTTTATGTACGCCACATTAGCACGCATTGGGGTTCCTCGGTTGCGCACCCCTTGTCGATTTGCATTGTTCCCATTATTCATTCCTTCATTCTTTGCTTGATCCCCAACCATTCAGGATAGTCCACAAGCTGAAAACAACCTTTAACATTGTGCCCATTTTTCCCACAATGAGAACAAGTCATCGATTTTTCACCATAGTCACCTCGTCCTTTCATCTTGTATCCTGCCTGCATTGCTAGACCCAAAACCATACCCCTTTCTTCTGCAGATCTGACCATTGTTTTCACCCTCTCCTCTTGCACTAGCATCGCGTATACGCGATTCAATGCAAGTAAGGGGTATGTTGCTAGAATAATAGACCTCACTGTCCCATAATTTGTATCATCCAAGCCCATCAACAATTGGTGAACCTTCTCTTCCTCCCTTTGTTTTTCAAGCTGGGCACCGATTTCGCACTTGCACCCGCCACAGGTGCAGTTGGGAATTTGCTCAGAATTTGCCAATTCATCCCAAAGCACTTTCAGTTTGCCAAAGTATGCTGCCATGGCCATACCTTCTTGTATGCATCTCGTCAGATCTGCCTTCAGTTGTTGTATTTGTGGCCCGTTCACAACGGAGAATCGTTCCTTGATTTCGTCCCATAGGTTCCGTGCGGTCTCTACATACGCCACGGTTGAACGCAAACTTGGTTCAATTGTAAGTTTTCTTAGCGCCTCCTTTTGAGGGCTCTGGTTTATCTCCATTATTCTTTTCTGGTCCAGTTGCCATGGCACAACACGTTGGTCTGGGATATGTGTGTGTCGGGTATCAGAGCTTGTCTTGCTCTAATACCATAATAAAATATTTATTCAACCTATCTTATTTCATTTGAGGCACCAAACATATATACACAATGATTTTATAGGAAGTATTAATCCTTTTCTAATATAGCTATCTTATTTCACAGTCCTAATTAGAAACAAAATCAAGGCAAAACAAATTGTAGAAATACACCTAACAAATTGTTCCTAAAAATACATATAACAACATCTCCCAATTATTGTTGATATAATCTTGCTATATTCAACTAAAACTAACCATTATTACTCTTCATAAAATTTCAATTTATGTTTTAATATTGTGTAAAATATGAACATTTATAGCGATGTTTTTGTATTCTATTTTTAAACTTTAAAATATTAATAAAAATAAATTACTATCTTAATATATGTAAAAAATTCAAAGTGACTTATATTTTAAAATGCAGGGAAAATAATTTTCAAGGACAAAAATGAAACTTTAACTTCAATGGTTGCTTTAGAATGTAGGGTACTATTTGATATGAATAAGTATTTGCATTTCGATCAAATGATGCACAAACACGTAGTGGAATGATAACTAATCTCATGTGCGACTCAAATGGACGAGTAGGCATATGAGAATAAATTGGATGTTGTATAATGAATAAATAAAAAATCATAGAAAAATATGAGAATGTGTAATTATTGATAATGAAAAATTATCCCAAATGAGCATAATTCTTGATATAGTTGTATTATATATTGATATTGCCACAAGGAAATATTTTTGAGTTTTAACCAAAATGAGAGTAGCATACAGTGAAAAAAGAGTGTAATAGAGGAAGTTGAGCAAGAATGAACTAAAAAAAATGAAGGAATTATTATTAGCATCTCCCTCCTATATATTCTTTAATTACACTGCACTATACTCTTTTTTGTCATTAAAACAATAGAAATACGATTTGATAAACATTATCATTAGTTTTAGTACATATTACACAAATAAAAACCTCTACTTGAGTTCTAGTTGACCATTATTCTATTATTTATGCCTTGTTAACCAATACATCTTCATATACTTTATATATTGTAGGTGGGCAAGTATCAAATTAGGTGTCAATATGCCTGCAAGGGTTGAAAGGACAATGAGAAGGAGTGGCTATGAATTGCAACTTGTTGGAGAACCAGTCGGAGAATTTTACGAGGTTGTGGTGTTTTTTGGTATCATAGATATACTTCAAGATTATGATATAAGTAAAAAGCTCGAGCATGCTTACAAGTCAATTCAATATGACCCCACCTCAATATCAGCTGTTGATCCTAGACAATATTCAAGGCGTTTTCGTGACTTCATCTTCAAAATATTTTCTGAAGACTCTTAAAGACATACACGATTCTAGTTTACTATCTAGATAATATGGCACTAGTTCAATCTCGATCATGCTAAATAGAGGATTAGGGTCTTACAAGTCTCTATCCATATACCTTACCTTGGGTTTGAAAGTTACTCAATCTTTACTATATTTGAGATCAATGTCACTTTTTGACTAATACAAATCTTCTTTTTGATTTGTTTTTAATCATCTTCATTTAATGCACATTATATGTACCAATTATATAGTCTACAATATAACATTTTTTCTGCCAAGGTTTCAAGATATGGTAACAAAATAGCTTTAGTATTTTCTTTCTCTATTGATTGAAATGTACATTATATTTTATACGACAATAAGCTCAGTTGTCCACTTGTGTTGTTCTACTAGTTTCAATTATTCATGGCATTTAAGTTTCCATCATATTTACTTGAGAGGAAACCTGTGAAAACTTTTGATGAAACTATTAGGATTCTATCTGGATTTGGGTAATAAGTGTGCCATATGCATAAATTAAAGAGAAATACTTGGTGAACAACAAAAAAATAATCAAACCAGTTAATAGGTGTATTTGACAATCTTTTGGCAAAAAAAAAACTCCTTTTAAGAAGATAATTTTCAGTGGATCGAGTGAATGTGACCCATAATCTCTATATTGACTAGTTTTGACTAATTTTTTATTGTGCAAATATCATCGCTCTAAATCAAAATAATCTTTTTGTACTTGAATCGCAATGCAAATAATTAATTCTTTAAAACCATTTTTGTAACTAAACTCTCAAAAACAATTTTTCCAACATAAGCTTAACCAAACAGTTGTAAGTCATAAGTTGATTGCAAAAAAGCGCAAGGAACTCATTAAATACCTACTCCATATTTGTACTCCTTAAATACAGGACAAAACCCAATCTAATACACACGCCCAGCCCAAAGCCTTTTGCTTCACTAATCAGTTAGCACCCAGCCCAGAGAAGCTTTTGATACACGCATCCACAACGCCCAGCGTTGAGAGCCTTTGCTTTAGGAATCCCACATCTATCATCTTCTTCAATTCTCCACGTAACCGTTTTTTCGAGTTATGATTTCTTCAATTCTCCACATCACACAATCTCATCTTATACTTCATTTCTCATTTCTCATTTACGATTTCTTTCTTTTTTCGAGTTCTCATTTCAATTCAGTTCTTATTTCCATTCATTTTTTTATTCACAAACGCCATTTGTTGTAATGGAGGAAACATCAATGGGGGAAACTTCAATGGAGGAAAATGTTGATTTCTTTGATCATATTGTTAGCAAAAAAATGTTTGAGTTACTCGATTTTGTTTTTTGTTTTTATCAGTTTTGTGTTGTAGACTGGTTTCTTAGACTCTGAAACAATGTTACATTTGCTCACAATAACTGAATTTTTCGCTCACATCATTTCTTCTTTCTACTCACATTATCATTGATATTTGCTCACAAAATGTTTTCTGACACAGATCCATAATCTTTGGTCAATTCAGAAGGGAGAGTATCCACAGAACGGCATGTGATTCAATTCAGATGATGATGCAAAATTGTTTAATTCCAACTATGCAAAAAAATTTAGATTTTCTTCTAGAAAACGTTCATCTAAGAAAGATGTTGATGGAGACGTTAATAAAAAAACATTTACAAGTGGCAGAGAGGGTAGCAGGAGCTCTGTTGTCGCCACTTTGGAGAAGAACAGACTTGACAAAGATTATTCGTGGGTTGTTACAGCTTTGGAGTTGGATCACACGTATGAATTGTCTCAAGAGAAGGTGAAATTCCTCAAGGAAAATAGACACTTGAGCATGCATGCAAAGCAAGTTATCGACATAAATGATGAAGCAGGGGTAAGGCCGAATAAAACATTTCAAACTCTGGTTCATGAATTTGGTGGTTACTCTGAATTGCCATTTATTGAGAAGGATGTTCGTAATTATGTCAATAGGAGCTTACGTAAAAATTCTGTAAAAGATGATGATGTAATGACTGTTTAGGATTATTTTACAAGGATGAAAGACCAAAATAGAAATTTCTTCTTTAAAATTGATGTCGATGAAAATACTCGAATGAAGAATTTGTTTTGGGCTAATGCTAGGAGTAAGACTGCGTATGAATATTTTGGTGACGTTGTGTCATTTGACACAACATATAACACCAATAAATATGGGATGACATTTGGCTCGTTTGTTGGTGTTAATCACCATGATAATTATGTCTTGCTTGGTTTTGGTTTGGTGAGGTGTGAGGATACAGAAATATTTGTTTAGATCTTCAAGGTTTGGCTTGAATGTATGAACGGGAGACCTCCAGCTGAAATCTTGACTGATCAAGCTACTACAATGAAGAACGCCATTGAGAAATTGCACTACCTGAGACACGTCATAGGTGGTGCATATGGCACATAATGAAGAAGATACCATAAAAATTACGGGGATATTCTCTATATAAAGAAATTAAAGAAGAGATGAAATGTATTATGTGGCAATCTCCATCTAAAGAGGAATTTGAATTATCATGGGCCAGTTTTATAGACAAGAAACAACTTCAATCAAATGAGTGGCAGAAAGGTACACTTTTGTTATAAATTGGTTTATTATTTATACTTCTAGTTCATACTGCTCATACTTTTCAGAATAAACTGCTCACTCTATATTGTTGACACTATTTAGACAACATTTTTGTCTGCCACATATATGCACATTGCTCACTATTTTGGTTGTTTTAGCTCACACTTTAGATCATTTGTGTTCACCAAATTTATACTTCTCAAATTCCAGCATTGTACAATGAAAGGAATAGGTGAGCTCCTATTTTTCTTGAGCATGAGTTTTTGGCAGACATGCGGAGTACCCAAAGAAGTGAGAGCATGCATGCTTTTTTTGACAAGTATTTGACAATGAAGAGTAGTTTGTGCTTGTTTGTTAGACAATATGACAATGCTCTTGCGGATAAGACTCAAAAAGAGTTACAAGCAGACATATTCTCTTTCAAGACTATTATTCCTTGTGTCACAACATCATCCATTGAGAAACAATTTCAAGATGTATACACACACTCCAAGTTTGGCGAGTTACATAGTGAATTTAGAGCAATGATTAATTATTACACCTACTTCATAAAAATGGAAGGCTCAAATGCATCATACAAGGTTGTTGATCTCAATAAGTTCAATGACATTGCAAAGAGAAAGGAGTATGAAGTAGTGTATGATTCTGTTTTAATTGACATTAAATGTCAGTGTTTAATGTTTGAATCATGAGGTATTATGTGTCGTCATTCACTTTGTGTTCAAGATTCTGTTGAAAAAGTTCCAGATAAGTACATTTTGGAACGATGGAGCAAAAATGTACAACGTAAGCACTCAAATATCAAGTGTAGTCATGACTCAAGCCACTCGGAGCCAAGCAAGAAGTGATATAATGATATGTGCTCACACTTTTACAATGTGCTGAAGCATTTATTGATTGTGACGAGGCTGTTGCCATTATGCACCGTGCGTTGGATGCTGCAATGGTTGAAATTGGATCACATTTTGCTGAAAAAGTAAGTGATTGCCAGGAAATAAGAAAAGAAAAAGAAGTTTCTGGTTTTGGGAACATACATACTCCTCTATTTGCTACTACACATGGAAGACCATCCAACAAAAGGAAGTAATCATTTTTCGATGAGACCATAACCAAAAGAGCAAAAACAGACAAGAGAAAGAAAAAAAAAAGACAACTGAACAGGTGATTTTTAGAAAAATACCACTCTTGCTCACACATGTTGGAAATATAACTCTCAAATATATGCTTTTTTGTTCACACTTTAAAGTATTTGCATGTATTATGTGAAATGAAACCATTACAATATCACTCAACATCAAACTCAGTGGAAGGTTCTTTGTCTTTAGAGGTATTATAGTTATTAATGCATAAAAATCTCATTTTAAAATTATGGTATTTTAATTCAAACTCTTAATTAATGCATGGTATGTATTTGACAGCAATATGAGGATTCTTCAGTTGACAACATGATACCCACTCCACTACATTCGTCCACACAAGTTGGTGTTGGTTCATTTACATCATTATTATATTCTTTTGCACCTACACATTTACAAGTACCACAGGACCCTCCAAGTGATGCTTAAATATACTTGACCACTGGAAGTAACAACTTGATAGATAGGAATAATCAAATGTAATATATAGAGGTTTATTTTAGTATTTTTTATTTCTCAAAAATCATGATGTAATACACATTGGTATTAGAAAATTTATTTTTAAATGTTCCAAACTTACTCACACATGATAAATGTAAGACCTCAAATTCTAATTATACCTTAATTAAAGGGATTTAATGAAAATCACATTGATCAAGGTTTAATTGGGATGCATTATGATGTGTGTGCATTATTTGATATGTGTTATATGTATTATATGAATTATGTGCATGAGGAAATGATAATTGCATTGCATAATAGCTAAGTATAAGATGTGATAGAATGATAAGCTACGAAAGAAAACCTATGTGGTAATCATGAGAGATTTTAGGTATTTTTGGTGTGTCTAAGTTTGTATAAGTGTATAAATGTTGGATAGAGTGTTTTGCACAGGTTTGGGGAGAGTTATGATGCAATTGGAGATTTTAGAGCATTAACTGGTTGCTGCTGTTTTGCTGTAGTGATGGTTGTTGTCGCAACACCCATAAATTTAATTATTTATAAAACCAAGTTCGCCTAATATAGTTTAGTGGAAATCAGTGTCGTCTCTCACAAGGAATGGCTAAGAGAGCAATACACAAGACTAGTTGTATGAGGGTTGTCACAAGTTGGGGGTTTTTGTTTTGGATGCAAAAGAAGTAAATTGGAATAATAAAAAGCAGTGATTTATGAGGTAGAACCTTCATCGGGGTGTTTATCATTGGCTACAAAAGAATGCATGAGTTGATTAATTACGCCGGAGTTAGATCTAACTCATTTGTTGTGATTCTAATGATTAATTGCCTAGAATGAGATTAATCAGTGAGATCTCACCTTTAGTTTCACTTTCAACAATTGTTAAAGCCAATCACATTAATCTAATTAAAAAGACTAATCAGCCAATTAATTAATCATTACCGAATCCTGATATGTCATGCATCAATTAATCAATTAACACATAAACACATGCCAATGAATTAGCCTGACTCAATCGAGTAAGCCAAGACAAAGGGTTAAACACACAATTTAAGATCTCAAATTATATGCCAAGGGTTGATAATGAAAACTTATGCAAGATTAAGAACAAAGCCTCAATTTACCCCAATGATGTTCACACCCTCATAAACCACCAACAGACTTAGTTACTCATGGAGGAAATAAAAGGGCAGAAATTAAATTGGAATTAAAAGCAAAGATGGAATGAAGAAATTAAACAACTTGAATAATAAAGAGTAAAGTAAATAAAATAAATGCAAATTGGAAAGATGGAGAAAAACGAATAACTGAATTAATTAAAAGAAGTAACTTACAAAACCCAAAGGGCTTGACGAATAACGTTGGAAATACAATGGAGGAAGTTAGAGCTAGACTAGGAAAGAAGGTGAAATCCTAATGGAGAAAATAAACTCTAACTAAAAAGCCTAGGGTTGAAAGTAAGTAGACTAGGAAAAGAAAAGATATGAAAGCAAGAGTAGGTATGTAGAGTTGTGAAGAGGTGTTGTTTCTGATGCATTAGCCTTCTTTAAATAGAGTGAGCAGCCTCCAAACCCTAGCTAATTGGGCCCCCAGCTCGGCCTAGCAGATAGGGTTCTGCTGTAACAGAATTGCGGCGCGGCGCTGGGGCGCGTATAGCTCGCTAGGGCGCCAGTGCTGTGCACGTGATGGATTCAAGTGGGTCTCGCGTGCTGGAGCGCGCTGAGGGCGCTGGGGCGCTCGATGCTGATTCTGAATTCCACTGCTCCGCTTTTTACTCAGTTCCTGATGTCTACAGCTCCAATAATACCCATGACCTGCACCAAAAATACAAAATATCCAAGATCAAGTGCAAAGGTCATCCTTGAATTGCAGAAACATCGTAAAACTTGTTACTTTAGCCTTTATTTCTATTAAGCCCAAATTAATTCCAAATTGTATTAAGTATAATAAAAGGCTAAAATAGAGCAAAGAAATGCATACAATCATCCAAATTAAGGGCAAAAAATATTGGCAAAAACCACGTTATCAAATATCCTCACACTTGAACAATTGCATGTCCTCATGCAATAGCAATGATTCCAAGCATCACTCAAAGCAAAGCATTGGCTAACACATCTAACACCTAAGTCCTAAAAGAAAAATAAAATCTACAGATGATGGAAAGTTATTCAAAACAGCACACCTTGGTCAGAATTAAGCAATACCCACAAACATGGTATAAGTTGGCATTAAGAGAAATTCATGAGTTAGGAGAATCAGTTCATGTTATGCAGAGTTGGTTGATTGGCCCTCACCAGTGTGTTTTTTTCTCTCAATCACTCAGTGTTTTGGCTAAGCACTCAATTGAATAATTCACACAAGTATTCACATTCCATAAATTTGCTATACTCCTAACATTGCAATTCTACAAACATGGTGCATCAAGAGGTCTTTTCAAGGTTGTAACGGGGCTTGGGACAGGTGTGGCATATATGTGAAGTGGACTTAATTCCAAAAAACTAAGACTTCATGGTTTGATCGATCCTAGATGACTTCTATCACTAAAGAAAAGATGGAGAGAGAAGAGATGAAGAGAATGGAAATACCCAAAATCAATAACCCATAAATTCTTAATTTTTACATTCCCAAGGTTCCCAAATAATTTCACATTAATTCCCAGGAACCCAACAACCTTTATTTGCATAATTCACATTTTTTTCTTGATTTTTCTGTATTTTTCGATTTTTTATTTATTTATTTATTTTTGAATGAATTCCTTATCTCAATTCCTTTGGTAATTGAAATGAGGTGGAAAAGAAAATAACAAAAGACCACTTATGTACAAAAGCTACCCTTACAATTATATTCCCATACTTTACAATTTATACCAGTTCTCAATTTAACCCAATTTCCCCACACTTAAGACCTTTGCCCAACAACCAAATCATGTCCTGCTAGTTTCTCAGAAGGGATTTTTCATTGTTTTTCTGTCTTTGGCTTGTAATGAGCTTAGTAACAATAAAGGGATAAAGGCTCAAATTGGCTACAAACAATGGGAATTGTGTATAGGTTGGGTATTTGGCTAAGTGGCTCATAAATGTAAAACAAAATTATGCCTCAATCACATGCAACATGTATAAAACGCAAAACAAGAATCAAGCAAATTAAGGAATAACAAATACAAGTCTGTGTGTGCCCACAGAAAGAAAGTGATCTGTAACACCCCGATAATTACCTCTTTATGCTTAAGTCACATAGAGTTAATTACCGGAAATTATCATCTTGTTTCAGAGTTTAATTTTGAAATTAAAGATACGCGGAAAATAGGGCCAATTATTTTCGTAAGAGAACGTAATTTAAAAATCTTGGCTTGTGCGTGATGAGGTATAAACTGATACACCAAACAATGAATCTACAGGTTACATAAAACCAAATTACCATAAAACACATAAGTGGCCCAATACATACATGTAGTCTCACATACACATAAGAAAACACATATAACGTAATATTCAAAATAGATATTACAATATTTGTGTACTAGAATTTCTAAGAGAATTATAAGCTTGTACAGACACTTATACTTCCCTTATAATTCCTTCTGAGTAAAATATAGTACATAACGTAACATAATATCATATACGGAAAAATATAAATTTCTAATGTCCTAAATTCTTTGGATGTCCGAGCCTCGATCCTTCTGTAAATCCGGGTCCGTTCACCTAGCGGGATACCTGTATCTAAAACAAAAGGTGGTGGAATTGGGTGAGCTCCACAGACTCAGTAGGGGGATCACTCCGGTTTGTTATGAAATAAGTGAAATATACAAAGACCATATTATTAATATTTTCACAAATATATATTTAATTCCGGAGTGTCATACCTATATGCTTCTTGTTAATTATATAAATGCTATGCAACAATAAAGAGTTGATATTAAACTAATACTGATTACTTGAAAATATGTTCATTAACATGCAACAGTTGCATAGTCAACACTATACATACGGTCACAAGTTTTAAATATAATTGTTCATACAACAGTTGCATGATCAACATCATGCATACAATTATATGTGTCATGTGTTATAATTTTCGTAAATCAATGGCACTACCCTCTCTCTTTCTACCTACGCATACACCTGGCCCCTAGGCTATGAGCTCATACCTATCTAGTTTTCTACTAGATCTCTGTGGGGAAGAGGGTTTTTATTCACTTTCTTTACAAATCGGTATTGGGGACCGAGGGTGCCAACCTCCCTTGCCAATTCCGTTTGTACCGAAAACTACTCATAAATCTTATTTTCTGATTCACATGACCTTTCACAGCTTCTTTAACATATCAGCATGCATATCATACATTATATGCTCATCGTATCACATATATCATATACATGTAATCATAAAAACATAGATGACCTCACATATCATCTTTTCATCATATCAATTATTCTCAATGATAAAAATATATGTTTCTGATATATATATATATATATATATATATATATATATATACTTATATGCATATACATACTCATCATATTACATGTGTCATAATCTTCATCATATGCATGAAATCACATAATATAATTAGTCTCATTTATTATTCTTTTCATTAAACCATTCATTACCATTAATCAAAATATGGTTATGATGTATATATCTATATACATATTCTTTATAATGTACTATTTCAAAGACCATATGTAAGATTAGAATCATTATAAAAGCAAAAATAGCAGAAAACACAATTCTGCAGAAAGTTCTGCGATTTGGTCGCTAGCGCGTCCTCTGTGGCCGCTAGCGCCCAAGTCGGTTCCTTACACCCGCTAGCGCCTGTAACCTGGTCGCTAGCGCGTGTATGCTTGCTAGCGGCTGTGATTTGGCCGCTAGCGCGCATATCGACCCTGCACTCATGTCAGTTTACAGAACAGCAACCATTTGATGAAAATAAAGGCATGTACTCGTATCTGATGCATGAAAACACATTAATACATGACTTAACATAAATCTAAACCCCTACCTCTTGTAGTTTCTCTCTATCTAAGCTAGAAATCACTTTCTCTTCTTGAACTCCTTACTTAGTTCTCTACCTAAGCTTCCTTAATGATGATGATGATGTCTCTATGATTTCTGATGGTTTCTGATCGGTTGGAATGAAAGGAATTGATGAGAAGGATCTAAGGGTAGTGTTTGTTCTTTGATGTGATGAGTTTAGGTGATATAGAGGTGAGGTTTGAGTGTTGGTTATAAGTTTTGGAAGCTTGAGAGGGTATGAGAGTGTTCTTAAGGGTGAAGTAAGGTTTCAGAAACCTCTTCTGGGGTTATAAGGTGGTTCTGAACGGAGGGGCATCTAGGCAATATTAAAAAGTTGGAGGGCTTGGCCCAAAATGCAAAATGACAGAAATTCTGTTTTGTCACGATGCTGGTCGCTAGCGAGCATCATGCGACCGCTAGCGACCGATCACGCCGCATTACCCGCTAGCGCCCTATCACGGCCGCTAGCTACTAACTTCTGCCGCCTCACCCGCTAGCGACTAAAACTGGCCGCTAGCGAGCATCTGCTGATAAATGACAGCAGCAGCAGTTTCAAACATCTAAAACTCCAAAATGCACCTAACACTCTCTAAACCATTTCTAACACCCTAGACACCCTTCTCACACCTATATAAACTTATACATAACCACAAATACCTAAATTCTCTCATGATTGTTACTTAACTTCCTTCCCAAGGTTCTTAGTCTATTTTATTGTATTTAACTCGTATGTAATGCATCTATCAACATAATACACATAACACATATCAAATTATACATATACGTCAAAATACATCCCGATCACATACATATTCCAATTACACCTTGATTAAAGTGATTATAACTAAATCCCTCTAATTAAGGTATAATTAGAATTTTGGGGTCTTACATGATCAGTTGATGTATTTAATCACAATAAGGCTCAAATCTCACAGGTAATCCAAACAACCAATCAGAGATAACACAAACAATTCAAACTCATATGGGATAACATGCCAACATTTCTGAGTTAAAATCAAAGGGTAAAGCAATTTCAGACCAAAAGGTGCTATAAAGAAAACTACCCAATCATCTACCTAAAAACACATAAAAACAAAAGAAAACAAAAGAAAAGAAAAAGAGTTAGGCATAAAAATATTTACAAAAGCCAATTTCTCTACACCCTCCCCACACTTGAATGAGACACTGTCCCCATTGTCAACAGTTAAAGGAACAGAGAAAAGGGTATAGAAAAGGACCTGCAGAGGACATGACTGTCCAGGGCCGCTGGAGCGTGGGACGCGCGCTACGGCGCTGAGGAAGTGTTTCGCGAGCGCTAGAGCGCGTGGCAGGTGCCAGAGCGCAGGTCTTCTGCAGAATCCAGGACAGCTGATGTACTGCGAAATTCTTGCCATTTGACCAACTAAATGAATGAAAAATTAAGACTAATAGATGAGGAAACAAAGAAAGGAACCTATCTAAGTGCAAAAAGTAAAATTTAGTGGGTTGTCTCCCCCAAGCACTTTGCTTTAACGTCCCAAAGTTGGACGTTTGGTCAGCCCCTCTCAGGGCGGTTTATGCTTGAATTAATCTAGGACCTTCCACCATGGTGTGCCTTCCATACCTCTACCGGGATCCCATGAGAAGTGAACCACTCCAAAGAGAATGATCCCTTTCTTATTTCGGGACCCAAGTGTTTTGATCCTTAATTTGCCCCTTGAAGCACAACACCCATTCCTGCAAAAGGCATCCCTAAAACCAACAAAATCAAGTGAGGAGGGATGAAAGTCCTCACAAGATGGGTTAGAGAAAACATAATTTAAATTAGTTAGCTTCCAAGAAATTTGAGCTCGAGAGGATACCGACACCCCACAAAGGGTAAGGAGTTGAGCATCAGTCTCGAGACAAGCATACTCATGAGGCCCAAGAGCAAATGGGAAGGGTCTCAATGGTTGCCTTGAAACAACAGGGGATGAGGTGGTGGAATCCATGATTTCTTCCTTGCATGCCTCGTCAATTCCTCCTAGTGAGGGAATCTCTGCAGGGACTCCAACACTCAAAGAACTTTCCTCTGCACACACGGTGTCTAGCACGGTACTGGGTAAAGGTGGAGGTTCCTCATAGACTATCTCCACTTCGGAGTCTTCCTCGACTTCCCCAGATAATTCTTCCACCATGGCCTTCAATGTCTCCCAATCCAATTGCTCTAAAGCATAATTATCTTCGACAATAGGGAACTCCGGTTCCTCTTGTGATGGTGAATGTGGAGGTGAAGCTGGTGGTGGTAAAGAATGTGGTAATGGAGAAGGTGGTGGTGGTGATGAGGTGGCCTGAGTTCTCAATTGTTGGAGGTCCTCTTCCATGCGCAAAAGTGCTTGCCGGTTTGTCATGAGTACTTCAAAAATTTGTTTCATCATGGAGTTGTCAGTATTATCACCAGGACTAGACAGTGCAAGAGGTTGAGAAGGTTAGTAGAATGGGTCAATGGTTGGTTGGTTAAGGCATTTGATGGGATATGAGTAAGGATTAGGGTCATGGTATGTGTATGGAAACGGTTTAATGTAGGAGGATGGTGGTTCAGTATATGGCTGGTAGTAGGGGTCAAAGGATGGGTATGGTTCATAGTACGGTTGAGGGTCATAGTACACTTGCATCTCACTGCTTGGTTGATAACCTGCAAAACCATGGAAACTAAAATCTTGGAGACTAAAATTGGGGTTAGTGTCCATGTTAGTCTAGAAAAAGAAGAAAAATAAGAGAAGAAAACATGAAAACATGTTGTAGGACGACGAACGGCCGCTCGGGCGGTCCAAGAGCGCTAGGGCGCAGCCTGAGAGGTGCGCTGGGGCGCTGAGTGGGCGCTCGGGCGCTCGTATCGACGCAGAACTTTGCTGTTCTGCGAATAGCAAGTTCTATGGATGCAAATGCTAAATGCAATGCAGTGTACAGATGAAATATGCAGTATGCTATGTGATGCAATGCAAAAATAAATAAAATCTTTTTGTTGTTTTTTTTTCAAAGAAAACGATTATGTACAATATGTACAAATCACACAACTAGTGATTACTTTCATCGCCATTCCCCGGCAACGGCGCCAAAAATTTAATGGCTGTTGTAGCAACACCCATAAATTTAATTATTTATAAAACCAAGTTCCCCTACTATAGTTTAGTGGAAACCAGAGTCGTCTCTCACAAGGAATGACTAAGAGAGCAATACACAAGACTACTTGTATGAGGGTTATCACAAGTTGGGGGGTTTTTGTTTTGGATGCAAAAGAAGTAAATTGGAATAATAAAAAGCAGTGATTTATGAGGTAGAACATTCATCGGGATGTTTATCATTGGCTACAAAAGAATGCATGAGTTGATTAATTACGCCGGAGTTAGATCTAACTCCTTTGTTGTGATTCTAATGATTAATTGCCTAGAATGAGATTAATCATTGGGATCTCACCTTTAGTTTCACTTTCAACAATTATTAATGCCATTCACATTAATCTAATTAAAGAGACTAATCAGCCAATTAATTAATCATTATCGAATCCTCATATGCCATGCATCAATTAATCAATTAACACATAAACACATGCCAATGAATTAGCCTGACTCAATCGAGTAAGCCAAGACAAAGGGTTAAACACACAATTTAAGATCTCAAATTATATGCCAAGGGTTGATAATGAAGACTTATGCAAGATTAAGAACAAAGCCTCAATTTACCCCAATGATGTTCACACCCTCATAAACCACCAAGAGACTTAGTTACTCATGGAGGAAATAAAAGGGTAGAAATTAAATTGGAATTAAAAGAAAAGATGGAATGAAGAAATTAAACAACTTGAATAATAAAGAGTAAAGTAAATAAAATAAATGCAAATTGGAAAGATGGAGAAAAACGAATAACTGAATTAATTAAAAGAAGTAACTTACAAAACCCAAAGGGCTTGACGAATAACGTTGGAAATACAATGGAGGAAGTTAGAGCTATACTAGGAAAGAAGGTGAAATCCTAATGGAGAAAATAAACTCTAACTAAAAAGCCTAGGGTTGAAAGTAAGTAGACTAGGAAAAGAAAAGATATGAAAGCAAGAGTAGGTATGTAGAGGTGTGAAGAGGTGTTGTTTCTGATGCATTAGCTTTCTTTAAATAGAGTGAGCAGCCTCCAAACCCTAGCTAATTGGGGCCCCAGCTCGGCCTAGCAGATAGGGTTCTGCTGTAACAGAATTGCGGCGCGGCACTGGGGCGCGTATAGCTCGCTAGGGCGCCAGTGCTGTGCACGTGATGAATTCAAGTGGGTCTCGCGCGCTGAGGGCGCTGGGGCGCTCGATGCTGATTCTGAATTCCACTGCTCCGCTTCTTGCTCAGTTCCTGATGTATACAACTCTAATAATACCCATGACCTGCACCAAAAATACAAAATATCCAAGATCAAGTGCAAAGGTCATCCTTGAATTGCAGAAACATCGTAAAACTTGTTACTTTAGCCTTTATTTCTATTAAGCCCAAATTAATTCCAAATTGTATTAAGTATAATAAAAGGCTAAAATAGAGCAAAGAAATGCATACAATCATCCAAATTAAGGGCATAAAATATTGGCAAAATCCGCGTTATCATGTAGTAAGCACTCGCTAGTGGCCAGTATATGCTCGTTAGTGAGTGAAGCGATGTAGGTCATCGCTAGCGGTTAATATATGCGCGCTAGCGCGTGTGGCGGTGGAGGCGGTCGCTAGCGGCTGCATTATGCTTGCTAGCGACCAGCATCGTGGCAAAACGGAATTCTGCATTTTGCACTTGTGCCCTCCATCTTCATCTTTTTAATATTTCTCATAGGTCCCTCCATCCAAAACCTCCCTATACCTTCAGAGACAACCCTTAGACATATTAGAATTCATCTATCTCATCTTCTAAACACCTCTAAACTCTCTCAAAACCTCCATAGCCTACAAACATCCAAACCTCATCGGACATAACAAACACGACCAAAAGTGCGAAGAATAAAGTTAGTGGGTGGCTGACCTTAACCTTGAGAAAGGAGTATCATTGTTTAATGATGGAGAAGGCAGGCGATTGATAAGATGGACAACAGTGGAGAGAGCTTCACACCAAAATCGAGGTGGCACAAAAGATTCCAACATAAGAGTGTGGACAACATCAAGAAGATGACGATTTTTCCTTTCAGCTACCCCATTCTATTGGAGAGTTGAAGGACATTACCTTTGAGACAAAATCCCATTTGTTTGCAAGAACTCCTGAAATAGATGAGATGTGTATTCCCCCCCCCCCCCCATTGTCAGATCGAAGAACTTTTATTTTTGAAGAAAATTGGTTCTGAACATAAGCATGAAAAAGCTTGAAAGCAGAAAATGCTTCGGCTTTTGACTGCAAAAAAATAGACCCATGTGAAACGACTATAATCATCAATAAAAGTAACAAAGTACTTGTAATGAGCATAGATATAGCAGATGCCATCCCCCATAAATCACTATGAATCATATCAAAAGCATGTCTTACATTTGGTTGATGAGTTGAAAATGGTAGAATTTTACTTTTACCAAGTTTGCCAGAATTGCAATCAAATTAGATAGCATTAATTGACGGGGACACTTTATTACTGAGAAAACCATATTTCAGCAAATTATGAAGTACATTTGTGTTTGGATGACCAAGACGCTTATGCCATATTTTGAAATCAACAGTAGCAGAATTACACGAAATAAAAGGCAGAAAAAGAACATGGAGGCACTGAGAAATATAGAGGAAAATGACGTCCAACTTTAGGCCCCTTCACAATTATCTTCCCTGAGTGTTGATCCTGCACACAACAACCAGATTTTGAGAAATCTACTCGACAATCATTGTCAACTAATTGAATAATAGAAATAAGGTAACTAGTGAGACCAGGTGAAACAAAGATGTCATTAAAAGATGGAGAAATATCACCAATTGATGTGATAGGTAAATGGTTTCCACCAGCAGTATGAATTTGGAGATTTCCATAATATTTGGTGACATTTGTAAGGTTTTCAGCATTTTTGGTCATATCATTTGATGTCCCAGAGTCAAGATACCAAGAAGGGGTGTTAGAAAGTGGTTTACCTGAGAGCCCTAATGCAGAGAATGTTGAAATTATCATTTATTGTACAATTTCAAGAGTCAAAGGTGGAACTGGCGGAGGAGCAATATTATGCACATTTGTTGAATCACAGAACTAGTAGTTGCAGAAGATCTAACAAACCCAGTAAATTATGTTGCAAGTTTCCTAGGTGGTCTTATTGGACACTCCTTAATAATATGGCCGTCCTTTTTGCAGTAATTGCAGAACTTTTTAGAACAATTTGAAGCAAAATGTCCAAACCCTTTGCAGCAGAAACATTGAAGAACTCTCATCTCTCGTCCCCTAAGCTTGCTTTGGACAGCATAGGCAATAGGAAGAGAGTTTGAATTCTGTTGTTCCATGGTTGTTTGAGTGAGGAGACGTTGTTCTTCACAAAGGAGTTCATTGAGGCACGTATACAAGGAGGGTACAATGGCTCTATTAATAAGATTGGACCGAATACCTTCAAAATCAGATCTCAATTTCATAAGGAATTGATCTCGTTTAGTAGTTTCATGAACTTTTTGCACTAAAGGAAGACCTTCAGCAGACACATTTTCATAGACAATGTCAGTGTATTCAACCCAAAGATTCAAGAAATGAGAATAGAATTCAGAAATGGAAAGACTATCCTGTTGAAAATTGGCAATGTATGTTCAAGCTGGAACCTACGAGCAGTGTTGTTTTGGCTATATATTTTCTTCAGGTAGCCCCACATCTCTTTTGTAGTGGTGAATGGATGAATATTGAGGACAATATTGGGATCAATCGAGCTTATGATCCACGCCATGACTTGAACATCTTTGACTTCCCACGTGGCATAGTCATCCTTCTGCTTTTCTTTGTCTGGAACAGGACTGCTACCATCAACATGATCCCAAAGGTTCTTCCCCTTGGCAAAAATATGGAGCTGGAATGCCCAAGCTGAGTAATTCTTTCTATTAAGACGAACCAGTAAGACATCACACTTTTCAGTAGACATGAGGATGAGAAACAAAGTCTTATCGAGGAAAGAAAAAAAAGTCGAAGGTACAAGAATATGGCTAGGACGTGGACAGACTTGTGACAAGAGGCTAGGAAACTGGGACAAGATGATATGGCTAAGATAGGATCGAAACCAATATTGATACCATGTTAAACTTTGAAAAATTATAGGTGAAAATTGTGTGTCCTCCTGCTTGGAGAATTCTGATATATATATATATAGTAAATACATACTGATTCTTTGGTACTAAATAATAGCTAAATTGTTATAAATGTGCTAACCTATAACTGGACTAATAATTACATATTTACAGCTGTGCAATCCCATAGGATTTTCAAGCTGATATTCTGTCATAATTTTTTTAGTAATGACTAGAATATTTTCAGCAATTAATTCCATTGACAATATTACCTTGAAATCTTTTTAATATACCAAAGAAGGTAATATGGATTACCGGTTATGTTATTAAAATATAAAAAATAAGGTAATATGGATTACCGGTAATGTAAATAGTGGTAATTTATCTACAAAGTAATATAGATTACCTACAATCCTAATTGGTAATGTGCCAAACCCTACCTGAGACATTCCCTTCGAAAAGGGATCCTTAAGCCTAAAGTGCCTCCACATACTCTCAGCCTGCAACCGAGGCAATGTTGAGGGCCTCTTCTCCGAGCTAGTTATAAGTACCATTCAGCAAAATTAGAGGTCAGAGCAAGAGACCTTTTTCCCATTTACTTACAAAAGGAAACCATCAAAGGTGTCATTTCAAAGAACTTAGAATTTTGGAGGTAAGCAAAATGGTTCAATGGCTTCCACAAGGGAAATTGTGAAACCTATAAAAAAGAAAAAATCGACAATGTCGCGAGTGTGGCCAATAATAACAAATTCAAATAGGAACCCAGAAAGAAAATAACCAACTAAATATAAAACCATTATAAGTACTCAATAAAACAAGCATATCAACATAAGCCACAAGCCAAAAGTCACGAAAATGGCGAGAATTAATAGAAATAAAAAAACGAGAGAACGTTAACTCAATTCAAGCCGCCAAATGAGACAACAAATAATTGGTGTTGAAAGAAGAACAAGAAGGAAACTCCAAGACTAAAAGTGGAAAAGATGACAAATGTGGAGTTTCTAGAGTTCTCACTTTTCTCAAAGAAGAAACGAAGAAGATGAAAAAGACAAAGTGGAGGGAGAAACGTCCTATATATAAGTCATGACAAGAAATGAAAAGGAAGGGTATTTCCATCATTTTTCGTGACGGCTGTAAGGGAAAAAATGGAAAGAAAAATTCAATCTCAAGATATTTCGTCGACTTTTGAGGTATGGGCTGCAACTCGAAACTTGGATCCAAGTACGTAGAAAATTTAGAACTGAGTTGGGCACAATGTTCGCAACCCATAAAAGGTAACCCAATAAGACATGGCCCAATCATCAAAGTGGACTATAGAGGATTGGATCTAGAATGAAGCACAACTTGGACCTTGTAAGATCAAACTCGGATGAGAATCCCATCCCACGTACGTAGTAGTCCAGATTGAATCAATGAGTTGGCTAACCACGACTGTGAGATCCCCTAAGTGCTCCACACTTGATAGGGAGGTGCACTCACCGGATAAAGCACGATAACCTCAAATTCGAGAAATGGGTGAAGCCTATCCAAATCATTTTTAAACCCATTTCTATTTAATGGGAAGATGTCTCAATTAACATATTTTTGACTTACATATTTTTTACTGACACTTGACTTAAATATCGGAGTCATTGTAGTTAAACATCTCCACTGGATACGTGGAGATTATATTTTATAGCAGTTTGGAGTTCCCTCATCCTACCAAATATCATACTGTGACGTAGATTCCTCAAAAATAAATCAAATTATCTAAACCAAGAAAAAAATTAAAATTTTTATTTGCATATTAAAAAATTAATTAATATAAAGATTTTGAATCACAATCATTCAACTCACTAAAAATTAACTTTTTAAATGGAGTTTTTTTTTCATCTAAAAATTATTAAAAATGTACCTATTGACTATTTTCTTATTGCTCATCAATTATTTATGGAAAAAAAATATCATCCTTCATGAACCTTCCTCCAAAAATCCAAGAGAAAAATAGAGCAGGTGGGTCCAATTCACCCACGTACGCACACATCTAAAATGACTATGCGCATTGAATCAGTAGCTATCAGTAGTTTTCTTTCTTTGTTTAGTCCATGAAAAGTTGCATTTGAAAGTTATATATATATTAGTCACACTTGATAAGAGTGACTAGATGAATTTAAATTTTGTGGTTAATAAAAATAGTTAATTATATTTATAGAATATGATTATATAAAAATGTAAAATGTTGTTAATTGATATATTTCTCTGTCTATATAATAACTACATTATTATGAAATGTTGGAACTTCATTTAACCACGTCTTAAAACGTGATTAAATGTCAATTTTAAATTTGACTAAGTGCATAATTTTTTGTTATGATATTTTAAATATATATATATATATATATATATTATAATCCTCCATCTGCTTCTAACTGGGCGAGTTTGAATCGTTATGTCATGTTGGGTGTTCAAAACACATATCAAATAAATGAAGAAAATATCAAGAAAATAAATAATAATAATAATAAATGTATATATTTTATGAGTACCAAGTTTGAATAATGAAAAATTATAAAGAGTAATGATATTGTACATATTAAACGATATGTATAATACATATCATTTTGATCTAATAGTAAAAAAATGTGAAAATGATATAGTATTGTTACATTAAAATTTAAAGTTGATAAAATAATTAGAAAAAATATGTAAAAGAAAATATATATATATATATATATATCATTATTAAATTATGAATATATATATATATATATATATATATATATATATATATATATATATTAGTTAGATTCATTTGAGTTGGCTGAACCAAGACATTACCGATCCTAGACAACGACCCTGTTTTTGGCATTTGCACTGACCAAGTCTTGACTCCAAACCCTTGTCCCTATCCATACCAATAAAACTCATCTCTGGTCTCCCGCCTCTCTCTACCAAATTCCTCTGATCTGATCTTCTCTCTCTCCCCTTATTCTGCGCGACCTCACCACTCTTCCAGCTAGGCGCACTCTTGATCTCGAAGCTTCTTTAATTTCTTTAGATCTAGGGGAAGAAAAAAACAAAAGAAAATCATCTCCAACGGCCATGATTTGTCAAAACTTTCAGCGGATTCGTGAATTCCGATGTGGTTTTGTTTCAAGCTGTGGGCTGACAAAGGACAAGGTTTGGACGTGATATGCTGATGATGATTCCTCCTGAGTTATTAGGTTAGGTGGCCACACCATGAGTGTAAGATAGAAACTACATACTGTTACAAGCATAAGCATAAAAATCAACACTCAAAAGCTAGCTATTAGGGTGAGAGACCTCAAGATCTTATAAGGCTTTTGCATTCCCCTAGAAAGCTGGCGTCCCGACGACTTCTCACTTTATTCAGCGACGCTTCACTCTTTTCACGGTCAGCCCCTCCGCCGCACAGAAATACATACGTGGCGGCTCTGAAATTAAAAGAGGGTAAAAGTAACTAACTACTACTAGTACATGCATGTTACGGTACTCAGTGATGGTTTTGGTTCTTCTGACTCTCTCAATTCTGGTGCTTCCGGTGGTGCTGCCTCCTCTGCCACCACCACCTCCGCTTCTTCTCCTTGTCCCTGTTTTCATCTTGGTGCTTCTCTTCTTCTTGGCCTTTTCGCCTTCTAAATTTCCAAGCTTCGTTGTCCTTGCTTTTTGATGCATTAATTAGATGTTTGCTTAATTTCTGGAATCAATCTCTCTAAGAGAAATTTTAGTTGGTACTCAATCATTAATCATGTTTAATATGTGATCCAAAAATATTTATAATTATATATTTTAACTTTTAATATTAAAAATTTATAAAAAATATAAAATATGTGATTATAATTATTTTTGGATTATAGACTACTCAATAATTTTTCATATGAAGGCATGACTGCCTATATATGTTCATCGAATGGGACCACCCTGCACTGGTTTGGCCTTTAGCTTTTTCCAAATTTATGCCTATGAGATCCAGAACAAATATGCAGTGGAATCTGATGATGAGTTTATGAATTTCCTCTGTTCCACACATATCAACCGTGCCCCACTAACAATTTGAGAGGTATTTTTCTTAATTATCTGTGTTTTTTTTTTTTCTTTTTTTGTTTTTGAAATTTCGTCCATAGGTTTATTGTATCTCCATGTCTGATGCAGTGATAATAATGATTGTTACAACCAACTTGAGTTGGTTGGTCAAGTGGTTAGCTTACTTGTCCGCTTAAGCAAGGGTCAAGGGTCGGGGGTTCGATCCCCGCCTTGTCTATGCAGCGACAAACCCTTAAATCTTAAATGGAGCTCAGATCCATGACGGATTAATTCTTGACCTTCCGGGCTGGAGGATACCGTAGGAAACAAAAAAAAAATGATTGAATAGGTTTGTCAAAGGGGAATGATTAAGCAAAGGGATCGCTAATCAATGGAAAAACCATTAGATGGATATTCTAAAATGGTTTCATAACAGGTAGGGACATACGAAGTTGTTTACGAAACTACTTAACATGGTCAATTAATTAATCAATGTCCTGTAAATATAAATATGATGGTATTTAATCTTTTTTCCTAATTCATTTTGGAATACAAGAAAGGTAGGATGCTGATGTTTGTATGGGATTGTTAATGCCTATTTTCTTTCCATGAAGTTTCATTATGTAAATTATGTCAACTTCTTGTTGATGACTTGGTCAAGAGTGAGAACAAGATTGAGGTCTCAGGCAGTATTTGGATATTTGATATCAATTCGAGCAGCTCTACAACCAAAATATATCCGCTTATATATCCATCTACATAAAATGGAAAATTTGATTATTTATTCCCTATTTTTTTTCTCGTTTTGTTTTCTAATTTTTTCTCTCACTCCTCGCGATTTTCTCAACCCAAATAACCGATTTAAAATTTTAAAACATACAATAAATATTTTAAAATTGTATTATTTTAAAAAGAAAAAAGATTTTAAAAATCAATTCCACAAAATTCATACTCATAATTTTAAAACCAAAGAAATAATAAAGTCCAAAACAATAATAAAGTAAAATATTTGCACAGTTTAAGAAAATGTACGTACATTATAAAAAAATGTGTGCATAATATCTAAAAATTGTATGTAAATATATATATTTTGTATGTAAAATATAAAACAAATATATGTATATTATAAAAAATGTAATTATATATATATTTATTAATAAATGTCTGGGGGAGGTATGTACATAAATGTGTGTAACATGTGCATTTGTGAGTAGTTCATACATAATTACATATAGTTTGTGTAAAAATACGTGTAAATTGTATATAGATATGTGTAACATGTATATAAATATATAGATATGTGTAACATGTATATAAATATGTGTAGGTTTTATATGAAATTTGTGAAGTCTGTGAGTAAATTTATGTAGCATGTGCATAATAGTTTGTGTAGCATGAGCATAAAAATGTATATAATTGACAAATAAACAAGTATGTCGATGAAATGAAAAATGTGTATAGATAATTTAACATGTTTGTAAAAAAATGTGTATTGTTTACTATGCCATTGAATAATATAAATTTATAAAATCTTATTCATGTCTTCGTCAATTTTGTATACACTAACTGTATCATTATAGTCATTGTCTCTAATCTAATGAGCACCGGCCAATGAATAATATATATGAGAAAATGTAAAATAAAATTATCTTGAGCTGCTATATAAAACAACAATATATTATAGACAAATTTGCATAAATCATAAAGGGATAAGGTGAATGTATACCATATCAAAGAATTTAAAAAACTCAGGAATGATTGAGATCATTCTCTATTGAATACATATGTAATATATAATAAAACACATGAATCGACCTATAAAAAGAGTGATATGTGAAAAAAAATGATTAATTGTTTTATATGCATACAAGAAGAATGTATATTTATTGGAGGCTATTTGTAAAAAAAATATTGGGAAAATTATGGGACAAATTGATTCTAATTTTCTAAACAAATCGTTAGTTATTGTGTATTTGTGTAAGAGAAATTAAAAAAAAAAGATAATATTTATTTTTTTTTAAATGTAGGTAGATAATAATTGGATGGTGTACATGTAACTTTTCTAATTTGATATGAATATTGTACAAATAAGATTATTATTGTAAAAAAAAATAAGGTATACATCCATAGATATGTTATGTATCAATCCACTCACAAACTTAAACGGAGGTCTCACAAAATAACAAATGTTGTTAAAAATAAAAAATCTTGCTGAAATAAAAAATAATAAATCTTATCAAAATTATGTTTTTTAACAAATATTTTCACTCATGATTCTCGTCACCTGTCATGCAAATGTCACCAAGACACAAACATTATTTTCAACATCATCATCATCAACATTACTTCATCTTCATATTTCTTTTTTGTTTCATTGATTTTGTTCAGTTTAAAAAAAAGGAATCTACATATTTTCCCAAAGAAAAAGTCTCTATATATAATTAGAGGGAAACGACAAATAGTCAACACATTTGATGTTATATATAAAAAATTTCAAATGAATTCATTTAATATTTTTTTTTCTTTTTTGGTATTTTTATGTATACAATTTAATAAGTTGGTTCTTTGTATATGTTGGATAATTTTGATTGTACAGGTAACATTATCGTTTCCCAAAAACAAGAGCTCAGAAGCTAAGATTCCCTCTTATCTCCTATTTCGTTACTGATGTTTAGTTGCCATTCCATCGTTGTTCTCATCCGTCTCCTAATGCATCATAAGCCCGAAAGTTCACCACTTTAAATGTGGCTCACTACCAGAAAACAATGTATTAATGACGGATAGGTGGTAAAGTTCATCAATAACAATAAATACCTACGGATACATGCCATCGGTTAAGTCGTCGTTGAACATTGTTACCGACGAATTATTTTAAGGACTACTAACGGATTTCTTCTTTTTTTTTTTATAAAAAATATTAATCATTACTGACAGATTTTGAAGATAACTATTCGAAAATAATTAAAATATTGTTCCCATTATCAACAAAAGTTTTCACTCACAAATGTCGGTAAGTTCTTAATACTATAAGTTAAAGTTCACATATCCTTAAACAACAAAATCAACATAATAAAAAACAAATAATGTTCATCACCAACTGTACGATAACTCATCGTCGTCGTCGTCGTCGTCACCATCATCATCATCCGAAAGAGGCAGATTAGGTTGTGACTTTTTAGTAGAACCAACTTGCAAGACATTCAAAATCTTATTAACCATCTTGTAATTTACCAATGAAGTGAACTGCTTCTTCAACCTCTTCTTCTCCTGCAGTTGCTCTTGATATTTTTTCCAATTTGCTCCTGCAGCTCCTGAATCCTGTCGCTGATGCGTTTTTGCTTGAGTCTGAAGTTCCAAATTCAACTGGTGGACTCGGTCGCGTACCTCAGCATCGCTACCGCAGATCCAGAACTAACAATAGGATCACCCATAATAGATCTAGGTGAGAGGTTTTTGGCCTTGAATGAACCTATGCCATAAATTCGGTTCGTGTAAGGCCCATCAAATGTCATGTCCCACATAAGGTTCTCATCAATGGGTGTGTGAGTCTCATCAACCTCTTTAGCCTGCATTTACTAGGTCCTTGCCTCCTCCATGCAACAGATGAACTCAGCTTACAACAATAGGTACCCACAAACGTAGTTGATCATATTTGCATAATTAATATACGTTTTACACATAATAGAGAATGACATTAAAAAAGCTTACAAATGTTCTCTCGGACCTCTCATCCACCCACAATGTTTTCTCTTATTTCCTCGTATGTGTTTCTTTAAAATTTTGTTCTTGTGTGGGAGACCTATTCAGCTTACGAGTATGCACATGAACACAAATAATTCAATGTTAATACATTCTAGAAACAATATGGCAAAATATATTGACTAGTACTTCTATTACCGAGAGTTCTTTTTCGCTTCCACTATGTTGGATCCACCACAGTGCAGAGATCCACCCTTCACATAAGCTCTACTCGCCTTAGTCTTCAGTGACTTCAATTTAAACTTTTCAGACTCCTAATACTCGTGCAAGATGCGTAAGTGGGGATATCACAACCATCAATAATGTGTGTCCCTTGCTTGTACGGATGTCAAGGTACATGTCACCAAGCCTCTTTGCAGCCAGAGTAGAGAATTCTGAGTAAATGGTAGCATAATCCTTAAGACGAACAATGAAGTGAGACTACATTGTTAAATCGAGTAAAATATAATTTAAAAAAAATGAATAAAATCAATCAAATTTAACCTTCCACTCATTGAACTATTGCTGCTTCTCATCCTCAATCAACTTGGATAAATAATCGATAGGCCTATCATACAACTTTTGTATGGTAGCTTTGAGGCAAAGGCGATGGTGGAAAGGTGAGGGGGATAGGTGGGGGGCGTGAGGTGTTAGTGTAACAACCCGATTTTGGTTTTTGAAGCTAACAAAACTAATGTTAATTTTCTATCTAGAAAGATAATGTAATATGCAAAAGATTCATAAGTATGTAAACATGTATGAGAAAATGTTGTAAGTAGCTTCAAAAGATAAGAAACTATGATCAGAAGATGAAAAACTATGCTTAGAAGCTGAGTTCAGAAGCTCAAAAGCTGAGTTTAGAAGCTCAGAAGTTGAGTTCAGAAGCTGAGAATCTAGGTTCAGAAGATAAGAATCTAGGTTCAGAAGCTGAGAATCTAGGTTCAAAAGATAAGAATCTAGGTTCAGAAGCTAAGAATCTAGGTTTAGAAGATAACTAGTGTAACACCCCGATCTTTGTTAGGTCCTAATTAAAGGAAATTAAGGGTAATGGACTTTAATTGGAACTTAATTGGATTTAAGTGAACATGTTTCCCCTGGTTTAAAGTATCTATGTTATGTGTTTTTATGAGTATTTATGTGTGCTTTGATGTTACATTAAGTTATTATGGGTGTATGGATGTTAGTATATGAGTTGAGATACTTTGGAAGTGTTTTGGGGCATTTTTCGTGCCCAGTAATTGATTACAGCTCCTTGGTAATCGATTACAGCAAGTCAAGTTTCTGATTTGGGCTTTTTCGGAGGCCTGTAATTGATTACAAGTTCGATGTAATCGATTACACAGCGCGCAGAATGAGTTTTCGGATGTTTTAAGTGACGGGTGGGCCCCACGATGACTCTTAAACCCTATTAGCTCAGTATATAAGAAGGTAAACCCTAATTTCCACCTCATTTGGTCAGAAACACTCTCTCTCATCATCCTAGAGTCTCGATAGCTTTCTCTCTCAAGAACTCTCATAGCCATATTCATTCCACGTCAAGAAACACCCACAAATACTCACCCAATCACAAAAATAATTATATATTCTTGATCATCTCACCAAGCCGGACGTTTCTACCGGTTGTTTTTCTCCGGAAAGGGGTCATCGTTGGAGTCGGGCCGTTCGTGAAACTAGGATTCCGTCTAGAACAAGGATTTGTCTTCAAGAGGTAGGGGTTAGGCATTCTAAACGTTATGTAATTGCATGATTGTTGATAAATTAATGGAGTTTGAATGTTGTACGTTGTTTTTCCCATTAGGGTTCATGAAAGGGTTTATTTATGAAATTGGTTTTGAAAAAGAAAGGGGTTTTATGAATTGAGAAGTGTTTTAAAAGTATTTTTATGTTTGTTAATGGTATGGCTATGTTTTCTATCGATTGGGACGATGTTGGATTCATATTTTAGCCAATGGCTATTGAAAATCGTGTTTTTGGAACTCCAAAATCGTGTTTCACGACGTCGTAATCGATTACACGGGTTCGTAATCGATTACGATGTCTGAATTTCCAATAGCGAGAAAACGCTGCTCTCTGTTAATCGATTACAGAGCTGCATAATCGATTACAGTAATCGATTACCAGTCTGTGTAATCGATTACAGCAGTCGATTACCAGCCCGTGTAATCGATTACAATAGTGCTGTTTGTGCGAAAATGAACCGTTTTGACCCTTTATGTACCCTAATGCGTTCTACAACTAGTATGGATGATATATATGAGTTAATTATGAATTGTATGCAAGTTTAAATGCTGTTTGGATGATGATGTGTTGATATGTTATGTTTATATGAGATAAATGATGATAATATATGTTTATGTGAATTATGTGATGAATGTATATGTATATGTTATGTGTTGTGAACTGAGACGTCACTGGGTGGCGCATGTATGTTGTTAAGACGTCACTGGGTGGCGCGTGGTTAATAAAGACGTCACTAGGTGGCGCAAAGATACATAGTAGCCTTCGGCTTGTGATTGAGAGGCTGTAGGAGGGGGTTGGCATCCTCGGCGCTACAGGTCCTTCACTTGCAGTTGGTGAATATCCCCCTTTTTCCCCATTTCGTTAGGATGAGCTCATGCCTAGGGGTCGGTGCAGCGGAGATTACAGGAGGGTGGATAGGCCATAAGACATAATAAGAGATAAAATGATATGAGTTACAACCCAGTAAAGTGACAGAGAACATAGCATGATATTTGATTAAGTTTCCCTATACAACTAGATGGTACGTAGAGTACACACACGAAGGATATAATTATGTATAATGTATGTATGATGTAAAATGAACAAGAGGCACTTAGGTAAGTCGTTCCGGGAAAGATGATTTTAGAACTTATAACTGAAATTGAATTCATTCATGTTACACCGATTTTATTAACAAACCCGGAGCGGCTCCCCTACTGAGTTACTTCCCAGTAATCACCCCACGTTTTCCCCCATTTTAGATGATGAGATTCAGCAGGACACAGGAGCGGATGAGGAGCCCGCGCAGCTTTAGTTCTATGCAGTTTATTTATCTTTAGACTTATCAGTTCCCGTTATTACGTTATGGATCATGTTTATTTCAGATGTTAGCATTTATTTGTATTTACTTGAGTCCGGACATATGTTAGCCGGTATTTACTTTTTAGTTATGGTTTTGTATTCGTGGAGTCTTATGGGTCTCAGTTTTAGGCTCATGAGATGACACCTACTACTACTATCTACCTTCTTGATTCTATGTTTAGGGAGACTATGTTTGTTTACTTTCATTTATTTTATGAGGTATTATTCAGACTACATCATGTGTCATATATTATCGTTATATTATACGCAATGCCCTTATGTTTATATTCCGCAAACGATTTTTGAAAAATTCTCCCATGTATTTTCCACGTATAAGTATTTTAAAAACAAGTATAAGAATGATAACAGGAGGTAACCCTTATGAAATGGCCCTAAATGACTATAGCACTAAGGGCTATCTAGTAGGGTGTTACAACTAGCTGAGTTCAGAAGTATGAAAACAACTTCAGAAGATAAGAAGTTCGGTTCAGAAGTATGAATCTAGCTTCAGAAGATAAGAGGTTGACTTCAGAAGATGGAGAAAATACTTTAGATGTATGACAATGTACTTCAGAAGATAAAATGTAATTACATGTATAGGTTCTAAATTGTAATCAATGATCATGTAATCTAGATTAGTTCAAATTAGATTAGATTAGCCTGATGTATTAGGTTAGGACCTATGTAAAATGTAATTTGAAGGCTCAAGTTTCAGAATTGAAGACTTGAAGACATCAGAAGCAGTGTTTTGAAACTTTAGAGGATGAACAAGCTCTGAAAGGTTAAGTGATATAATCTGAAGGCTCAAAAAGGAAATAGTTGGTTATTTTAACTAACTAGCAGCTAAAAACAAACTCTATATAAATGGTCTAAACCCTGCAGAATGAGAGGACAAAATTAAAAAAGAATACAACAATGCGAAAAAAGAAAAGAGAGCAGAAAAGAAAAGATTCACTACTATATTCTTGAGTAAAAAAATGATCATTTGAAAAGAGAAAAAGCAGAGGAAAAAGAAATATGCAAGAATTGAAAATATACACTTGAGAAGTGAGAAAGAATTCTGAGAAAGAAAAAGAGAGAGTCACAACAATGTTGAAAGATCAATATTGAATATCAAGTGCTCAAAATTGGGAAGCTGTGATCATTATCAATTCTTTGAGAAACAGAACCAAAACACACATCTATCATCTATTGTAATTCAAGGCAAGTTTGCAAAGGAAAGTCCTTGTGTGATGAAGGCAGGAAAGTCTTCAAGAGGGGACATCTTGAAGTAGGAAAGTCCTCAAGGGTATATTGGGGTAGGAAAGTCTTTGAGATGGTATATCTCAGAGCAAAAGTCTTTGCAAGGGGATATTGCGAAGCATTATATAAGTGAGGCTTATAGCAAACATGAGAATGTTACAAAATATATCTGTTGAACCTGAGAATGTTATGAAATATATATGGTTTGTAAACTTTGCAAGAATTTCAATAGTGGAACTCAATCTTGGAGATTGAAGAACTGGATGTAGGCCCTTTTTCTAGTCAAACTAGTATAATTGGTTTTATCTCTCTCAAACTCTTAAACTCTAGTTTTCGCATTTACTAATTGTTTGATTAATTATTTGAATGATCTAAATTGAATTTACACAAAATAGTCTCATAAAGAACAAAATCTGTCACAGTTTCTTGAAATTCAAGAAATTAAAGAAACTTATGATATTTGTGAAATTGCCTTAATCAATTCATTGGGTAATGAAGTCTGAAGTTTAAACAACTTAAATCTATATTGAATTGATCAAAGAAAGTATTTCAGATTGCATTGTTAAAGGAAGTTTTGAAACATGTATCTTAATTATTCTTGTGTGTTTGTTGTAAGACCCTAAATTCTACTTATACCTTAATTAAAGGGGTTTGATGAAAATTCACATTGATCAAGGTATAATTGGGATATATGTGTTTTTAGGATGCACTCTGAGGTGTGTGCATTATTTGATATGTGCTATATGTATTATATGAATTATGTGCATGAGACAATGATAATTGCATTGCATAATAACTAAGTATAGGATATGATAGAATGATAAGTTTAGAAGGAGAACTTAGGAGTAAAAATCTTTAAGTGTTGGATAAGAATTTTGCTTGTGAATACTAATGGTTTCATCAAGTGTTTCAGGAGGTTAACCTATGAGGTATTAAAAATATTAAGAAAACACTTGAAGCAAAAGAGCACCCAAGAGGCGCATAGCATAGCCTCAAGCAAGCTAGAGGCACATAGCACAAGCTAAAGCTAGAGGCTCATAGCATAAGCTAAAGCTAGAGGCTCATAGCATAAGCTCAAAGCATCAAGGGAAGCTTCTTGCACCACAAGCAAGCTATAGGTGGAGCATAGCATAAGCTCAAGACACCAAGGGAAGCTTCTTGCACCACAAGCAAGCTATAGGTGGAGCATAGCATAAGCTCAAGACACCAAGGGAAGTTTCTTGCACCACAAACAAGCTATAGGTGGCTCATAGCATAAGCTCAACACATCTAGGAAGCTCAAGCAAGCTCAAGCTAGTAAGCAAAGCTACCTAGCAACCAAAGCTAATCACCTAGGCTTGGTGATAGTAGAACAAGCTAAGCACACCAAGGGAGCTCAAGCAAGATTAAGCTCAAGCAAGCATAGGCCCATGGAAGCATGAGCTCAAGCATTAAAGTCAAGTTCAAAGTTTCCTTATTTGGAAGTGGACTTGGATGCCTATAAATACCCCATCATTTGACAAGAACATGAAGAGAATCAAGAACAAAAAAGCCGAAACTCTGTCAAAAATCCTAACAACTATTTGTACTCGAATTCATATACATTTAGATCAAAAGGGGTAATTTGTAAGGTTTAGCTAAGAACAATTTAAATATCCTTGCATTTGCAAGTTAAGCTTTGAAGATCAAATAAGAGAAAAACTTAGTTGCATCTAAGTTCTTATTTGATTCTTAGAATCACAAGAATCTCTTCAATTCACTATTTGTACAAGTCCTTCTAGTTGTGAAGGCAGAAGTTCTTGAAGGTTCAAGGTAGGGTAGAAAGACCTTCAGTGTTGAAGGCAAGGAAGTCATCTCTAGGCTGAGGTGGAGTTAGTCACTTCAAGTGTGAAGTGCAAGAAGTCCCCAGTGGGGTGCTGAGGCAGAAATCCTTCAAGTGTTTGGAGGTGGTGATTAGTAAACTCTCAAGTGAAGCTTGAGGACTGGAGTAGGCACATTGCCGAACCAGTATAAAAACTTACTGTGTGCACTCTCTCTACCTTTATCTTTTACATAGCATTTTCGCATAACATAGAGCACACACACTTGCACCTAACTTGATTAAAGTAACATAACTTAGCCACCTAGAGCCAAAGCTCAAAGGCTACATCAATTAACTTAATCTACAAGCACAAAGTGATTATAACATAAGCAAGCCTTACACCTAAGGCTAAGCTAATTCGAAACTTAAGCTTGCATCATTCTCTAATCCGCTGCACTCTATAATTAGACAAGCTTATAGCTTGATCAGAATTGCAAGTTTCAGGTAACAAAGTTTTTGAGTAGACGTGATTCAACCCCCCTTCTCACGTCACAAGCGCCTTCATAAATCATAAGAGATTTCAGGTATTTTTTGTATATCCAAGTTTGTATAGGTGTATAAATGTTGGTTAGAGTGTTTTGCACTTATTTGGGGAGAGTTAGAATGCAATTGGAGAATTTAGAGCATCAAGTGGTTGCTGTTATTTTGCAGCAGTAAGCACTCGCTAGCGAGTGAAACGATGTAGGTCGTCGCTAGCGGCCACTCTGTGCACGCTAGCGCGTGTTGCGGTGGAAGCGGTCGCTAGCAGCCATGGTATGATCGCTAGCGACCAGCATTGTGGCAAAAAAGAATTCTGCAACTTTGCACTTGTATTCTCCATCCTTTATCTTTTTAGTTTTGCAAATTGATCCCTCTGTCCATAGATCGCCTTATACCTTCAAAAAGTCTCCCTAAACATTCTCTAAACACCTGAACTCATCTTCTCCAACCTCTCAACCTCCATACATTCCCTAAACTTCAAAACACATATAACTCACCTTTAATCACCAAAAAACTCATCAAACTAAAGAACAAACTACATATTTAGACTCCCATTTTTGGTTGATTGTTGGAAGAGAACAATTATAAATACTCTATGAATACGAATTCGATATTGAAAAATATGAAAACTAATTACATTATTGAATATTATAAGGGGCATTCTCAGGAAAAGACAACAATATTTGTCTATAACATATAGACATGATTTGAAGGGGATTGTGACACGCGAGTTATTGAAATAATACTTTAGTTTTGGGGTCAACATAATGAATCGGGGTCAAAGATAGGTTGCAAGTAGTGCATTACTATAGAAACAGTGAAAAGGAAGTGATAAAGTAAAAGAGATAGATGTGAAATGTCTAAAATAGACTTGTTGTAGCAAAATTAGTGGACATTGAAGAAGGTAGAAATTTGTTGTGGGTAAATTATTAAGGCAACAACTCTGGTACGAGTTCACAATTTGAATCTGGTATGCGTATCGCCTGCTTCCAACACGTGTGTGCTCCTTAGGTCGAGTGCATCTCACAGGCGCATCTACCTTTTGTGTGAGAGTATGCTTGGCAGTATACTAATCTCATACCACTGTTGATTTGGGCAATCGTAATAAGGAGTAAATTGATGGACCAAGAATGTTGGGCTGGTGGTTGCTGTAGTAGAGTGATGTTTTGACTTTTTAATTGATCCCAAAAATATAGAATTTTTTTTTAAGAAAATGACTTTTTTAAAGCAAATCTTGGATGAAAGAAATTGACCGAATTTTATTAGTCTCTTATACCCGATGGATGAAAGAGCTTTGAACTCATGAATTTTCTTTTGTAAAAATGTTATTTTGTCTGGGAAAACTGTTCAAAAGCATGTTTAACATTGGTCTATCAATGTCATTATATCAGAATATGTGAACAGTTCAATTTGATATTATAAATGTGGAAAATGCTACTTATACATATAACAATACCCCTCCATCCATTTTTCACTCGTTCAAAAAGTTGGCAACTTTTATAAATATGTTGGCAACTTGCCAACATTTTCATAAAAGTTGCCAACTTTTAATGGGTGAAAAGTGAGTAGATGACATTGTTATATGTACAAATAACAATCTCCTATAAATGTCGGATTTATAATGTAGTACTTCTACAAAATGTGATATGCAAGGAGAATCCCTTGAAGTGGATATTTATTAACTTTTAGGTTTCTAACAAAAATAATAATGAAATCTCACTTTTTAAAGTGTATAGCATTCTATTTCTACTATATGTGAAAAATTCACGTGATTCAATATTTTAAAAGCTATAGTCTTTACTTTATAATACAATAAAAAATAGTGAAATCTCTAATTTTAAAGTATATAACCTTTAATTTCTACTATAGGTAAAAAAATTCATGTGATTCAATATTTTAAAAGGTATAGTCTTTTATTTATAATACAACCAAAATAATGTGAAAACTCATATTTTAAAATATATAACCTTCAATTTATACTATATGTAAAAAAGCTCGTGTTATTCAATATTTTAAATGTTATAGTCTTTATTTTATAATACAACCAAAACAATTATGAAAATCTCACTTTTTAAAGAATATGACGTACAATTTCTATTATATGTGAAAATCTCATGTGATTCAATATTTTAAAGGGTATAATCTTTATTTTATAATACAACAAAAAAATATGAAATCTCACATTTTAAAGTATAGGCTTTGATTTCAACTATATGTGAAAAGTTCATGTGATTCAATATTTTAAAGGCTAGTCTTTATTTTATAGTGTATCCAAAAAAATGTGAAATCTCACATTTTTAAGTATATAGTCTTCAATTTCTGTTATACATAAAAAATTCATGTAATTCAATATTTTAAATCATATAGTATTTATTTTATAATACAACCAAAACAATTATGGAATCTCACTTTTTAAAGTATATAGCGTTTAATTTATACTATGTGTGAAAAATTAATGTGATTTAATATTTTTAATCCTATAGGCTTTATTTTATAATACAACTAAAAAGAAATTGAAATTTGAAATTTTAAAGTATATTGCATTAAGTTTCTAGTATATGTAAAAATTCATGTGATTCAATATTTTAAAAGGTATAATCTTTATTTTATAATACAACTAAAAAAAATTATGAAATATCACATTTTAAAGATATAACGTTCAATTTCTACTATATGTGAAAAATTCATGTGATTCAATATTTTAAAAGGTATATTCTTTAATTTATAATACGTCAAAAAAATGTGAAATCTTACATTTTAAAGTATATAACCTTCAATTTCTACTATATGTGAAAAATTCATGTGATTCAATATTTTAAACACTAAAGTCCTTATTTTATCATACAATAAAAACAAGTATAAAATCTCACTTTTTAAAATATATAAAGTTCTATTTTTACTATATATAAAAAATTCATGTATATAATTCAATATTTTAAAAACTATAACTTCTACTTTATAATACTATATAGCCTTTAACATAAAGTCATAAAGGCCATCATCCCATTTTCTTATTTCTTATTTTCTTAACACAGACTTGCAAAAATGTGATCCAACCCAATTGAGCCCAAGCATTAAAAAATTGTTTAAATATAAAAAACTTCAACATACACGCTACTCCAACTCGCTGGTTAAAGGTAGATGCGCTCGTGAGATGCACTCTACATAAGGAGCACACACGTGTTGAAAGCAGGTGATACGCGTACCAGAATTAAATTGTAAACTCGTACCAGAGTTGTTGCCAATTATTAAATCATAACTTTAACTTATTTGTTGATACAAATAAAAAATGTTTTATAAAAAAATAAAAATAATTTTACAAAATTAGTGAACTTAAATTAAAAAAATGAAAATTATATCAACAAAGAAATATATACAAAATGAGATTAAAAAAATTCCACACAAGTATTCAATTAGATGATCTCATTTAAAATTTTTTTCAAGTAATGAGTTTAAAAAATTTCCACACAAGTATTCAATTAGATGATCTCATTAAAAAAAAAATTTTCAAGTAATGAGTATAAATTTCAATATCTTTACTTATGTGTAAAGACAAAATTTGATAATTATGTTTGAAAAAATTATACTATAAAATTCTAAAATTAAAAGCATAATAAAAAATACATTGTTATTCAAATTACATCAATCTTATAAACATATTTTAACCATCTTTTCTATATACCATCACTTTCTTAACTAAAACTGATAAATGATTTAATTATTAAAATAAATTTACAATAAATAATTTTAACAAAAAGTAAAATTCCACATTTATAATAAGAAAAACTCTTGGTGCACAATAAAAAATAAGTTATAACAATTAATAAATTATGCATAATATATAATATATAATATGTAGATTATATATTACATATTATATATTATGCATAACATATATGATATGTTGTGAACAACATATATTATAATAACATATAGGGTTATTTTGTGAAAGAGATGGATAAACAAAAGAGAATTCCGTAAATAACCCTAAAGGTGAGTGAAATTAAAGAAAAAGTTCGAAGCAACTAGAATATATGTTTTTCAAAATAATTAATATCTTTTAATAATGCTTGACATCATAAATAAATAAATAAACAAAATTTAACTAATATTTTTATCTTGGGTAGAACTTTATGTAATACAGTATCATATTTATAGATAAGTGTTTTTTAATCGGGTGAAGTATAAATCATATGTATATTTAAAGTAATTTGAATTTTATTGCATCTAGAATACAATTATGACATTGTTTAAAAAAAATTGTATATAATTAGGATTCATACACATTAGAAATTACTAATCATTATGTAAATAACAATTTTCAATCTTATAATCAAGGGTGAAACTTTCTTATTTCTGTAATTAGCAAATTTTAATTAGAATGCATTAAATATAATTTTATTTATAAATAAGTCATAATAAATGCATTCAATGAAAATTAGAATATTCACTTGTTTATCAATTCATGTTTATGCAAAATATTATAATTGATTGATAATTAATTTATTAGATTTTAATTTCAAATACAAATATGGATAGAATGTTTCAGGAAAAGAATATTTTTTGACTTAAATATAATTATTAAGGAATTAACATTTATTATAGATAATTATGTGAAATATCTTTTTATTTTATACTCAAATTTATTTTTAGAAAATAGAAAACATAGGAAAATGACATGTGATAAAGTATTTATTATATAAGGTTCTGAAAAATTATAAGCAAAGAAAAATATTTTATAAATTCAATTGAGTTAAATTTATTCAAATATTATAAGAGCACTATTGTTACATGCACAATGAAAAAACTGTTAAAACAACCAATATATGTTAGGGTGATGCTAAATGAACAATACAAAATCAGCCCAACCAATCAATAAATGAGATTTTAGGCCATAATTACTCAGCCCATTACAATCTCAATGATTATTTGCGTCAAAACCAAAGTCAAAATAGGCCTATTGGCTGTGTGAGCTGGTTTTTCATTGTGCACTTAGCATTATTGTATATGTTATGCACAATATATATTATATAATGTGGGCATCATATATTACATGTTGTACACAATATATATCACATGTTGAGCATACCATATATATATCACATGTTGTAAAAATAATGTTGCAACATGTGATATATGTTGTTCACAACATATTATATATGCTATGCATAATATGTAATATGTAATATACAATGTGCATATTATCTCCCTAATATTCTAAAACAAGGCCTTCAACTTCTCCTTCCGTCACGTGTTACCGCACTGTTTCTAAGCTATGATCCTAATTGGTCTGCCATACATGAACCCTTTATACTTCAGCACAGTCCAATAACAAGAAACAAGAAACAAAAAAATAAAAAATATTTGCATGTACTTTAGTAATCCAATTTTCCACACGTCCATTTGATCCTCCTCTCCCCAATATAAATAAACACGCAGACAATAACTTCTCCCCTTCAACCAACATCCTTACTCTCGCATCTCTCACTCCTGCGCTGACTGCCTCCCGACCTTTTTGTATTTTTGGCCGTAAATCCATCTTCTTTCAAATGGCCACCGGTAATCTGAACCAACCTCATTTTCAGTTGTTTTACATGGATATTCTTGCAGATATGGTTTGTATATAAACCCAATCGTTTCTATTTACTTTTATTTCGTTTGTGTTGTTCACTGTGTCTAACTGTGCAATTTTTTCCCCAGGCATTCCCTAATTTGCTAGCCCCATTTTTTAGCCAATTTGGCCAAGAGTTAGAAAGTAGACTAACTTTTGTTGACGCAGCCGGGAATATGTTCACCACGTTGTTGTCCAAATCTGAGTCGAAAGGATACATTGTTTATGGCTTTGAGGATATTATGGTTTCTTATGGCCTCTCGCTTGGTTGCAGGCTCAAGATTTGGTACTCCGACAACATGTTCATGGTTAAAGTCAGAACACTTGACAATAAGAAAATTGCCATGCCCCAACCAAACTGGACCTCTACTTCTAAATCAACCAAGTTTCATGTTACCAAATTTCAATATGCAAAATGGTTTCATGCTCCCATCTCTTCGTTTAACACCATCTTACAGAGTGATTGGGATATACTAACACAAAATATTGCAGTTCCCATCACACCAAATGTGTTTCACCCATCCCTATCCCCGACAATTTACCCCGACGCTAATTTCGACCTATTCTCAGCTAAATCAGGACCACCTAATACTTTGCCGATTTTTCCATTGAAGATTTTGGTGACTCTTTGTTTAACAATATGCCGATCGACCTTAACAAGTCGCCTGATGGTGGAGTTGAACAAGTTGGTCTGAAAGGTGTCATAAACACCACACATGTCGGAGATGAGTGAGGTCGTTCTTTCGGACAGTAGGGAAAACATGCATCGAAGGTTTAACCATGGCGTTTTGCAACATATAAGACCACTCAATGGTTATGGATGTTTCTTGGTTGGTGTCCTTGTGTAATCTTTGATATTAATTTTTATTACTTTTGTTTGTTCAATCCGGAATGTATCACCTCCGACGGGTTAAACCAATATGTATTGATGTATGAGGTGTCTTAGGAAATAAAAACTGTACTTTTTTGTATGTCAGTATCTGAGAAGTAACGTTATTAATTAACTTTATTATTCATCCACTATGGTTTTTTACCCTTGTTAAAAAGGATGTTATTTGTATTTAAACATGTACAATAATTTAAATGAATTATACAAATATACATAACTCCGGATAGTTACTTATCGAAATATTAGTATATATATATATATATATAATTGTGAGTTAATTAAAACGTGTATATATATATATATATATATATATATATATACATATCAATTATCTGTACTATGTATGTCGGCCTCCCTTTTAATATATTAAATTATATATATATATATATATATCCCTTTATAAATATTATGGCTTACAATAGTTGATTAAATCTATGTAAATCACTTAACCACTCTAATTTGTTGAAATATATTCAGTGGCTAAGGTAACCCCAACCAATTTTTAACTTCAATCATGGGACTAACGCCTTAAACAAGTCTCATATTTGATATATTATTTGTCTTTACACCGTATCAGCCCAACATTACCCGTTGTTTTTTGATTGAAAATGTTTTTAATTTCTCTGTCTTTGATGCATAAATACCAAATCCCTTCAAGTGGTTTAAATCGGGTCCCCTGATTATTATATTATTTATTTATTTATTTATACATCTGTGTGCACATTTGTAAAAAACGCACTACACTCACAACATAATCACCTTTACTCTAATAGTATCGCTTAAAATAAAAACGCACTACACTCATTGGTTCCCAGGATTTAGGAGTGTATATATATAATTAACAACAGTTTAATCATTTATACTTTTTTATTCAGAAACATTTATTTACCAAAATTTTAACTTCATTTCCTTATCACAAGCATAACCACAACCTTAATATCCTCTAATCATAATTTCCATTAATATTTGTTATTATTAAATATTTATTAATCAGTTATACATTCTTATTCAATTGTTTTCCTTTCACTTAATATATATATATATATATATATATATAAAATCAAAAAACCAAAGTGGAATTTCATGTACCCCATTTGTATAATCTCAAACAAAGTAATTTTCATCATTACATCCTGCTAAGCAATTTTGGCCATCAGCTAAATGCTATGTCCTTATTAGCAAGTGCCCCAGCCTGTCTTATCAAAGCAATTAATGTTACCCCAAGCATTCTTTTATCAAGCTATATAGCTTTATGAGACCCTCCCATGACCGACTTCAATTTGGACTCTCCTCTTTGTTCTGCCATCCCCTCTCACAACCCTTTTATATTGCTTCGATAGGTAATTTTATTTGTCATCAACCTAATCATCTCAAACATACTTCAGTATTCAGCTAACCTTGACACATTGTTATTTTTTTCATTTCCATACAGGTTCTCCAACTCATGTCCTTGCACCCTCAAGCAATGGACATCCCCAAAGACCCACGACTCAGGAAATTCTGGATGGAGCTACTTCCGTTTCGGGTACGTGTTTTCCTTCATGCTTCCCTGTCTATATTTTTCATCTTCTTTGTTTAACAAAATTTTAATCAAGTAGTATCATTTTTTTTGTTCCCATGATGTATACTTGATGCCTGAAGCCCTGTACAATAAATTCAAACATTCCCTACTGTCACCAATTTGTTTCGTTGATGATAGTGGTAATGAGTTCGAAATCCACCTACACAAAACAGACGACCATGGATACATTATCAATGGTATCGGTGACATAATCACTGCTTATGGCTTGGATAGTGGTGGGTGGCTAAAAGGACATTACATGGGTGCAGGTGTGTTCAACATTGTTATTCATGATCCCTGCATGGAGGAAGTGTCACCCAATATTATTGTGCTTCACAACCCTCTTGCTGCTCTGCCCCCACTTATCCAAAATGTTGATTCAGTTGACAACACCCAATACGCTTTGATTCTGTCCCCACTCGGTAACATCGAAAGTTATGATGCTCTTTATCCAAACTTTGAAGTTCCTCTGCTTACACACAGTGAACACGACATAGTCAATCCACCATATACAATCGGACCTATGGATATTATCCCACTAAACTCAATGCTTGCGAGCAACGAAGATGACCAAACATCTGATGATGACAGTAGAGGACACCCCCAAACAGTGGACAACAATCCATTGGTTCCCCAAGCTATTCTCAATAATCTCCAACACCCATATGTAATCATTGGACAAAAACCACTTACTGCACGCATGTGCAAAGGATTGGTCTTGGTTTGTTACTAACTTTTGTAGTTTTATCCATTTTGCAATGTCAAAGATGTTATGTGTTGATTTTATATATACTTATCTTAATTACTTTCTCTAAATGCTAGGACTTGCCTACAAAGTTTGCAAAATCAGCTTTCCCATCTAGATTGAAGACTGTCAAAGTTGTTAGTTCAGCTGGCCCTTCCTATGACATGGTATTAAGGTGGGGAATCAAAAAATTCTCAAAGGTTACTCTAGTCAGAGCATGGCGTGCTTACTGCCAGTACCATCAACCCGAGGAAGGAAATGTCATCAGCTTCAAGGTCGCAGCAGGATGTGAAGAAATACTCTACACAGAGCTTTTTAAATAGTTATGTTCCATATCCAAGGAAGCTGTGTCGATGACTTTTGTGGGGGTCCTTCCTCATATGCATGTAGCCAAATTATATTATCTCCCGTAGGGATAGTGTTATGTACTTCCTGCATGGCGGGGCAAGGCCTTGTTATGCAGGTTTTAAATGTAGTATGTGAAAAAAATGCATGTTTTGAGGTTGTCGGAGTACCGCTTCCCTTTTTTGTGTAGTCTAATATGTATATTAAATGAAGTACCAGATAATGCCTGAAATGCTACCTATAATCAAGTCCATTGCTTTCTACGATGTTTTTTTTCTATTTCATTTAATATTAATGTTAACCAGTTACTTTCACCGTAAAACCATGTCATTGGCGTTCATTATCTTCACCTTAGCAATATATATTTTATTCATTGACTAACGAATCTAAGCAAAACTCCACACAAATGGGTGTCTGCATTAATGTTGCTATTCAACCATGGGATTTCAACGCCTTCTTTAAGATTTAAGTGTCCCCATGCTGTCATGGATGATATAAAATTCCTCCGTCATCCCAGTCAAATATTTTTTTTGCTCAAAATCAGAAACCATTTCCATACAATGTTTATTAAAGTCACATAGTCTCTTAAATAAACAAACAACTCAACAATTTCAGAATTAAATGATCGACTAGGTGTCCATAAATGTTAATTATAATACAAGTTGATAGAACATTTCTTATGTTCGTAGTCGTATCAACCATTAACATTTGCCCGGTAGTTGGTAAAAAGATTGAATTCAATTTGAACAATCATTTTAAAATTATTTTTGGAATATTCACAAACCAAGCAATATTAACATGGAATACTAACAATATTAGGGAGAGTATAAGACAGTAGTTTAACTTTTATCACACCCTCAATTGTGTTATTACCTTTCCAAAATAAAAAAATGTTTACTAACAAAAATTATTTCTTTCCGTATATCACTGTCATAATCATTACATTTTTTCCCTCGATTCTTTCCAAAAAAGGCAAACCAATTTGCCACTATTTTTATCAACGTATGGGGTATAACCACGTCCGATTCTTATATTTTTTTTTAGGAAAAATTAATATTTTAATACTATAAAGTATACAAGTTTTGAACCAATTGGAATCTCATCAGAATGAACGGCTGGGGTTAACCCATTACCTTTTATCATCATTTAGCGGTGATGTGTTGTACGTACGAGATGCAGACTTATAAATAGATCCAATATATAGTTGTTCCCCACCAATTTGCGTTTCTCATCACTTTCCAAGGTAAAAAACGTCATGTCAATCTGATACTGGACGCCGCTTTCTTTTCTACTCGAACTGTCAGCTGTAGTGGTAGGAGACAGTGTAGGCCCGGATTACCCCCCACAACCCTGCAAGTCTATCCAATACCAGCTAAAAAGATATATAGGGCTAATTCTACTGGATCAAACCAAATGGGCTTATGTTACTACACTATTTTAATAATTATTGTCAAACCATTCAACTTAGTTTCATCAACCATGGTTAACAATTTCTAACTTTAATTCGTACTGTAATGCGTGATAATTTTTCTTCTAATATATAAATTAATCAAAACAAAGTATGTGTTTTAATAGTGCATATAAAATCCTATGGCTGCTATTCGGCGATTATTATGTCCCTCCCTAATTATGCCCGAATATGACTAACTGTTCCTATCGTATTAGCATTTGTATATTTATGTCTTTCATTGCACAATAATACACAATCAACATAATTGGGCCTTATTCTTTGATACTCCACCCACTCCAACCTCTCTGACACATACTTTTTTGTTTTGGCATTCTGACAGAACTGCATTAGGCAGTTGCAACACTTTGGGTGGATTTTGTGTGGATCCTTACATAATCAAAATGCACTGACCCTATTATTTGTCACGTCTACCCTAGGCCCGGACAAAATATACGGATCTGCAATACCAGTGAGTTGTTTGGGTCGAAGGCCCAAACTAACTCAGCCCATCTATTCTTCCTTTAATTAAATGCCCATTTTCACTTACCGGTGTCATTTGGTCTTTTGCTGCGTAGGCCCTGATATTTATCTTACCATCTCTTATCAACGCTCTGTACCAATTAACCAACATCCAACGTACATAATTAATAGTCATTTTCACAGTGTACTCCGTGGATATATTTATCCCTTTCGGATTCCAACCTTTTCACCCTCATTTTCATGTATCTCGGTTGTTCTGCCGACAATCCAAATTCCCGCCCCTCTCACGGTCCTCTATATAATGATAAGCAAGTGGCTTCTACCATCACCGCTTCACCGTCAGTTTTACTCCATCTCTACAAGTTTTTTAGCATAATGTAACCAAACCACACGCAGGCCGTCACAAGAAATAGAGGGTAGGTACGACAATGTAAGAGATATTACTGATACGCCCCCCCTTATGCTTTGGAGACTTAAGGTCCGTGTTATCTGTCTATGGGTGGTGCCGAAATATTCAGCAAAACATTTGCCACACACACTAGAGGCTTTGGTCATTGATAGCGAGGTTAGCATCTGATAAATACGAAACTTTCAATAAGCTATTTCCATATTTTTACCTCCATAACAAGATGTCTTATCCTATCATGTCACGGGCTTTGCAGGGAGATCGCATATAGTGCACTGCACGATCAGCTGAAATCAACATTTTCCAGTCCGAGCTGATCGAGGGCGAAGTTTATATACTAACCAACTTCATCGTCGCTCCAAATGTCCAAAAATTCAAGCCTTGCAATCACGAATTTAGAATTTTCTTAAAGCACGAAAGTCAGCTAGGAATGGTCACAGACACTACCATACGTACTAACTGGTTCACATTTATGTCCAACCAAGAGGTTTCCGAACAAAGGACTGAAGATGATTTCATTATAGGTAATATTAACCCTTACATCAATTTAACAAGTACAATGATTACTCCTAAGTAATCACTTCTTATAAAGTGAACAATATCTATATGTCCGCCAGATGTTATTGGCCTGGTCGTAGCTAAGGGAAACCTCAGGGACTACAGAAATGGAAACAGAGCAGTGAAGTTTATCAATCTTGATATTGATGACCTCCAGTATGTGGCAAACCATAACCAAACATGTTGTTTCATTTAAAATTCAGTTGTTATATTTAATTATTATGTTGTGTTACGTATAAACCTTGCAGAAATACTGGCACTATTCGTTGTACACTCTGGGAAGACTATGTCACTCAATTTGTTGACCACATTATCAAATTTCCCGCAGCACAATACATTATTATCATGCAGTGTGCAAAACTTAAGTTTTTCAACGGTGCGACCCATTTTTTCTCCCCCATCTTTATTTTGGTGTTCTTCCAAAAATAATCATGGAACAAGATATGTCATTCTAATGTGCTTCAATTTTTTTGTTATAGGTTCGATGGGTGTGTCTAACACTAACTACACAACAAAACTGTACATCAATGATAACATGCTAGAAATCAATCACTTCAGGGAGAGGTTGTGTACAAGTTATGTTTAAGTATTAATATATATCAATTGTATCTCATTATAACTAAACTGAGCTAATACAATGCGACATTGTTCTCTCATTATACACAGAATTGAACCCTCTGTTGAGGGAGGAGGAACTCAGATGTCTCAAATTGAAGCACAAGGTGAGTACTCTGCCTTGGAAGACCTTCTAAACGAACATACTTACAGAAGTATTGATGAGCTTCGTGGCCCTGTTGAGGTATAAAATGTTTGCTATATAATCATTAATGTTCTTTATGTCACCATTTCTTACGCAACAGATATGTTTTAAATATCACCAACTCTTACACATTTGCAGAAAGCTGTCTTCACCACATATGGCACAGTGAAAAACATTGAAAATACTTCCAACTGGTGGTACAAGGGATGCAAAAAATGCTTCCAAGCACTTGAACACCGCCTTGAACACTTTTACTGCAAAAAATGTGATAATACTGCAACAATATTCGTACCAAGGTTCAATTGCCTTTGCTATGTACATACACATTATGCATTCTTACTAAAAAAAATAAGTGGGGATTAATTTTATTATGTTTCTTATGTATTCTACTGCATCATTTATTCTCTTGCTAAACTTTTATAAACTAGATATAGTATTCGACTACGAGTTATAGATGATTCGGCATCTGCGATGTTCATGCTATATGATCGTGAGGCAGTCAAGTTTCTTGGAATTTCAGCATCTGACCTCAGAGCATCATATGTGGCTAAGGTACCATATAAGGACCTTTTACAAATGTATTAATACTAGGAAATATTTTTTCTAAATATTTGAACACTTGTCTTTAATTAGGGAGGTATGAAAGACAAGTATCCTACTCAGATTGATGCGCTAAAGGACCAGAAATTTGTTTTCAAGGTGTCCATTAAGTTAGATAACATTAATTCAATTCAGCCAAACTCAATCACCGTCATTAAGCTATGCAATGATTCAGAAGTTATGGAAAAATTTGCAACCAAGTACAATATTGACAAGGTATTACATGGTCCTTGAAGTATGTTCTATGTCATCAATTTCCTTCCAAATTTATGGATAAAATACATATGAATATTTTTTTCTCAATATATACCGTACCACAGGGGATTGGTTCGGATGATGGAATCGACAACGTAGAGAATCCATCACTGACAACCGATTTTGTTAAGGCATGTCTCCACCCACAAAATTCATGCTGAAAAAAATGAACCAACGAATTTTTTTTCTTTGTTCTAACCAAAACATTATCAATCCTGAATGTTAGTTGTTGTGGTTTTTTTAAAACATTAATGTTGCCAAAATGCAGAGCGAAGATTTGTCCAATGTTGATGATAATTATTGTGTTAATTCTGCCACGCCTGCAAAGAGTTTCTTCGACCAACCAGAGAATGAAAGATGGGTTGCATCGCCTACAGATTCTCCAGGAACTGCTTCATTAGGCGAGTCATCAACCAAATTGCGCAAGGTTATCAAGAAGGAGAAACTCAGTTGAATCCAAAGCTATTATAATAAAGACGAATAAATTTTCTTATTTTCTGGGTATTGTTCATGTTGTCTGCGTTTTATTAGCTCTTTATGTTTATTATGTAATTTCCTCATCGGATCCTTGGTATATAGCAAAGTTCCTGCTGCATTCCATTATTACTGTTCGTCCATTGCAGTAGGTTATGTATGGGACATGATGTTAAGATTATGCAAATATCAGGTTTTATTATTTGTACTTCTGGCTTAATTAATGTATGTCTTCATACTTTACGGCATTCGAGCAATGTTTAAACGAAGCAATTAAAGATACTAATTATCAAAGTAAGCAGTGCATCAAATACCAGTGTAAAAGACAGAAAGGTATGATTATCAAAACTTGCTCAGTAATTTAGGTGTAAAAGTGGTACAAATCATAATCTAATATAATACTTTAACTGCCAAAATTACAAATGTTTTGCAACCACAACATTTGTACTGCAGTCTTATAACATGTAAGAACACCTTCGTCAAATTTAGTTTCATCTGCCACCGAAGTACTTGACATAGTTGAATCAATAATTCCTATTTTCATGGTCCATTCGTAGATACATGGAATCTGCATTTATGTTGATGCTTTTTCACAGAGTAATCGCTATTTATATTGGATATAACTGTGATACCAATACTCATTGAATTGAGCTTATAGGAATTATTGTAAAAATTGTAAAAACCTCGCAGATCCTTATCTCAAACACGGGAATTTTAATATTTAATATGACGGTTCTGATAGGTGTTCAATGGCCCAACCAACCACGCCAGTCGAATTCATGTTTTGGGACATAAATTAAGCACCTCAATAAGCTCACAAATTAGACACATTTTTATCCCCTACTTGTATGTCATAGGTGCGTGAAGCGCCCGATCTAAACAAAGACAACTCCAACTTTCTATTGTCATGTTTAATAACATACATAATCAATATAATACATATAAACAATTAAAATAATATCTTTACACAATAAAAAAGATATATTTTTTTCATTTTTCACGACTAAAATAATATATATTCACAATTTCAATAATATATATTCCTAACTAAAATATTGTATACATAATATTAAAAGATTATTTTTATAGAATAAATAAAATATTTATGCACTACCAAAAAAAAAGTGTACAACCATCATTAATAAAAATTCACAAATAAAATTATATATTTCCTCAATACAAAAATTATATCCAAAATAATATCATATGCACAAACAAAATAATATTTTTAAGAGAATATATACATATTACACAAGAGTTAAAGAATTTTATGAAGGTTCCAAATAATAACACCAGCAACAAATGAATAAAATAAATTAAAAATTAGTAACATCAACTACTAAAAATTAAATAAAATCTCAAACAGGGACCCTTCTCACCACCACCACATGCAATCTGCATACTCTACGCACGAGCAGCACCCTTGTTGATCCGCTATCCCGTCCCCTTCGACTTCACTTGGAAACGCATCCCAGAACTGTAGCACTACCGCCGAGTTGAAGCGGCGACACAGTCAGCCCCCAGATCTCAGCAGTGGAGGCAGAAGCATGATTCAGAGGAGCTCCCGATTGTGGTGACGGTACCAATGTGGTGAGGTCGCGGTTATTGTAGACTATCTTTGTTTGTATCTTCATTTAACCAAAGTGAAGCAAACCACATACCTCCAGAGCATGATACAAGCCTACAAAATATATGTCACCTCAAGTTACTATACTAGCACCCTGCTTTATCCTTGAATCACATCGCCTAACCGCTTATATTCAAACCAAAATGCACCAGTGCAGTGTGGTTTTGTGTCCTAAGTTGCAATTTCAGTGCGAGAATTAAAATACATCTTAATTCTGCATTTGATGCTATGTCTAAATCAAAAGGTTAAACCTTCCTCCTCTGTTTTGATCATTTCTCCATAGCATCCTTACCATCACGGAAGCAAAATATTCATAACCAACACAGCGATACAATCCCCAAAATATTATTTTAACATTTTTTTAACTATTGCTTCACCAGCCACTGGATCTAGATTTTATTTTATTACTCAAGGTAATATGTTAGTTTCCTCTTTTCCATGTTTGTTAGGTTCCAAGTGATACAATATATCGTGGTTAGAGATTATATTTCCCCTTCTACCTCTCAAATCCCAGGGTGAATGAAGTTGCTTCAACTCTTATTATTAACTAAATAAACTATTTTTCTCTCAGTCATTTTCATTATCTACCGGATCATCAAACACAAAAGATATGATGAACAACCAAATACTAGCCAAAAACAAAAGAGCCAAAAGGATGGAAGTTCTTCACCATAAGAGGTCTCGACTGTGCATTGACGTGTCAAGCACGACGAATAGCGACAAAGGTCATATTGTTTCACAAGGTAAGCGGTTTTTGCAATTTTATCACCTCCCAGTGAAACATTAAGTTTCACTAATTTTCTAAGAACATAGCTTCGTACCTAACGTAATCAATGACATGGTGTGCAGACCATATAAGTCATTCACCTCCAACTACCAACAGAAAGCAAACAATCACAAGGCAACCCTTGAACGATATTACAAATAGTAAGTAACATGTATTATATGATTGTGTACACTCATTGAACGGTCTCTTTGTATGTTCTTTAGTCATTCCCTGGATTTTATTATTCTTTGCCAAATTATCAATCATTGTTTTCTTACACTTTGCTGGATCTTCTAATGAGGCCCAGCATCCTTTTTTTTTTTTACACCCATAGGTTGATTTGTCAAAGGCATCTATAATTGTAATCATGACATTATTAAACTCAACTTTTATTATGTATTCTTTTTTATATTTTTGTATTTTATAGGAATGGACAAGCACAGCACTTTGGTTCAAACCACATGGTAAGCTTCTTTTCAGTAAACTTCAATATATAATTATCAATATAAAAATCATTCAATGTGTATCGGCTTGTATATGATCTTTTTGATTGCCACGTACTCCACCACGTAATTATGTAGCTATATGGGCAGTCGGGTTTCGGATCGTCAAACCCAACCTTCTTCCTCAACTGCGCCAAATATTTCAATGACCGTTAATCAAAAAAGCTACAAGCACACAGATATTGACCCTTTCTTCAAACACGAAGGTACAACCCTTTTATTTGTGTTCATTTTCGTAATAACACAACCCTAGAATACGCACTATAAAGTAGAGGTCTACAAGATAAATTATGACTCTTTCAGGTTCACACTCAGTTCACAATTAGAGACATGCCATAGAGTTGTGTTTGTGTTCCTTTTTAATATTTAATTTGACATTTAACTTTCTTTATTAGATTTTATCGAAATAGTAATATATTTTTTTGTTGTTTAATAGTGTTAACTGAATTTGATGACATAGACTATGAGCCTTATTCAGACTTTACATATGACAGTTCATGCATCGATGAACAAGGTACTTACCTAAATGTCATCTTATTGATATGTTATTTTTGTTATTATATGCATATATAAATCTACTTCCGTGAAGAATTTTTTTTTCCATGTTGTTTATTTATTCACATATGTAAATCAAATGTACGTTTTATTTTTGTAGTCTGTTATTAATATAACCAACAATAATGATCTATTATATTGGTTCTTTATCTATAGTTGGTTGGGACATTGGTGATCCTGTATATGAGTGCCAGTACTGTAATGCATTGATGTGGATTCAAGAGGCTGTTTGCAGGAGCTTTCGACAGTCAACACCTAAATTCTCCTTATGTTGCATGCAAGGGAAAGTTATATTGCCTAAATTAACCCAACCACCAGACATTCTAACTGACCTAATGCAAAAGAATGATGAACAATCACGGTATTTCATGAAATACATTCGAATGTTCAACAATATGTTTGCATTTACATCAATGGCAGGCAAGGTTAATTTAACCATTAATAGTTGTAGAGCACCACCCATTTTCCAAATTAGTGGTCAAAATTATCATTCTATTAGCAGCTTACTTCCAAAAGAAAACCAAAGACCCAGATTTGCACAATTATATATTTATGACACTGATCATGAGATCGAAAATAGATTACACTTTGTTAGGTACTCATTCCTATACCCAAGTATCTATTTATACAATCAAATATACGTAGTATGTACCTTGGAGTTAGCATTTTTTCTAATATAGTTTTGTAATGTTTTTTTGTAGTGATAATGAAGCAGAAAAGAATTTGCAAGAGTTGATTGTTGATAAATTACGAATAATGCTTGACACCCACAATTCACTGGTAAAATGCTTTCGGTTTGCACGCGATAGAATCGACAATAATTCGAGTCACAATATTAGGTTAAAGTTGATTCGTAAGCGAGACACTGATGGTAGAGTGTATAATCTTCCTACAGCTTCTGAGATTGCCGCGTTGATTGTTGGTGATATTGACAATAACATGCCGGATAGAGATATTATTGTTGACACTCAATCTAAGAAACTAAAAAGAATTGACGTATACCACCCAATGTTTCTAAGCTTACAATATCCTATTTTATTTCCTTATGGTGAAGATGGATATAGACCAGACATTGTGACATCTAACAATGTCGCCAGCCATTCGATGAGAAAACGTACACGTATAAGCATTAGAGAATTCATAGCATATCATCTTCAAAACAGAATGACCGAGTCACCCACCATTTTGTCTGCCAAGAGGTTACTGCAACAATTTTTGGTTGACACATATACCATGATTGAAGTTGATAGACTAAACTTCGTACGGTGTAACCAATCTAAACTGAGAGTTGAGCATTACAACGGCTTGCATGACTGCCTATCTAGAGGAGAAACCGAAGCTGCTCAAACAGGCAAGCGCATAATTCTTCCAAGTACTTTCACTGGAGGCCCCAGATATATGTTTAACAATTGCAAAGATGCTTTTGCTATTTGTCGGTATGCTGGATACCCAAGTTACTTTATAACAATTACATGTAATCCAGAATGGCCTGAAATTAAAAGGTTTACAACCGCAAGAGGAATTCTACCTTCTGATCGGCCAGATATTATAACCCGAGTTTTCAAAATTAAACTTAATCAACTAATCAAGGATTTTAAGGAGGGATGTTATTTTGGTCGCATTTCAGCATGTAAGTTTACTCTTACTTTCTTGGTTGCTATTTTTTTGTCATTGTTCCATGTGGGTAAAATACGCAATTGACTCATCATTAAGTTTTCTTTGATTAAATTTTTGCATTTTCAAAACTTACAGATGTCGCAACTGTCGAATTTCAAAAAAGAGGTCTGCCACATGTACACATCCTACTTTTTATGGAAAAGGAGTTCAAGCCCACTGGCCCTAATGACATAGACAAGTTCATATGCGCTGAAATACCTGACATTGTTGCAAACCCACAACTGCATGCATATGTTGAACGGTTCATGATACATGGTCTGTGCGGCAATTACAACATCAATAGTCCATGCATGATTCAAGGTAAGTGCTCTAAATTATTTCCCAAGCCTTTTAGGAATAGAACTACTATTGATGACTCAGGTTTTCCCAAATATATGAGGAGAGATAATGGTGTTTCCATAATGGTTAAGGGTAATTATATTGATAATAGATATGTAGTACCATATAATCCACAGTTGCTTTTAAAATATGGCTGTCATGTTAATGTAGAATATGCATGTCAAACTTCAGCAATTAAATATTTGTTCAAGTATGTTCACAAGGGGAATGATCGTGTAACGGCAATGCTCACAACCAAAAATCATGAACAAGGTTCTGTAATTGATGAAGTTGCAAACTATTATGATTGCCTACATATCTGCATGTGAGGCATCTTGGAGAATTTTTAGCTTTGAAATACAGGTGAAGGAACCACCAGTTATAAGATTACAATTCCATCTGCCTAATCAACAACCAGTTGTGTACAAAGATAATGACGATATAGCTGATGTTCTCCATAAAGCAGTGGACCAAAACACTATGTTAACTGGCTGGTTTGAAGCAAATAAAACATATTCAACTGGCAGATCACTAACGTATACTGAATTCCCATCCAAATTTGTATGGAAGAAAAATGCTAAACAATGGGAGCCAAGAAAATTTTTATTTGCTATTGGAAGAATTACACATGTGCCAGCACACAATGGAGAAGATTATTATTTGAGATTATTGTTAAACATTCAAAAGGGATGCACATCTTATGAGGATATCAAAACTGTTGGGAATAATATATACAACACTTTCAAAGAAGCATGTTTTGCATTAGGTCTCTTGCAGGATGACAAAGAGTACATTGATGCAATATTGGAAGCAAGTACGTGGGCTTCTGCAAAACACCTTAGGCAACTTTTTGTCACTATTTTGTTATCAAACAATGTACAAGACCCTGCGAAACTATAGAATACATGTTGGAAGCATCTTTCTGATGACGTTTTATACGAGCGAAGAATTTTGCATCACAATCCAGGTATTCCTATTTACCATTTTTTCTCAATTTGTCAATAAATATGTTATCATATCTTAAAACAATTTTTTAATTTTTCATATTTATATTAACGTGCAGAATTTGTAATGTCTGAAGCCCAGATTATGTCTGATTGTCTTAATAGAATAGAAATCTTATTAAATAACCATGGTCGGACACTTAATGAATTTGATAATATGCCAACACCTGAATACCAAACCACATTGAACATTGATAGGATGCGAAATTCTGAGCATCCTCTGCCCTTATATGTACATCTTGCCTTCCTTAAGTGTGTAATTGTAGTTGTTTGCATTGTTTTTGTATATTTTGCATTTTGGTGGTTGATGTGGAATTATGTTACTTTTTGAGGTTTTAAGTAGACTTTAGCCTTGTTATCTTTTGATGCACGTTTGGGTAGTGCTTTGGTATTTCAGGGACCTAGGCTGAAGCTACTTTGAGTCTCGAAAGCATCGGAAGCAGCGGGAGCGTTGGAGCGAGCGAAACGGGGAACCGGAGAATTTTGCAGCAAATTGTGTTTTTACTGATACTGGTCGCTAGCGACCAGCATTATACTTGCTTGGTCGCTAGCGACCAAGACGTGACAGCTCCCCAATTTTTAGTGTTTTTGCTATTTAGTCCCTACTCCCCTTTTTGTAAAAAGGCCCCTTTATCTGATTGGGCTGACACACTTCAGAACATTCCTAGTTCATTTCTAAATTAGGCTAGGGTTGTTAGAGAGAGAAGCTCCAACTTCTCTCTAGGTTTTTCCATTTTTGTCTTGCACACTATTACACTATTCTACTCTTCTTCAAGTTTAATTCTAATTTCATTTTCATTTTCCAGCATGATTGTGGTTCCCATTTCTTTATTTCATTTGCTATCTTTGATTATGTGTGAGTAGCTTTCTCATTCTTGGTGTTGGGTGATTGCCAAAGTTATGTTTTCTCTTGAAACCCACTATTAATTTGTTCTCTTGCTTCTCATTCTCTTGGGCTTTTAAATTCTATTAAAGTTTGCTTGTGTGGATTCATACTTGCTTATTTTTATTATGCCTTGAATGCATTTTGGTTTCTTGATTAAGGGATTAAATTGTGTTTAGGGGTTTATGGGTCTATGTGTTGATCAATGCATTGGCTCAATCATTTAGAGAGTGGGAATAATTCTTGATAAAGGATTAGGTTTGTATGTGCTTGGGGTGATTAGATTATTTTGGTTTTGATCAAAGTCAATTTGGTTTAGTAATTCTTGAGCATGTGTAAATTGCATTTTAAGTGTTTGATAAAATGCCTATGTGGGTTTAGGATAGGGAAAACGTGATTTTGTGCATAACTCAACACCAAGTCTCTTTTTGCATTATCAATACTTCTTGCTTTCATTACTTGCATTACCTCTTACACAATCCCAACATTACATATACTATACATATTAGATCAATGAGATAAGCCTTCTTGAGAGACGACTTGGGGTGACTAGCTATACTACTATAGCTATTCAATTCAATCCCTTTTTCTTGGGAAAACTCTTTTTGTTCTTTAAATTCTAAGTTGGTTGTAGCTAAACGAATTTACGACGCTTTTAGCAACATCAAACATTCATGATACAATTCTTGCTGATGAATTGTGTTTTGACACAAGTGCACAACAACAAATAGTTGACCAAAATATTTCACGTCTCAATCATTAGCAATTAAATGCATTCAGAACTATTCTTGATGCCATTTACGTACAAGGTCATGGGTTTTTTTTTGTTCACGGATATGGAAGAATAGGGAAAACATTCTTGTGGAATACCATTTCTGCTGCCATTCGTGCTAAAGGTGACATCGTTCTAAATGTTGCGTCTAGCGGTATAGCTTCTTTACTACTTCCTAAAGGACGTACGACACACTCCAGATTAAAAATTCCAATTAATGTAGCGAAAGAGTCTATTTGTAATATAAAAGCCGGATCACCCCATGCTGAGCTATTATGCAAAACCCAATTGATTATCTGGGATGAGGCACCCATGCTTAACAAATACTGTTTTGAAGCTCTTGATAGGTGTTTAAAGGACATACTCAGCACAACAGAAAAATTTCAGCCTAATGCACCATTTGATGGGAAAGTTGTTGTACTTTGTGGTGATTTTAGGAAAATTTTACCAGTTATACCAAGAGGCACACGACAAGACATTGTTATGGCAACCATAAATTCATCATATCTTTGGGATGACTGCAAGGTTCTAACACTAACCCAAAATATGAGATTGAGCAGAGGTGCATCAATAGAAGACAATATATTGGTCGCCGACTTTAGTGATTGGTTGTTGCGCATTGGGAATGGTATTGAAGGAGATTCACTTGATGGAGAGTCACTTATTAAAATCCCCTAAGAACTATCAATTACAAGCTCAGACAAACCTCTTCAAGAATTAATTTTGTCTACCCTGATATATCAGTCAATTTCAAAACAAATCAATTTCTTAATGGTCAAGCAATTCTTGCACCCACGCTTGTAGATGTTAATTTTGTCAACTCTGAAGTAATGAACCACATACCAGGGTGTGAAAAGGAATACCTTAGTTCGGATACCTTATACATGGAGGAGGGAAACATGGAGGCTGAGCTTGAAGCATTCTCCACATAAATATTAAACGACATCAATTGTTCAGGGTTGCCTCCTCACAAATTGTTGCTCAAGGAAGGATCACCTGTTATGCTTCTGAGAAATATTGACCAACCTAATGGGCTATGTAATGGGACAAGGCTAATGGTTAGAAGGCTTGGTACAAATGTTGTTGAGTGCTCTGTTTTGACTGGTCCAAACAGCGATAGTGTATTCCTAATACTCCGCCTAACCATGGTACCAAACACATTGACTATCCCAGTACGATTTAAACGACGGCAATTCCCTCTAATGGTTTGTTTCGCAATGACGATTAACAAATCACAAGGTCAAACGCTTGATAAGGTTGGATTATATCTCCCGAGACCAGTTTTCTCTCATAGTCAACTATATGTTGCATTATCTCGTGTGAAGACAAAAAATGGTCTACGTATATTATCTGCAAACAATTAATTGTGCACCCATGATAGCACAATCAATGTTGTCTACAGAGAAATATTTCAAAACTTAAATTAATATAATCAAGTTTCACACTATGTAGTTCCGTATTCCCCTATATCTGTATAAATTTGGAAATTCTGGGACCTATTGTTTCACTGCTATGATCATAGATTAATTGAAAATCCTATTCGTACCATTAATGATTAACCAATTCCATTATAACATTATTGCTTAATAATACGATAATATACTAAAAATTTCATAAATCAAATGTCTGCCACACAATCGTGTCTACTTAACTTTCCACATGTTTCAATATAAGGCTTCTCACGCAGACAATTAATTTTTTTTTTTTTAAAACAACAAATTTCCCCACTTCCATTTTTTCATTTGGTTCATAAGTTAACTCACGAACTATCTATTTTTCATTTCCACAACTTAATCTAATGTACTCGTGCGTAGCACGGGTTATGTAACTAGTATATTATATATTGTGCATAATTTATTGGTTGTTATGACTGTTTTTTTATTACGCACCAAGAGTGTTTTTCTTATTATAAATGTGGAATTTTAATTTTTGTTTGAATTATTTATTGTAAATTTATTTTAATAATTAAATTATTTATCAGTTTTAGTTAAGAAAGTGATAGTATATAGAAAAGATGATTAAAATATGTTTATAAGATTGATGTAATTTGAATAACAGTGTATTTTTTTATTATACTTTTAATTTTTAGAATTTTATAGTATAATTTTTTCAAACATAATTATCAAATTTTATCTTTACACATAAGTAAAGATATTGAAATTTCATACTCATTACTTGAAAAAAAATTTTAAATGAGATCATCTAAATGAATACTTGTGTGGAAATTTTTTTAACTCATTTTGTATACATTTCTTTGTTTATATAATTTTCATTTTTTTAATTTAAGTTCACTAGTTTTGTAAAAAAATTTATTTTTTATAAAATATTTTTATTGTATCAACAAATAAGTTAAAGTTTTGATTTAATAACTTATCCACAACAAATCTCTAAATTCCCTCTTGAATGTAATTTTGCTACAAGCCTATTTTAGACATTTCTCATCCATCTCTACTTTATCTATCACTTCCTTTTCACTGTTTCTACAGTAATGCACTACTTGCAACCCATCTTTGACCCGATTCATTATGTTGATCCCAAAATCAAAGAATTATTTCAATAACTTGCGTGTCACAATCAGAGCCCTTCAAATCATGTCTATAAATTATAGACAAATATTGTTGTCTTTTCCTGAGAACGCCCCATATTATAAATATCCCCATATTATAAATATAAATGTGATTGAATAATATGAATATAAATCAGATTCAATGATAATTAGTAATTTTCAATGATAATTAGAAATATATATACGTAAACATCAAAATCGCCCTCATTATTCAACCAAACTTAAGCTCCTGACTAACAAAAATTTTCTTAATAAATTATGTGGGGAGAAAGAAATTGTAGCAAACCTAGGTGGTTTTGGGCTAAATATGATAATACAACAAATCATATGCCCTTCCAAAAATTAATTAGAAAAAAAAGATCATGAGGTCCTGCAGCCATGCCCACACGTACCTTTCAGCACTGCGGACAGTACAGGCAGAGAAAATGAGCTATAAATATCGGCAAGAGACAGATAAAAAAGAACAAAATGTCATTAAATTATAAAAAGAAAAAAAACAAAACAAAAGGCGCAGGGGAGACGAGGGAGGGTTTATCGACGCCCTCTTCTGCCATTGCCGCGTCTCCCTCTCCCGCGACCACGAAAACCCCCTGATCTCGGTGGCTTAAGCCCCAAGGATTCAACCCCCCTCTTCTGGCGCGGCAATTTATTATCATCGTCATCATCTTCCTTGTACTTGGTAGATCTTCTCGTGGTGAAAGTGATTTCTCGTGATCCTCCAGGACCCTGCTTCACGCCATTTGGAATACCAGAAGATTGTTGCTCTTTAAGAACTGCCACTCTATCACCAAGAGGAAGTGATTCCTCCCCTGCAAGTGACTTTTGACTCCAGAAAGCCTCCGCATGCAGCTCATTCTTGATTTCATACATTCTGCATAAGATTTGAAAATCTTTCTCAGTAACTATGAACAATCAATATATATTGTAAAACAAAATTAGAGAGGATCACGTGTACAGGCAGCCAATATTTTATAAAACCTCATGGAGAGAATTAAAAGGCCTAAATATATATTTTTAATCCCTATAAAAGTAAATTGTTTTGATACACGTTCTTCTACAATTTTTCCTTAGCTCTTGGTCCATCTTTTCTTCAACAGTTTGGTTCTTGTCACTGCTGCATTATCCCAGTAGCTAAGTCATAATATTCATAAGAATCTAAAGAAGATTCCTAAAATATTTGATTTGTTGAATGTCTAACACGACCCTCCTCTTTTAATCGGGCTTACGACCGGACCAAAAACAAAATGTTAGGAGAAAAAAGAGCCCAAATTCAAAAAGCAAAATTCAGATAAGTACAACCAAAATAAGCTATATATGTTTTGAGAGGCTAAGGGAAAACATATTTAAACACAAAGAAAACTATGTTCATTGATCATTAAAAAATGGGTGAATAACACAGGCCACCACTGAGATTTGCCAAAATTGCACTCCACCCCATTCCTATAAAAAATATGCACTCCACCCCTATTAAATTTAAAGAACTAATAAAAACTTTTTATTTTAATATGACTTTTTAGATTTGCAAGAAATAGAGCAGTATATTTTTTAAAATTCAATATTTGATAAATTTAATAAAAAATATGAAAAATCAAAGTAAAGAATAAATCAATAAAATTTAATAGAAGGTACTAATTATGGATCAGCCTCTATCTCCACAACCAAAAAGAAACCTTGTGAAATGGTAAGAAATTCTTACCTTGGAGCCCGAGATTTTCCTTTTAGTTTATTCTGTGGCTCATCTTCTGATGATGCTGATGCATCAGAGTCACTTAAACTTTGATCATCATCTGACATGACAGGTTCAAAATGCTCATCGAACAGAGAAGTTTGCTTCTTAGAACCCATGGGATGTAAAGCCAGATATTCTTCTGAGGACTCCTTAATCTCAAAGTCCTAAAACCAAATTGTAATGAGTAATTGTTAGGAACAGAAATATCTCCGTTAAAAACAAGCAGTCATAATCAACCAAACTATATGCACAAGCCAAATGCCCCACTATGCACCTTCACATATTTTTGCAATGCACGAATTTGAAATTTTTGTTGTCAGAGCTAACATGAAATGATATTCTCAACTGAAATTAAAATCACATATTTGTTTGCCAAAATTTCAAAAATATATCATAATCCGATTCAGCCATTGAAGAAAGTGGAAAACAAAACCACAGTTGCAACTAAGTACATCCAAACTTTAAATTTTACGATAAAAGATGCTGAGAGGAGAGAATAAAGCCTATAAAAGGACAAAAACAACTGATACATTTCAAATAATAGTACCTTATTTGTAAATATCGCTTTAAATCGCTCATCTTGAAGATCTTGCATGATAACACCTTTCTTTTTCTTGGATGACTTTTTATTTTCATCATCATCAGCATCTCTCTTCTCATTTTCAGCATCTTCACTTAATAGAAGACGAGCTGCAAGTGCCCTATTAACTTTGGGTAACTTTTTCCTGATCTGCAAGGAGGATAATTGAGGCAAGGCCATGAATTAATATTACTTCACCCTACTTAAAATATGGAAAAAAAAAATCAGTGAAGGAATCAACCGTAATTCGTGAGGCACGTTCAGCCTCCAGTTTTTCTCTCTTCTGCCGCTCAATATAAGCTTCATATTCGAAAGGATCTGCCAGTGCTTTTGCCTACAAAAGATTTCATACATCATATATTAGGACAAAAACTCTGAGGTCTAGCAACATCTAATGAAAAAAGTTCTGCTTAATTCTTATTATTAGAAAACTAAATCAATACAAAACAAGAAAAGGACAGTGCAAAGAAAGAGAAAAGTACAAATAAACCTTAATAATTGAAATAAAATATTGTACGAAAGATATAAGTTATTGCATTCAAATTTCAAACACAACTACTGACTCAATGTCTCACTGGAATGATATAAATATTCTTAACTGTTCACAACCCATGACATAAGGAATAAATAAACAATTCCCAGATTTATACTCTGAATCCTAGCCAGTATTTCTCCAATCATGCAGATATCAGCATCCAGACCATCAAATTTACCTTTTGATTAAAAAAGGGGAAGATATTTGGGAATAAAACATTATCTCCTTCTTTACGGTGATTATGATACATGTGTGCAAAAAAGAATGTTATATCCAAATCCAACTACTATAGGCAGCTTTACTTTGTGTTACTTATGTTTTGTATAACAGAATAATTCACTCAAGAGATTAAAGGATTACAGGACCAGTTATCCTCGTATGGAGGAGGAAACAATGAAGGAAGCAAAACAAAAGAAAGATATCACTCTTTTTTCCCTTTGGTTAAGGAAATATAGAATACAGCTTCCATTGATGGTTAAGAGGGCTAAATATTCATGAGAATATCGAAGATTCTCAGAGCATAAAAGAGTGGATAAGTATGTCTTTAGAGACAATAGGGTTAGGAAAGATGACATATAGATAGACCATGACTCAGAGTTTAGATAGATTTGAGACTGTAATCTCAGTCAGGATCTTGCAAAAAGAGCCAAAAACTGAAGCTCTTGTTAAATTAAAAATAAAAGCTGCCATTTCTAATCTTTGAACCAATAATATTTTCTAACTGTTGCATCCTATAACAATGAGAATAGTGTATCCCTAGTATCAATAGATACATTTCAATTTCCTATCTATCAATTACCAGCTTACGAACAGAATGACTGGACCACATAAAGCTTCCTCAAGTTCATTAGACAATTTTACACAAATGATACCAAATAATCAACCATCCTCCATTATTTCCATAAATAATCTGTTAACACAATGAACCTAATAAAATTTTCCAATAAACTGAACTAACAATCCAGTCAGCCAAGCGCTGAGGAAACATTTGATATCATCATTTTAACTCAAAAATGTACACAGGAATAAGTTAAAAATATCACAAGGAACACCCACCTTTTTGTATAATGCATAATTAATGAAGAAACCATGCATATAGGCTCTAAGTAAATTGGTGCCAATGAGATTTGTCAAATTCAGCCTCTCAAGCTCCTCCTTTGTCAAAAATTTGTAATGATCATAAATAGTTGTCTGTCCAGCCGTGTCCAGCTCCTCCTGTAAAAATAATCCTACAGTCTAAACAAAGATAACTAAATAATGGACAAACTAATCTGATCAATTTGAATATTAAAAACAAACCGTGAAATTTTCAAGAGAAGAACACCACTTGGGAGCAGGTCCAAGGGAAGGTATGAAGTATGATGGTATTTGGCTACAGTCCAAGGCCAGCAAGATCAAACCACTGCCAGGAAATGTACATACATCATTTATTGTTCCTGCTGTCGGTTCAATGCTGGTCATGCCTTCACCCTGAAACCATTTTATAATCAATCATATGACAGCCAATGTTGAGTACAATAAAAAATGTTTAGGAAAGCATTTAGATAAGAGAGCAGAGGAATAAATTACTTACAAATTACTTTGATGAAAAATTTATTGAGATGAATAAAAAATTACAAAAAGATAGAAAGACAAGAAATTCACTTTACAAACAAGAAAAAACGTGGGTGTGATTGGTTTATTTTTCGTTTTCATTTTCTATTTTCATTTTTAAATGAAATAAAACCAAATATTTTCACTTGTGTTTTCTAATTACAATGAAAATGAAATTGAAAATAAGAAAATGTCAAATTCTTGTTTTCTATGTTTTCAGCCAAAAGTGTGAAAACAGAAAATGAGTTGAATGAAAATACCATGACTATTACCTACTAGAACAAGTACACAACCTCTATATCTATATAAAAATAGAAAATGAAAATGTAAACCAATCAACACCTTAGAGTCTCTCAACATGAGAGGGAAGTTCCTCCAAACAAAATATGTGTTTCACACTAAATAGAAAATAAAATGCCAAATCTTATCCCAATTCCCACAAAACATTCCTTTCTGAATATCTGGTGTTAAAGATGCAGGGAGAACTGCATTCAAAAAAAGTACACCAAACACTATCATATATAACACTGCCACTAATATTTGGCTTCCTTCCTTTTTTCAAAACTAGCATAACCATAACAAAGTATTCCATAGAAAGTTAGCCACACATAACAAACATATCAATGTAAATAGTCTTATGTGGCCTTCGAACGTATTGGAAATCCAAATAGGTTTATCAAGGTGGAAATTGGCTGTGTTCAAGAAATGAGTTAGGAATTGAAAGTACGATTTACAAGTGAACAAACTGGATAGATCAAGAGACCGACGCCTTATATCTCATCCAAAAGACAAATATACATAATCAAGGAGACCTATAATTTAGATTTACAAGTGAAACACCCAAGTACATCAAGCCATTCAATATTTTTAATCTTTCTTCTACTCAATGACACAACTGATTAGGAACAGGCACTCTATATGACATAAATTTCAAGTATAGAGATAAAATTGAAATGATAATAACAAAAAAATCAGAGAAAGAACCAGAAATTTCATCTACCGTTTCAGGATCCCATATTCTAACAACATGATTATCACTTGTAATCAACATCGAATGTTCATAGTTAAGAGTCTGATGCCACTTAATATCCAATACGGGACTGCCATACCTGTAAGAGAAATTTGAAGCAACCATTAAACAAATATTGCTAATGCCTAATACGGACATAAACTCCAGAAGGAGAGTGGTAACTTACATATGATCCTGTATTCGTACAGGATGTGATGATCGTAGATCATAGATGAGAACCTGCATATGCAATATTAAAAAATGAAAGAAAAATCCATATTCAAGGGAGAAAGGATTGTACGCAAATACTCAGTTCACCAAGCAAAATTGTGTTCCACAGAATAAGAATATCTTTTTCAGATAGAGGTATTAAAGATTGTCCATATGAATAGAAAATACAAGAAACATAGAAAAATAGTCCTTATTCTGTGCAGCTGTTAAGAGTAAAAGCACAAGTGAGTACTGAGTACACCACAACCATGTGTGCAAGATTGGATGCTTGATATAAACACCAAACAGCACTATATATCACTTCTTTTAATAAAAGGAGAGTTTACTAACAAAAAGAGAATATTATGAAGATAATAGAATAGAATAGAGGACAATAGACAAAAGATACTTACTTTTTTATGTTTGTCACACCTAATTTATATCACTTCAGGGTGCATAGTGTATACTAGATGTATATTGAAGTTGTTAGAGATGTAAACCATACTTGGACTTGCACTTAAAATCTCCAAATTTTACAACAACCATACCACTCATCTTATAAAATAAGCCTGGCATAGATAAAAGACATCTATACAGGCAATAATAGACAGGATTTCTTTAAGAGGGTGTTTGGTGTGAGGTAATCTATCTTGATTACTGGTAATCTTGATTAATCTTATGTAGACCCACAACATTCCCTTGTTTGGTGAACCCACACTGTTAGTGATCTACATTACCAAGGTAATTCAGATTACCACTTTGGAGGTAATGTGGATTACCCCTACGGGAAGTATCTATCTGGATTACCACTTGAATTATCATTCATATTAATCCTTGAAAACTATTATTGTTATTATTATTATTATTATTAGTTAAATTTTACAATAATAATTAAATAATTGATTATTATTAATATTAACCATTATTACTTAATAATTATAACAATTTTAAAAAAAATTAATATCTTTAGAGTATGTAAAAAATAATAAATAATTATCATTTTTTATTATGATTAAAATATATTATTAGCATGAATATTCGATATTATTATAATTTTAATTAATATTTTTCATTTCACTATTATTTAAATTATGATCATTATAAAATAATAATAATACTTAATAAAAAATATAAATTATCTTGTAATCTTTTTGGTTTTGCATATCAAACTAATGTGAATTGCTAGTCAGATTACTTTTACATACCAAGCATTGCATTGCACATAACCGGTAATTTAAAAAGTGGTAATCTTTGTGAGTGGTGATCTAGATTACCAGGTAATTTCATAGGTAATGTACCAAACGCCCTCTAAAATGCAACATGGCACCAAACAAGACTATAGATCAGCTTACTCACTATTATAATGATTCAGATACTAAAAAAATATTCAACTAACTAACATAATCACCATAAGAATGTAAGTATTATGATTTCACAAGGTAATTAGCATCTTACCTTTCCAGCACTACTTCCAACAGCCATTAAGAAACCCCCATCTTCATCAAACTCCAATGCAGTGACCTCCTAGAAATATAGAAATATTAACAATAAACATTAATTCAGCAATGAAATTTACAAAGTGATCTACGACCTCAGGTATGGCATTGAGAAAGGGGGGAATGATACATGCTTCCCAACTGTTTGAAAATGTTGAAAAAGCAAATAATGGCAAACAAACAGTACAGGGGTGAACACAGTGTAGTTCAAATAACCAAAGAGAATGAACCAGTTTCTCAAGTTTAATTAACCAGTATTGGTGTAGTTCATGTGAACTAAAATAGCGCATAGGCATGGACTGGACTTATTTCTAAACTAACATATAGAGTGAGCCATGGACTGGGATTATTGAATTTATAGCAATTCAGTAACCTCCCGACAAACCCCTCTCACTCTCTACCTTCTAAAACATTCTTCTTTTCCCTCACATTCTACAATAAATACAGGGTCCCACACAACACAAACACCCCCCATATCTCTCCTCTCATCTACAGAAAAATGACACTTAGATCAAACAACTAGGAGCATGAGGAAATTGTTGGAAGAATACAAGGAAAACTATTATTCTTGAGATTACAGAAGATTCTGTAATGCAGAGAGGAAAACAATTGAGAAAGTGAATTCTCAACAAAGCAAAGCAGAACAGTTTTATATTTGGTTATAATGCCAAACTAAATTGTAAAATTGGTTCTTAGGTTCACATTTTGATTCAGTTTAAATGGCTATTATTTTCCACAATGCACACCACTAGCCAACAGATCAAACATACCATATTTTTATATATTTTTCTTTCATATATCATAAAAATGTATCATATCCTTACAAAAGTTAAATTCCTCCTAATAGGCTATTGTGAAAGGAAAGAACTGCAACCTGGTCAACATCACCACTAGGTCCAACAGCATCAATTCTACCAACTGAGGATCTCACACGCATGTCAAAGCATTCAACAGCACCATCTTCACCACCACAGGCAACCAGTCCATGAAGCTTGCTAAAATTCAGAATAAAGATACAATTGAATAAAGTTTCATTGACTTACACAAAGAACATAAACAAAATAGACAAAACTCTAATAAACAAAGAAAACAAAGCAACAAATCTGTACTTAAGTTCCATTAGTTACCTTTGAGAAACCACATTCAATGCAGGGGATTGTGTGTTCAGAGATGAGAGAAATCGCCCCTATCAAGTCAGAGAAAATCCAGTATATAAATATGACATGAAAATTGAAAAATCAAGAATGTTACTTTTTTTTTTTGGATAAACGAATTACAAGACGAAAACAGAAAGATGTGTTTTCACCAGATATAGGAAGTCAAGGCCAATAAAACAAGGATTTGTAAAGGTCCATTCAAATAGACCAATTTTTTTTTCAGATTTTAAGCTTCCAAAACTCAACCAGTTTGAAAAAGAATTTGCATGCTAGTTGCTAAAAATATGATGTCATAACATCAAATTATAAGCTAAACACCTGCTCTAAGTTAATTCTGTACAGATCCGGGGAAGAAGCAGCACATAGCAAGTCACAAGACCAGCAGTCATATGTAATATCCCTTCCCATCCTGTTAAATGAGAACATCAGGGAATGCTATCAAATCATAGAAGTGGATTACAAATTTTAAAAGTATTATAAGGCTGAGCCAGGTAACAATATCATGCATGTTTATCCAGAGAGTCAAGTACAGCTCCTAACATAAAAAATGTAAATATATGAAGAAATGCATATATGTCTTGAAAGAAAATTTATTTTATATATCTTTGCTAAGACCTCAATTTTCAAGAATCATTTCAGCAACTAGAATAATAATAAGAAATACAGTTTCCAACCCCAACCAACTGGGGAAGCACACCCATTATCAAAGGAACCCTAGCAAAGCATTTGATCTCTGCTCTACCACCCTTGATCATAATTCGTAACTAGATTATCAAAGTAGCAACTCCATAACTAATATAAGCTTGTTTGTTAGTAATCGTAAGCAATGAGTTGAAGGAGCTCCATCATAGCTCTTATTAAATGTATCCATTAATCCATTTGCAGTGGAATGAATCTTAAGCAAATAAGCACAATACCTCAGTGATACACACACACACACTGAGTTACTAACTTTCAACGTTTCATCATATAACATTTTTCTTTCAACAAAACTATTTTCCTACAATTGCACCCAAAATGATAGACACCTGAGGAATTAATACTTATATTGAATACAGAGGAAAAACTTCATTAATGAGTATCACTAGAACATCAGGATAACAATAACAGAAAAAATACATGAATGCAACTAATATCTTTATTTGACATTAAGGAACTATATACAAAAAACATAAAAAGACCTTGGTATTCGCAAACTGTAGTGTTTTCCATATTTCGCATGTAGACAAACAGAGCGGTCAGCACATAAAAATGCAAGTTTTGAATAGTCATCTGTTAGAACCTGCATGAGAAAAAATACAGTTATCAGAAATAAAAAATGTTAAGAAAATATGCAGGCAAACTCAACCAAATAATCCATCAACATAAGATAGAAAGATAGTTAGAACACATAATGGATAATCAAAAACAAGTGCAATCAGGTTTATTTAATTAAAGACAATTTCAGTACCTGAAAATCAATAATCTCTGAATCCAAATGCCTTTCAAACTTCAGTCCCAGCTCCCTGACCTCATATACTTTTACTTGTGGCGGATATATACCTTCAATATTGAATCACCATGAGTGCCAAAACTTCTAAATTAATACCTATCACTGCATGCAACTTATTCTATGTTTTCACTTCATCAAAAGCTTAACAAATCAATCTAATTGGTATACAATCTCTTATCATCATTCTTCAATACATGACTAGTGATATTTTCACTTTCTTACAATTCTTGTGGTCAAGTTTTTTCGCCCAAGTTGCTTCAAAACTGTCCTCCCACAATAAAGTCAAATTCCTAACAATCTTAGCCTGTGCTTATTAGTTATCCTTCAGAACATCCTAGTTTTGAAAGAAAGCATAATTATGGACTCTGCATATCGTGACTTGTTTTACAATTAACTCAGACATGTTGATGACTTCCATCAACTGCTAGTAGTAGAGTAGTACTTAATGTACTATTATATTGGTCCATAAATGAAGAATCAAACTTTTCATACAAAAATTAAGGCACACATCTCCAAATTTTCTTTCTAAATCATCATTATTCATAAAAATACAGATTTAAAATTACCTGACGCTATGATGTACTCGCCATCAGGAGTAGCCTTAATCTTGGTGGTTGCAGTTGTGAACCTCAAATCTTCAAGAAGTTGCACATTTTGCGTGTAACCTAGCAAACAAAGAAACGAAGAAATTACCAAAAACGAAAAGTTAAAAACCTAACAGCAAAACCAAATACAAAAACATCAACTGTTGACAAACCAAATTCATATTCAACAAAACAAAAATTAAAATAAATAAAACAATAACAAGAAAAAATAAAAGATAGAGTACTTTTGACATTGCGGTGAGATTTCTGCTTCTTAGTTGGGAGCCAGGAAGCAAGTGAGGGTTGCTGCGAAGCTATTGTGTACATCTTCACGCCGTTTATCGAGGTTGACTTGATACCGCCATCACGAGTCGCCATTGTTACGCGTTAGAAGAGGAAGAAAGAAAGTGAAATGCTTATGAGCGTGACCTTGTTTAATAAGGGAATAGCGGCGGTGGCGCGGTAGTAGTGGTGGCGGTTTACTTGTCCCAGTTATGATTCTGGAAAAACAGAAGAAGCAGAAGCGCGTGAAGGACTGAGGGGTAAAGAAGAGGTGGCGGAGCACAGCGAAGAGAAGAGAAGAGGAGCCGAAGGAGGCCTCGGTGATGGGGGCTGCCAGAAAGGAGTTATGAAGAGAATAATGGTGTTAGGGAAGAGACGCGGCTTAGTGAGTTAGTGTGCAATTGTTTCCAGCGTGATAGGTTCAAGGTTGTGACCACGCATAGTTAGGGAAAAAACATAAAAGAGAAAACACCATAATTTATGGGGTTTCTTTCGGAGTTAAACAATATAGTATAGAAATACAGATATAACTAATTTTTTAACCCGTGTGATATATTGGATGGTATTAAATTTTATGTTTAAATATTAAATAATTAATTAAATAGAAATCTTTTTATAAAAGTAAATTAAATAAAAATATATTATTTATAAAATTTATTTTACAAATACAATATATATATATAAATAAAATTATTCTTATATCAGTAAATGCACATAAAATTGAAAAAGAATCTTGATGAAGTGTCTAAGAACTACTTATCACGTAAAACAAATATGTAGTTTTTAAATTATTTTGTAAACAAATCATGTATATTGAATCAACATATATGAAACATAGGAAGTGATTATTGCTACACCCTTTTGGCACATTACAGTGGAAGATTACCGGTAATCTAGATTACCTTACAGATAGATTACCTCCAATTAAATTACCGGTAATCCACATTACCTTGTTTGGTATACACAAATAAGATTATCGGTAATCCACATTACTTTGTTTGGTATATTATTGTTCCGTACCTTTGACCGAGGTATGAACTGTCGCCGGAATCTGACTCCTCGCACAGCAACTCTCCAAGGCGCTTGGGGTGTTTTCCCTGAAAGGACTCCGAAGCTTAAGTCGGTATCAGTTTAAGCGTGAGAACTCAACTGAAAGCGTACATGATACTATGATGGGACACTCTATTTATAGAGGGGGATTGGAGCCATTTCCGTGCCGCTCACGCCGCACGACTCGGGATAACGGCCTTCCCGCTTTCTGTGGCGCGTTGGGGCGTCCCGCGTTGTGTCGATCGTGGCTCCGGATTTCTCGGCGTCGCTATCCGCTCGCTTCCGATCGCCGCCCTAACCGGGGGCTTAGTCTTATCCGACCTCGGGTCGGTTCCCGGGTCCCGCTCCGGATCCAAGTCCTTTGGGCCTCCAATGGTTATTGGGCCTTGAGGGTTTAATGGGCCTCGATCTGGACTCGTCCATCGTGGGGTCCGAGGTCCGACCTTGGGCCTTCTTTGGGCTCATTACTGAAGTCCTGAATTGGGCCGCCGGATTGGGCCACAATCCGAGGTGTGAACATTGCCCCCAGCTCGGAGGTCGGGCGTAGCCCGAGGTTCGAGTTGAAACACCAAGAGGCGCCTCGAAATTCCCGCCACCCTATCTCTGACGCCTGTCTTTTCACATCCCATCGTGCCGCTTGATGCGTGACACGTGTCGACTGGAGACGAAGCGTTTCCGAGATGAGTTTTGCGACTTCCAAAACTGCCCCTGTTTTGCCCGCGAAATGTCGGGAATGCCCCTGTCCGGGGCGTGAAATGACACTTTTGCCCCTGTATTCTTGGCGCTATAAATACCTCCTTGGGGGTCACTGTGCTTCTTCTTCCACTTTCAAACTCTCCAGCGATTCTTCTCTTCTTCTCTTTGCTTCTGCGATCCCTCCTCTTGCTCTCCGCCGTGCACCGCCCTTGCTCAGAAGCGTGCCACCGCCAGAGGCTTCAGAGTTCGCTGCCTTCATCACCATTGGTCATTTTTTCTTCTTCCATTTGAGTAAGTTCCTCTCTGTTTTTGGTTCTTGCATTTTTTGCATTTTCTTTAAAGCCTTGGTTGCAGTTATGGCGTTTTCTCGCCTTTCCTACCGCGCATATGCCCCATACATTTTTGGGTCTACTCTTTCCTGGGTCTGGGAACTTACTTCTGGCCTGTATAAATTGTGCCTGAACTTCTTCCTTTCCTTGTTGTTTGTTTTCTGGCGTAGGTTACGATAGGGGCTCTTCGCCCTTTTTTCGCCCTTACTTTTTCCATTTTCATCCTCCATAATGCCTGGATATACCACCTCGGCCCTCGGATGCCCCTGCTCGGGGCTCCGTTCCAGGCCCGAGCTAGATGGCAGTTCTTCCCTTTATCGAGGGTCTTCATATTTTGCTTTCTTCGTTCAGTGCGGTGACGTCGGAGCTCGGCCTCCCATAATTGGGATCCGATTTGCCCCCCTTTTTCCTTTCATTGGAAACCATTTTAAAACGTCAAATCCCGATTTCCGAGAACAGTTTCTAAACTGTTTTAAATGGTTTCCTTTGTAGGTAATGGGTAAACGTCCGAAGCCACAACTCCAATGTCCACTGCTACTCAACGATCAGTATGACTGGGCCGGGGAGGAGGCCCTTGGCATAGTCTCGGTTGTAGACGAGGATTATGCCTCCGCCGCCAATTCCTCCGAGCAATTATTTGCTGAGGGGGCTCACGGCCAGTACATGATCGAGGCCCCCACTGCTGACGAGAGGGTTCCCTTCAACAATGGCCAGGAGCCGGTCGACTTCTTTTACATGTATGACCTGCCCCTAGCCCGGATGGGAATCCGCATCCCCTTCACCGACTTCCAGATTCGGGTGCTGAGGACGGTTTGGGTTGCGCCTTCTCAACTACACCCCAACTCCTGGGCCATGGTCCGTGGGTTTGAGCGAGTTTGCGAGCACCTTGGGCTTCCCCTTTCTCTAAGGGTGTTCTTCTACCTTTTTGCCGTCACCCTCCCCCGCGGAACCGAGGGGTGGATATCCTTCCGAGCTCACTCCGGTCGAAAGGTCTTCACCCTTTTTGAGGATTCCGTCCATAATTTCAAGGAAGTATACTTCCGGGTCCGCGCTGCGGAAGGTACTTACCCTTTCTGGCTGTCCGAGAAGGGCGAACCCCGGCTCCCCCTTTACTGGGTGAAGAATGTCTACGTCGTAGTCATTAACGACACCGAGTTGACTGAGGCCGAGGCCGGGATTGTTCGCCTGTTTCTTGAATCCCATAAGGAGAAAAACCTCGTGCTTAAGAAGTTAATCCGGGGAAATGACTCCGACTTCAAAAACGAGCTTGGTAACGACATTTACTTTCTCTCCCTTGCATTCTTTTTTTTTTTAAGTGTTCCTTTTTCTAACCAGGATCTTTTCCTTGTTGCAGATACGATGACGGGTGCTGCCGACCTGGACGCTATCCGGGCTTTATGCCTTTCTCAGAAGAAGAAAAAGAAGGCATCTGCCGAGGCTCCGATTCTCGGACTCCGACCTCTACCACCTCGGCTGCCCCTGCCCCGGGGACCGTTGTGGTGGCAACTGCTGCTCCTCCTCCTCCTGGTGCCAAGCGCAAGAACCTGGTGCTTGACGAGGGCGCCGGCCTGGGCGTCTCTGGTCCTTCCGAGCCTCGGAAGAAGAAGAAGCATGACCATGACAGCTCTTCCGCCCTCTCCCCCTTTGACAAGGACTTCAACTTTTCGGCCTTGATAGACCGGGAATTGTACACCCCGGCTGTTGTTGCCGAATTGGAGGGGGCGGAAGACATTCGTACCTTCCTGCGGTGGGGCCAGAGGACTTTGCTGAAGACCGCCACCGTCCTTCGCCATATGGAGCCCTTAGCTGTTCTCGGGCATGGCGTTCAGGAGGAGCTCGACGCTCTCCGCGAGGCCCAAGAGACGAGCAACAAGAGGATTGAGGACCTCGAAGCTCGTCTCAAAGAGGCGGAGGAGAAGCTGAAGGCCTCCGAGGAGGATCTCTCCTTCACTCAAGGCGAGTTGAAGGCCTCGGAGGACGGTCGCAGGAGCTTGACCCTGGAGCTGAACGAAGGGAAGCGGAGGATCGATGAGCTGACTGGCTCGTTGGATGACCTTCGCCTTTCTTCAACTCAGGACATTTCCCGGCTCGAGAACGAGGTGGAGGGGCTGCAGGCTTCTTTGGTGGACTCCACCCTGGTTGTGGCAGAGTTTATCAAAGACCAAGTTCGGGTCATCGCTCCCGATCTCGATCTCGGACAAGTTGGAATGTATACAAAGATCGAGGACGGGAAGCTGGTTGTCGTTGACCCGAACTCTCCCGAGGAAGCTCAGCCAACTCCTCTAGTCGATGTCGAGGTGCCTCCTGTCGTGGTCTCCCCCAACACAGCCACTTCCAATGCTGAGGCTGCCGATGTTCCCGATGTCTGATCCATTTGCTTTTGTATATGACAATTTTATTTTGCCTTTTTTGATTATCTTGTCCGGGTTCCCATTTGTGGGTTCATGCCGGTTTTTATACTCTGTACACTTTTCGGGTTCCCCTTCTTGGGGTTCGTGCCGGCTTATAATACTTTAAATATACGCAAAATTTTTAATGGCTTCATTTACCTTGTGCTTGCAGTTTTATTTAACTTAGCTTTGCACTAGTAGCCATCTTTAATCGTGGTAACCAGCTCGGGCTTTTTGACCAACTCGGGGTCTTAGCCAACTTGGGTTTTTTATTTAATTAATCATTTTAACCAGCTCGGGCTTTTTGACCAACTCGGGGTCTTAGCCAACTTGGGTTTTCATTATTTAATTAATCATTTTAACCATCTCGGGTTTTTTGACCATCTCGGGGTCTTTAACCAACTCGGGTTTTAATTAATATAGCCCACTTGGGTTTTTGACCAACTTGGGGTCTTTAACCAACCCGGGTTTAATTAATAAACAATCACTTTAACCATCTCGGGTTTCTTGACCAACTCGGGGTCTTTAACCATCTCGGGTTTTAGCGCTACGTAAACACTTCAGTCTTTCAGATAAAACAAGCAAATATCGAAAGAAAAACTTTATTAATGTCTTCTCGAGCTCGCCTCGTTAAAACCTCCCGGGCAAAACCCTCCTTAGGGCAAAATCCCGTGGTAGGAAAGAGTATGAATTGAGGTACCACAAATTACATAAAGAATAATTTAAGCATAAAACTTCCTGAGGTTCGTGGCATTCCACGACCTCGGAATCTCTTTTTGATCTAGGGTTTCTAGCTTGTATGCCCCTTTTCCTAGGGTCTCTTTTACTCGATATGGCCCTTCCCAGTTGGCGGCCAGCTTCCCCTCTCCTGGATTGGGAGCTCCGATGTTTTCTCTTCGTAGGACAAAATCGCCCTTCTGGAACCTTCTCGGAACCACTCCCTGGTTGTATCTTCTTGCCACCCTTTGTTTGAGGGCCTCTTCCCGGATCCTGGCTGCGTCCCGATCCTCTTCGACCATGTCGAGCTCTGCCTCCCTTGCCTCCGAGTTCCGAGCTTCTTTGTAGCTGATAACTCAAAAGCTCGGTTCTCCAAGCTCGACCGGGATCATAGCATCACTACCATAGGAGAGTTTAAAAGGACTCTCTCCCGTAGTAGAGTGCGGCGTCGTTCTGTAGGCCCATAGGACACTCCCGAGCTCATCTGCCCAAGATCCTTTTGCCTCGTCGAGCCTTTTCTTCAATCCCCTTAGGATTACTTTATTAGCAGCTTCGCACTGCCCATTGGCTTGGGGGTGCTCCACGCTAGTGAACCTTTGCTCAATGTTCCAACCTTGTAGGAAATCTCGGAACTTTTTGTCAGTGAACTGCGTTCCGTTGTCCGAGATTATAACCTTCGGGACCCCGAAACGAGTAATGACGTTCCTCCAGACGAACTTCCGACATTGAGCTGCCGTTATTATGCCGAGAGGCTCTGCCTCGATCCACTTGGTGAAGTAATCAATTGCTACCACCAAGTATTTCACCAAGCCCGGAGCCGTTGGGAAGGGCCCGAGCAGGTCTATACCCCATTTGTCAAAGGGCCATGATGCCGAGATTGGGGTCATCTCCTCAGGAGGCGCACTGTAGTGGTGACTGTGTTCTTGGCACTTCATGCACTTTTTCACGTACTCAGCCGCATCTTTCTTTAACGTTGGCCAAAAGTATCCTGCTCGGATAACTTTTAGCGCTAAGGTCTGGCCTCCGAGGTGATTACCTCCTGCCCCTTCGTGGACTTCCTCGAGGACATATCTGGCTTGGTCTTCGTTTAAGCACTTCAGTAGGGGTTGGCTGAACCCCCTTTTGTACAACTGCCCCTCAACCACTGTGTAGTATGGGGCCCTCCTTTTTACTACTGCCGCGGCCTTCTCATCATCCGGAAGGATTCCGAGCCTGAGATACTGGAGGAGCTCGGAGATCCAGCTCGGCGACGTTATTATAGCCGCGACTTCTTGTCCCTCTGCAATTGATGGCCTTTCCAGGGTTTCTTGAATCAGGGTTTTGCTTGTCCCTGTAGGCCTAGTACTTGCGAGCTTTGACAATACGTCGGCTCGGGCATTCTCTTCCCGAGGTATGTACTTTACCTCAGATTTTTGCAGTGGTTTTAATAGCTCGGTCACTACCTGCAGATACTTCTTTAGCTGCTCATCTCGGGCCTGGTATTCTCCCCCGATCTGAGAAACCACGATCTGCGAATCACTGCAAATAGTGAGCTCCTGCGCTCCGAGGTCATTCGCCAACTTCAATCCAGCAATCAAGGCTTCATACTCCGCCTGGTTGTTGGAAGCTCGGAAGTCAAATTTTACCGACATCTCGACCTGGATTCCTAGATTGTTTTCCAGGATGATGCCGGCTCCACTGCCCCTTAGGTTAGATGATCCATCCACGAATAATGTCCACTGGACCTCCTCTTCCTCTTCATCGACCATTTCTCTGACAAAGTCGGCTAAGGCTTGCGACTTAACTGCATTCCGAGGTTCGAAAACCAAATCGAACTCGGAAAGTTCTACTTCCCACGACACCATTCGTCCCGCCAAGTCGGGCTTCTGTAGAATCTGTCTCATAGGGTGGTTTGTTCTGACTACCACCGTATGGGCCTGGAAATATTGCCTTAGCCTTCTTGCAGTTGTGATCAACGCGAAAGCAACCTTTTCTAACTTCGGATAGCGGACCTCGGGGCCCTACAATGCCTTGCTCACGAAGTAGATAGGCTTCTGCACCCTGTCTTCTTCTCTTACCAGCACCGCTCCAACTGCCAGCTCTCCTACCGAGAGGTAGAGGTACAACACCTCTCCGACCGCCGGTTTAGACAAGATCGGGGGAGCCATCAAGAATTGCTTGAAGCTTTGGAAAGCTTCTTCACAATCATGGGTCCAACTAAAATCCGTCTTTTTCTTTAACAGCTCAAAATAGCAGCAGGGATTTTCCGAGCTGACAGCGGGAGGAACCTCCGATAGCGAAGCTAACCGACCCGTCAACCTCTGAACTTCTTTCACAGAGGTCGGGCTCTTCATATCCAGAATGGCTTTGCACTTTTCTGGGTTGGCTTCCGATACCTCTCTGGGTCAACATGAAGCCCAGAAACTTTCCGGCCTCGACAGCGAAGGCGCACTTCAGGGGGTTCAATCTCATCCACTGGTCTCTTAGTTTTCCGAACACGATTTCCAGATCAGAGATCGTGTCCTCCTCTTTTCTCGTTTTACCAGCATGTCATCTATGTACACTTCCATCCTGGTTCCGATTTCTGACTTAAAGACCCTGTTCATGAGTCGGCTGATAAGTGGACCCCGGCTTCTTCCAAACCAAAAGGCATCACCTTATAACAATAGTTCGCCCTTGGTGTGATAAACGCCGTCTTCTCCTCGTCGTTGGGATTCATCGGGATCTGATTATATCCCGAGTATGCGTCCATGAAAGACAAAAAACGGAATCCCGACGCGGCATCACTAGGCTATCACATGCTCGGGTAGTGGGAAGGGGTCTTGGGGCAAGCCTTGTTCAGGTTAGTGTAGTCTACACACATCCTGAGCTTCCCGTTTGTTTTCGGTACCAACACGACATTGGAAAGCCATGTCGTGTACTGAACCTCCCTGATGAAACCGGCCTTGAGCAGTGCTTCCACTTGCTCGATCACTGCTTGGGCCTTCTCTTCCGACATTCTTCTCTTCTTCTGTTGCACAGGCTTAGTGCCCGGGTACACAGACAGCTGATGACACATCACCTCGGGGCTGATTCCGGGCATGTCCTTTGCTTCCCATGCGAAGAGGTCGGCATTTTTCTTGAGAAACTGGATCAGTGCCCTTTACCTATAGGACTTAGGTTAGCGCTGATCTGAGTAATCTTCTCGGGGCTTTCCCGATCTGCACCTCTTCCAGCTGGCCTTCTGGCTCCGGCCTCACTGGGTTTCGAGATCTAACATCGAGTTCAACGTTGTTGACCTCGACTCTTGGCCTTTTTATCTTTTTTCTTCCTTTTCTGTTTTTTCTGTTTCTTTTCTTTTTTCTCTCCACCCTCACCCTTGGTCCTTTCCGTGACCTTCAGGCTATTGATGTAGCACTTCCGAGCTGTCACCTGGCACCCCTTCACTGTGACGACCTTGCCATCCTCGGTAGGGAATTTCATGACCAAGTGGGGTACCGACACTACTGCCCCGAGTTTGCACAGCGTGGGCCTCCCCATGATCATGTTGTAGGCGGAATTAATCCTCGCCACTATGAAATCCACCTCCACCGTTCTCATTAATGGCTTGGTGCCCATTGTGAGGTATAGGGTGATGTAACCGTCTGGCTTGATTACATTGTACCCCGAGAATCCCACGAGATCTTCGTCATAGGCCTTTAGGTCGGAGTCCTTTAGGCCCATCTCGTCGAACGCTCTCCTTGTTAACAGCTCGGCGGAGCTCCCTGTGTCGATCAAGACCCTTCGGATCTCCATGTTTCTGGCCATGACCGACACCACCAAGGGGTCCGCGTAGTCAGCAACTACCCCGGGGTTATCTTCCTCGGAGAAGGTGATCGGCACCTGGGCTTTTTTCTGCGCCTTCGATGCCGATTCCTTTTTTATCTACGCTCAATATTTCCTTGAGCGCCCTTTTTCTTGCTGCGGCACTAGCTCCACCTCCTGCAAAACCCCCTGCGATGGTGTGAATCGTCTTCACCACCTCGGAGCTGTTTTCGGGCTCTGCCTCATCTTCCGGCTTGTTTCTCTTGTTTCTCGGGTTCCGCCCTTCATCCTCAGGGCTTTTTTCCCTTTTTCTCTTCGGGCCCCTCTGCTCAGCTACGTACTTCGCGAGCTTACCAGCTCGGATCAGTTCCTCAATCGCATTTTGGAGGTCGTAACAGTCCTCCGTCTGATGCCCGTGTTGCTCATGATAGCTGCAGTACAGACCTCGGTTCGTGTTCGCCCTCGTTCTTACCGGTCTGGGTCTGGGCAACCGCTCAGTCTGCTGAATCTCCTTGTACACCTCCCCAATTGATCGTGACAGGGGGTGTAGTCGGAGAATTTTCCCCTTGTAGGGGCCCGATCATGCTTCTCTGACCTCTGCCTTTCCTCCCTAGGCTTCTGAGGTCGGGATCTTTCTGACTTTCTTTCCTCATTCCTGTCTTCCACTGATTCTCTTTCCATCTTGGCCATCATGGCCTCTTCGGCCCTGATGAACTCGGCCGCTCTGTCCTGGATCTCCTCCATGGTCGTTGGCTCCGACCTTGAGAGGGACTCGGCAAACGGAGACCAGCGGAGTCCGTTGATTAGGAGGGTAATTGCATTGGAGACATGCAAATCCCTTACTAGGAGCGCCTCAGCATTGAACCTTTCAAAATAGGCTCTCAGCGTCTCCCCCTGCTTCTGCTTGATATTCATGAGGCTCACAGCTGACCTCGGCTTTGTTTTCCTGGTCGTGAAATGAGCCAGGAATTGAGCGACGAGGTCGGCAAAGCAGTTGATAGACCTTGACGGAAGACGATTATACCACTTCAATGCCGTCTTCAGCAAAGTAATTGGGAACGATCGGCATCGTTCCTCGTCCTCAGCTCCGTCGTAGTCCATCCTGGACTTAAATGCCTCGAGATGCTCCTCGGGGTCGGTGGTCCCATCGTATTTGAGTCCTGGTGGGGTCCGACCCTGGGGCATCTTGTATTTCAGTATGTGTGGGGCCAGCGGCCCTTCAGCCTTGAACGTGAACCCTCCCCCCTTTCCGCCGCTCGTACTTCGGTACTCGATGTAGGTAAAGGAGCGTTCACGATCTTCATTGTAATTTTGGGACTGCCTGTCCCTTTCTCTTTCTCGGGATCTCCTCGATCGTTCTTGGCGATCATCGCGTTCCCGAGACCGACGTTGCTCGTCAGACCTCGGTCGCTCCTGCTTTTTCTCCCGAGAGTGCTCGTTCCGACCTTTTCTGGTCGGGCCTTTCTGCTCTAACTCGAGCTTTCAGAGGCGGCGGGCTAGGTCCTTGACCTTTTCCCGTTCGTGGAGAAGCTTTTCCTCCACCTTCTAGTTTCGGCGTTCCTCCCTCCGGAGTTGGTCCTCCAGAGGAAGTCGCTTCACCATCTCTTGCTCCAGCAGTCGGAGCCTCTCCTGTTGATCCCTGATGAGCTGCATCGTCTAGCGCACATCGGGTTCAACAGAGGGTCCGACTCCAATATTTTCAGCAGTCGTGTTGGGCTGCTGTTCAGCTTCAGCTCCCCCTGCTCTTACGAGGTTCAGTTCATTCTGGTTCGGGGGGGGCTGAGGTTGAGATTGGTCGGTCCCGTGGATCGTTTCGCAATGCCCGTCCTGCGTTCCTTCCATCAGTTCTCCTGTTGCTTTTGGGTGGACGAGGCGGGCGGTGGTCTTTGTTCTAGCCAGTTTCAGGTGTTTGCTTCGGTCCCTTAGAAGGTAAACCGACCTCGAAAAAGTGCTGTGGTGGATCCCCGGCAACGGCGCCAATGTTCCGTACCTTTGACCGAGGTATGAACTGTCGCCGGAATCTGACTCCTCGCACAGCAACTCTCCAAGGTGCTTGGGGTGTTTTCCCTGAAAGGACTCCGAAGCTTAAGTCAGTATCAGTTTAAGCGTGAGAACTCAACTGAAAGCGTACCTGATACTATGATGGGACACCCTATTTATAGAGGGGGATTGGAGCCATTTCCGTGCCGCTCACGCCGCACGACTCAGGATAACGGCCTTCCCGCTTTCTGTGGCGCGTTGGGGCGTCCAGCGTTGTGTCGATCGTGGCTCCGGATTTCTCGGCGTCACTATCCGCTCGCTTCCGATCGCCGCCCTAACCGGGGGCTTAGTCTTATCCGACCTCGGGTCGGGTCTCGGGTCGGTTCCCGGGTCCCGCTCCGGATCCAAGTCCTTTGGGCCTCCAATGGTTATTGGGCCTTGAGGGTTTAATGGGCCTCGATCTGGACTCGCCCATCGTGGGGTCCGAGGTCCGACCTGGGGCCTTCTTTGGGCTCATTACTGAAGTCCTGAATTGGGCCGCCGGATTGGGCCACAATCCGAGGTGTGAACAATTATCCACATTACAAGGTAATCTATATATATTACTATAATACTCTCTATATAATTATTAAATGAATTAATCATATATAATTATATTTTGAATTTAATATTAATATTTTTCAGTTTTGACATTAATATAATTATTTAATATCAAGCACTGTCGCACGAAGTAGCAGTAGATCGTGCACAGCAGGTCGCGCACAATAGTAGCAGAAGGTCATGCGCAGCAACAGCAGCAGGGCGGCCCACAACAGCAGGGCGATGGTTAAAGGGAAAGGCGCGGTGAGTTTGATAGATTAGGATTTGTGTTATAAAATTAGGAATAGTAGTGTAATTTGTTAAAGGATAATCGTGTAATAAAATAAATTAGAATATTACATGGGGTGGTAATCCAGATTGCCACCTAATATGGGGTAATCCACATTACCACTTTGGAGGTAATGTGGATTACCGGGTAATCCACATTACCTCTATCTTTGTCAAAACAAACGAATCAATCTGGATTACCAGGTAATTTAATTGCAAGATTACCGGTAATCTATCCAGATTACTTCGTACCAAACGCCCCTAAATTCTTATTCAATCATGTAATTATTTTTATTTTCAATCTCGAATTCGTATTTATAATAATCATATTTATTCTTTTTCAATAATCAACTAATAAAAATGTTAATAATTTACATATTATCAATCACTAAAATTACTGAAGTCATAGAAAATATTAAAAACTACTAATTATCAATCACTAATAATTACTAATTATTCATAATTATTCTCATCCAACAATAAAAAAAATATTGAAAATTTACTGATTCATGTTCATAATTATTCATAAATAAAAAATATTAAAAATCTCTAATTATATTAATAATTACTAAGTGGTTTTTTTACGTAAATAGGTACTTTAAAATAGTTAAATATGTATATAGGTAGTTGTAGAATTAGTTACGTGAATAGGTAGGGCATTTTTCTGTATAAAAGTCTATCTGAATCGACTATAGACTGCAAAATTGCAAATTTTTTTTGTGCTATAGTCGATTTGAATCGACTATAGCACAAAAAAATTTGCAATTTTGCAAGCATAGTCGATTCAAATCGACTATGGTTCAAAAAAATTTGTAATTTTGCACAAAAAAAAGTGTTCTTTGAAGTGTTATGTATTGTGTACTATATTTTGTCATAACTGTTTTTATTTGAGATATCTATATGTGATTTGTTTTTTTATTTTGTAATTTTCATACCAGCTTTGTCAATTAATGCAATAATAAAACGAAACGAGATAAGTGTTCACATTAAACTAAACAATGCATAGTACAATGTAAAAGTAATTGAAAACATTTGATATTACATTATAAAAAACCAAAATCTAAGCCCGCAGGCACAGGCACAGTACTAAGTTCTTCAGCCTCAGGCACCAGACCCTGCATTCATTTATTCACATCAGAGCCCGCAGGCATAGTTCAGGACTGGCCTTGCCGATGAGCAGCCTATATCTCCACTGTCTATTAGCACACCAGGGTTGATGGTGATGCTGGACCTGGATGACTTCTCATCGCCGATGTGGACGCTCAGAGCTCAGGATTTGCTTCGGGATATTATGGTCGGTCCCGGATGTGGCATCGAAGGTTCTTCATCACAGGTGCAGCGAGTGGGCACATTACAGCCACCAGTTCGCACGTTTGATGGTGACAGTTCACCTTCCGATCAGGGGGACTCATCTCGTGATCCAGTTGACACTACTAGAAACACGGAGATTACCGGCGGCAATTTCCGACGGCGCTTTTGCCGTCGAAGTCTTCCGAGGGGTTTCCGATGGTACAAAAACTTGATAGGATCTCGGCAAGTGCACCGAATCGTTCAAGTAATAAAAACCACGGTGAGTGGGTATCGTTCCCACGAGGATTAAAGAATTGAGCAAAACTTTTATTGGTTAATTTCCTAGTTAGAAAAATTGATAGATTGAGAGTGAATGGTTTTAAAATAAAACAAATTAAAATATAAAATTAACAGCAAAAGTTTAACAGAAAATCCAATGGACAAGAGTTAGGGTATTGGGGTTCACCTATTTTCTGAAATTAGCCAAGTATTTGCTTACCTCTGTATTTTAAAACCTCAATTCAATGAACGAATCTTAAGTTGTCAATTCCAATTCCTTGGTAATTTAACACTTTTTCTAAGAACAATTAGTCAATCCCTTAATCAAATCATTTCAAAGAAAAGATAAAATTTTGTTACTGATTCAAAGTTCACAAAAATCTTGATTCTATTCCTAGATATCAATCTTTCCGGCAATTTCCCTTAAGCTAATTCACAAATTTATTTTCCCAAATAAACGCATGAATCCAAGATAAGTTGAAAAGTGATTTCCCAATCCTCAGAACAACACAATACAAATAAGGTAATTGCTTGAATTGAATTAATAAAACTCAAAGGTTCACAAATATTGGATTAATTCATAGTAATACGATCCCCTTACCCTAACAAAGAGTTTAGTTACTCATAATTAAATAAAACAAAGCATAAAATTTAGAAGACATTTTGAAGAACGAATAACTGAATTTATTTATGAAAATAACCAAGAACAGAGTACGTAGAGTAAAACAAAAGATAAGAACCAAGATTGCATTTTTGTCCTATTTATAACCAAAATAATCCTAGAATTCAAATTGTTCCTATCCCTAAAACAATGGGAATTAAGTTTAAAGATAAATTCAAGAAGATATGAAAAAAGATTTGCATTTGAATTAATTCTGGATCATGCGGCACAATTTTAGGTATCAGTTGATGAGGCGCGGTGCTTCAGGGGAACGCGGAGCGCGGAACGTGCGGGATGGGCGCAGAGCGTGGTATGGGGCGCAGGGCGCTCCAAGCTTCTTCTGGGCGCGCATCAGAGAGCCTTGCGCGCGGCCTTCCTTTCTTGGGCGCACATGGGGGCGCTTAGCGCCTAGAAAAATTATTTGAAGCGCAAGCTGCTAGACTTTGATTCTTCCTGGGCACTTTGGAAGATTAATGTGCTCGACCTTGGAAATTTAAACATGCTTGGAAGTTCATCATCATATTACGTGCTGACTTGGATTTTCTTGAGCCTTCCATGGGTCATATGACCTCAAATTAAAGGACGCTGAATTCTTTCTTGAGGCGCACAACGCCTTGTCCTGGAGACTTGAATTTGTCCAGAATAATACTATCTTTCCTGAAAATTAAACTTAGGAAAATACTAAAAACACATAAAATAATACTAAGAATTAAAATTAACTCTAAAGTAATTAAATTAATCTAAAACCAAACAAAATACTAATAAAACTAACATAAATTATTAGAAAATTATACTAAAAATTACTAAAAATGCCAAGGCATCACCATCCACTGACCACAAAACGACATCAAAATTTAGAATCTCCGTCGGAAAACTCTCGGAAAACAGCGCGGGAATACGCGACACCTTTCCCGCCATAATATACCGATGGGCTTCCGAGCGCACGCCTTACCTCCGTCGGAAAACCCTCGGAACTCAATTATATGTTCCGGCGGTCTTTCGAGGGTTCTTGGCAGGATTAGGGTTGGGGTATGGGGTTTCTATTTCCCGTCGGAAGACCCTCGGATGCAATAATATTTTCCGACGGGTTTTTGAGGGTTCTCGACAGGGTTAGGGTTAAGGTATGGGGTTTCTATATCCCATCGGAAAATCCCTGAAAAATCATATAATGTTCCGGTGGTCTTCCGAGGGTTCTCAACAGGGTTAGGGTTAGGGTTAGGGTATGGGGTTTCTACATCCCGTCGAAAGACCCCCGGAAAATCATATAATGTTCCGGCGGTCTTCCGAGGGTTCTCGACAGGGTTAGGGTTAGGGTATGGGGTTTGTATTTCCGTCGGAAGACCCTCAGATGCAATAATATTTTCCGGCGGTTTTATTATTCGATTATTTTGTACCAATGATAGCAGATTTTATTATTCAATTTTATATGTTAATCAGGTCATACAGAAAATATTTCACATTAAGATTCGGAAAAAAATTTTCTTATCTGTAATATCCGTCGGAAATCCCTCGGAGAATAACAACAAAAACCGTCGGAAATCCCCCGGTATTGGCCAAAAATACCCTAAACCCTCGGAATCTCATCGATAATTTCTAACCCTAACCGCCGGAAGTCAACCGGAAACTTCCGACGGTTATTCTTACCCGAACCGTCGGAAATCAATCGGACACTTCCGATGATTTTCCTAACCCTAACCGTCGGAAATCAATCGAAAACTTCTGACGAATTTGCTAACCCTAACCGTCGGAAACTCCTCGAAAAAATTCTGACGGTTTTCTTAATTTCGCCGTCGATATTTTTTCCGAAGAGTCGTACTCCGACGGGTCAACTTTTTAAAAAAACCATCGGGAACCCATCGAAAAAGATTTTTTCCGTCGAAAGCCCATCGGAAATCCCCTCGGAATTTTCCGTGTTTCTGGTAGTGTGACCCTCCCGATACTGAGTCAGAGTCTGATGCCGGGGTGCAGCAGGATAGGCAGCAGCAACAGAGGCGCCGACCGAGATGCGGCACGGGAGGGTGCATTGGGGGTACGAAGCCACGACGAGGAAGGGGCGGACATCGTAGAGGTACAGGTGGTTGCAGAGGTCGGGCTTAGATTTTGGTTTTTTATAATGTAATATCAAATGTTTTCAATTACTTTTACATTGTACTATGCATTGTTTAGTTGAATGTGAACTCTTATCTCGTTTCGTTTTATTATCGCGTTAATTGACAAAGCTAGGTATGAAAATTACAAAATAAAAAAACAAATCACATATAGATATCTCAAATAAAAACAGTTATGAGAAAATATAATACACAATACATAACACTTCAAAGAACACTTTTTTTGTGCAAAATTACAAATTTTTTTGAACCATAGTCGGTTCAAATCGACTATGCTTGCAAAATTGCAAATTTTTTTGTGCTATAGTAGCACAAAAAAATTTGCAATTTTGCAGTCTATAGTCGATTCAAATCGACTTTTATACAGAAAAATACCCTACATATTCACGTAACTAATTCTACAACTACCTATATATACATATTTAACTATTTTAAAGTACCTATTTACGTAAAAAAACCTTACTAAGTATTCATAATTATTCTTTTTCAACAATAAAAAATTCAATAAAATGATATGTTCATTATTTATATTTTTCATTTCCCGTGTGAAAGTTAATTAATCAATAAATTGATTAAAAAAATGCAATATCTTCCTATATTTAAAAATTAATTGAATTATTGAGTAAAATGAAATAGATAAAAGTTGCTATATTGAATAATTTATAATTAAATAAATTAATTATAATATTTTAGGTGAAAATTGTTGTTATGGAAAAATTGGAGATCGAGATTAGACCATCCTGTTATAAACTCAAGTAAAAAATAATTATGATAATAATATTATGAACATAGAAATGTTATTACCTGCTCATATAGAAAAATCATCTCGATTGATGACTCCTTAGATGCATTTTTAAAGTTTGAAAGTCTCCAATACATGATTACTCTAACCTTTATTTTTAGTCTTGTCCTTTGTTTCTTGCATTGATATCCTTAATGAGGGAATAGTCAATTAACATTGTGAGTTTCATGTACTTTTGTAAACCAGTATTGAGGATAAAAAAAGATTTGTAACTCTACCGAGTAATGAGGAATAATTTGGTGATAACCATATATAATATATATACATATTGAACATATTAGTGGAAAAATAAGTAAAATGGTTATTGATTAGCATTGATTATTATGTCTTTGCAAATTGCAAGAAGTAAATAAATCATGAATTGTAATTGCAAGCTTAATTAGGATTAATTAGCCCTGATTGTTCATTTTTTACAAATTTTGATTACGGTTGTAAAATGCTAATCTATTTAATAATATTTTTATATGGATAACAATAAAATAATAACAAACATTGGTTACCATTGTGAAATTCTAATTTATTATTGTAAATAAACTATTGATTATGATTGATTATGATTGCAAGTTTAATTAGGATTGATTAGCCTTGATTATCACAATAATATATTACATTAAAAAACATATTCTAGATTCCTTATTGAGCATGAATAGATGTTCCACAATTAGATGAAAAGGTGGAATTTTTAGAATGACATGTGGCATTCTCTAATAGTCATTATCTCTATTTTACAATACTAAGAGAGATACAATATAATACAGAAAATTTTATATATTTTGTTTTATGTTTATTTTATTGTGTACAAAATAAATTTGTGTTTGTATTTATACAAAATTTTGTTTTTGGGTTTTGGTAACAAAAAATATATAAGAAGGACTAGTGAAATCATATCATATATCATATCATATCATATATTATTCTAAAATCGAGTTTTAGAGAGAGAAGAACTGCTGACATGTCATTCACACAGTCATTTGGTATCCCGCCTATTAAATCTCAATTAATACATCAATATAATGAAATCAAAACATAATCTCATATATATATTCTCATCATATATATTTCAATCAAATCAATTTAAATAAAATATATATCACATATATGATATGATATATTTGATATGATTTCAATTATAATTTAATTAATTTTAAAAATAGTGAGATTTCTTGAAGAAGATTTCTCTATCAAATCATACTTATATATAGATATTTTATCGTATCATATCTCTTCATTTTTTCAAGTCCATTTTTTCTCTCCACCTTATCAACCCTCTAACTTTATTTTTCTTCTTTTTTTTTCGTTGTTCTTATTCTGTCATTTCTCTTTTTTGTTCTTCCTCTATTTTCTTTTGTTTTTAATCTTTTTTTTTTCATCTACCTTCTTCTTCATCCTTCATATTTTTCTCTATTTCTTATTCTTTTTCTCTTTATTTTTTTTCTTTCATCCTTTTTTATACTTTTTTGTCTTTTGGTTTTCATCTTTTTCTTTTATTTTTCTTCTACCTCTTTTTCTTTTTTTTTCTTCAACCTCTTTTTCTTTTGTCTTTTGGTTTTCATCTTTCATCCTTCTTCTTGTTTATTATTACAAAATCAATAACGACATTCTCTATTTTTAGCATCAATCTAACTTTTAGTGAAAGAAAATTCATATTTTTTCCCACAAATTCATTATATCTATGAGTTTATAAACAAACAGTAATATTCATACGTGAAAATAATTGTTTTTAAAATGAACACATATTTGTTTATCAAATAAACACATTGTATAATATTAAATGAACACATACATACATAAATTATAGAACGTATTTCTTACACAAATTTGTTTGATTTTCTTCAGATTCACAATATGAAATGAAAATATATTTATACTATAACTAAACACATAATACAATGCAAAGTGAACATATACATATACATTAATTGAACACATATCATACAAACTAAAGTGAACACATGCTCATATTGTAACTGAACACATAATATAATATAAAATGAATCCATACATATACTCTAATTGAATACATAATACAATGCAAAAATAATAAAATTAATGAGTTTGAGATATTTTTATAAATAAATGTATTCATTATAATGAATAAATGAGTACAATTCTGATAATAAAATGTGTTAATTTGCTATTGAAATATGTGTTCATTTTATGTGTTGACATGTGTTCGCTTACGCGCGTACTGTACACGCGCATCCATAAGGTAACGTTTGTTTCATAAATGATACAATACAATACAGAAATACAAATACAGAACAATACAATACAGAAAATTTTGTGTATTTTGTTTTGTGTTTGTTTTAGCATATACAGAATCAACTTATTTTGTATTTTTTGTATTATTTTTTGTTTGATTCAAAATACAATACTCATCAAATGAAGAGGACATTGGATGTGATTTTGAAAAACTAATAGGGATATATTTGGAACAAATTTTTCATTAAAATTTTTGTACCTGTACCTGTATTTTGTGTATCTATCTTGAGAATGGACACAAAATACAGGAAAAATTTGTACAGATACAGACTGTCTTGTATTGTATTTTCCTAAACAAACAAGTGACAGAAAAATCTGTATTGTATTTCTTGTCTTGTACAGTCCAAACAAACGCTACCTAAGAGTGGGTATACGAAACGCACACTTTTCAATCTTGTTGCTTGATTTCCAGATTGTACGTTGTAGGTATTTTATATTGTATACCTAGCAAGACTCCCCAAAATATAAAAGCTAGATTGAGTGTATTAAAAAGATGAATAAAATGTATAAGCACACTTTCAAGAGTAAAATTAGAAGTTAGAATATGTGGAAAAATATGTCATACTATTGATGATTGATTTCTTGTACACGTAGCAATATTGATTACTTAAAATGAAATTAATGAGTCCAAACAAAATAAGCTTGTTTGTTTTCATGGTCTTCCTCAAATTGGGCTTGATCTAAAAATTCTAACTACTAATTTTTCAATTGGCCTCATTTTTGCTTCGACTATACAGAGAGTAAATCAACTTGAGTTCGTCAAGTGGTTAGCTCACTTGTCCACTTAAGTAAGGGTCGGGGGTTCGATCCCCGTCTTGTGTATGCAGCGATTCATTGACCAGCCGCAAACCTTTAAATGGAGCTCAGATCCACGATGGATTAGTGCTTGGCCTTTCAGGTTGAGGATATCGCAAAAAAAAAACTATCTACAAAGTATTACATTTGGGCGTTCCCTTGGCTCATTTTTTTTTTTTCGAAAATGTTATTTTGACTACTGCAAAGTTGTCTAAGAGGGGACAACCCGGGCGACACCGGTGGAGCCTTAAATTGAGGGTGCACCCAACCAAGCAACCCACACACATAGACCCTAAAATAAGGGGTGTATCTAAGCAAACTCCCTCCATTCACTACACTCACTTGTTCCCTCCATTCGAATTTCATTTCATAACTCAACTCACCCCTCCGAAATCCCTAACCCCCTTCGTACCTCTCGCTCTCCCTCCATTGCAACCGTCCACAACTGCATGGTCGATTAACCGCCTACAACTTACGGCGACTCCAACATTGGGCGGAGTACCTCCACCATACCTCAATCATTCGAAGATTCCGAATCACTCCCCGCCTTGAAATCCCCAAAATCCTTCTTCGTTCCTTCAAGCTTCCCCCAATAGGTGACGTTCGACCTAGTGCTCAACATACATCTCGCGGTTGCTATCCAGAGGTCACGCGGTTGGTTTGGTTACGCGGCTTGTTCTCTTCGACGGCGCGTCAATCCCTATCGCGGCGGCATTTATCTGCTCCAGTGAGGAACGACAATTTAGGCACAAGTAGGAGACGAAGGTTAAAGGTAACTAAGTAGGAGACTCTTGTCTTTTTTATTTGATTTGAAATTGATTTTATTGTAATGTTTATAATATTGACTGTTGTGTTGTTAGTGTTCTCGGGTGGTTTTTAAGTTTTAAATGATTCGAATAAGGTGATGACCTTATGTAGTCTACCTAGGGTGGGTATTTGTGGGGAAGTGGAAAGATTTTTAAGTCATACATTGGTTGGTGACGTAAGTGTTTTTGCTGGTGATTTGATCTAAAACTGTTGGGCACTATATAATTTAGTTGATAACCAAAAATTTTGATGAATGAAGGTGATTTAGTTTATAAAGGGTGGTTTTGTTGTGATAATGGAATGGAATTTGAATAATTTTATGTGTTGGTGATCTTGTTTCAAGAGTTGGTAACTTTACATTTCGGCTGATAACCAAGGTATTTTGAATGACTTTTAACTAATCCGTTTGTATGTGTTTTGGTTGTTTATGTTGTTGATATTTAATACAAACGTTGGTAACTTTGTCATTGATTTAGTTTACTTTACTTGGAGTTGGGATATGTGGGGAAATGGAAAGGGATTTGAATATTTTGTTTTGTTGGTGATTTATTTGTTTATGTTGGTGATTTTGTTCACAAGTGTTGGTAACTTTAGATTTCGACTGATAACCAAGAAATTTTGTTTATAGGACCTGATTTAGTTGTAATAGGGTGTGTATTTGTCGGGAATTGGAATGATTTTGTATATGTGGGTAATTTGAATGACTTTTAACTCATCCGTTTGTTGGTGATTTGGTTGTTTATCAGTTTATGTTGTTCATATTTAATAAAAATGTTTGTAAATTTGTCATTTTGAGGTGATAACCTGATTTAGTTTACTTGGAGTTCGGATGTGTAGGGAATTGGAAATGGATTTGAATCATTTGTCCATGTTGGTGATTTATTTGTGTATGTTGGTGATTTTGTTCACAAGTGTTGGTAACTTTAGATTTCGGCTGATAACGAAGAAATATTGTTTATAGGAATTGATTTGGTTGTAATAAGGTGTGTATTTGTCGGGAATTGAAATTATTTTGTAGTGATCCCGTTTATTGTTTAATTGGTTGTTGATGTTGTTTACAATTTTGTCGCATAATTATCATGTGTAATTTGTGGGAGTTTGTTTGATTTCAAATATGCAAATCAAAGTTTTTTTTAAGTGTTGAAGTATGTATGAATAGTTAGATCATATGTGTGGTGTTTAAAATGTAGATGAAGAGAAAGAGTAGAAGTGACAGTACGCGTGCAAAGGAGAAAGAAGATGTTGAAGAATCGAATGTGCCCTTAAACGGTTAGTGCATAAATGATAGAAAATGGGATTAAGTGTATGTAAATATATGTAAATGTTATGTCTCAACTTTAAACCATAGTGATTAAATAGTTATGTAATATAGATGGTTTGATTGAGATAAAGGGTAAGAAGAATGACGATTCTAAACAACCGTCCACGAAGAAGAAGGGTGAAGGGCGTGCACAGAGAGATGTAAGTTAAAGTAGAAAAAAAGTACATATTATATTTAGTTGGTTAAATATGAATAAGTATAAAATAATGGTGTGTGTAAAATTTAGATGAAGACAAAGAGTATGTCAAACAGTAGGCGTGCAGCGGAAAAAGAAGATGATGAAGAATTCATTCCGGATATAAACGGTAACTTGTTAAATGTATTGAAATTGTAATGCATGTTTGTTAAAGTTATTTAAAAGTCACTACAAGAAATTTGGCCTATGACAACGCCAAGAAAAGTGTTGCCTAAAGTGACCAAAGGAAACACTTTTGGACCAAAGGCAACACTTTTGAACCAAAAGGCAACGCTTTTGGACCAAAGGCAACATTTTTTTCTGGGCGTAACCTTTGATCGAAAAGTGTTGCCTAAAGTGACAATCAGCAACGCTTTTGAGTCGTTGTCCAAAAAAATTGTTGCCTAAAGTATCACTTTAGGCAACACGTTCCGAAAGTATTGCCTAAAGTGAGACTTTAGGCAACAGTTTTTCTAGACAACAGCTCAAAAGCGTTGCCTATTGTAACTTTAGGCAACACTTTTCGATCAAAGGTTATGCCACTTTAGGTTACGCCCAGAAAAAAATGTTGCCTTTGGTCCAAAAGCGTTGTCTTTGGTCCAAAAGCGTTGCCTTTGATCCAAAAGTGTTTCCTTTGGTCACTTTAGGCAACACTTTTCTGGGCGTTGTCTTAGGCCAAATTTCTTGTAGTGAGTTATGTATAAGTGTAAATGATAGAGATTAAGTGTTAATGTGTTGTAGATGAGAGGGTTTATAGTGAAGAAGAAATGGTTGAGACAAAGGGTAAGTAGAAGGGAGAAATTAAAGAACAGTCCAGGAAGAAGACCGGTGACGCCCGTCCATATAGACCTGTGAGATTTCGTTAAAGATAAGATATTTGTTAGTTTTTGCAATCGGGCTTCTGTAATTGAACTAACTTGTTTCATATGTGTATGAAGCGAAACGATATATTCGTAATTACTCTGTAACTTATTAATTAGGTTTAGGTTTAAACTAGGCTTTATTCGATTTTGATAATTTAATAGAGTCATTGAATGTTTCAATTGTATCGAATGAACAGCCGGCATTTCAGACGAAATGCTCCCCCAGTCGGCTGAAGACAATATGTGATAAGCTGACCGAGCGACAAAGGGATGTCGTTGTGGAAATGGGTTTTGGCTCATTGCTCGATTTCAGATGCACTCAGTTGGACCGAGTGCTCTGTAAAGAGCTAGTAGATTGTTTTGACGTCCAACAATATGTGATGCACATATGGGGATGTCAAATTGTTGTAGCCGTGGAAGATGTTGGCCTTATTTTTGGGATTCCTTCGTCCGGTATGTGTGTTTAATGTGTAGTATGTTGGTTTGTTGTTTTTTTGATGAATTAAGCGTAACATGAGGTTAATAGAACGTTGATTGTGCACTTAATTTGATTAATAGGCATTACACTTCCAAAAGATTGTACTACTGAAGTTCATGGTGAAGTGGAAGATGTCAAGGGCCGGACCAACAAAGAGTTGGAGGGAATAATAATTCAGGGCAATACTGATAACACATTTAGAAAGGCTTTTCTGTTATATGTGTTATCTATATTCCTTTGCCCCACAACGAAGGAGATTCCCAGTCCAAGGTTGTTTCCAGCGGTGGCCAACCATTTGGATTGTAGCATGATGAATTGGGCTGAGTTTGTCTTTGAGTGGTTGGTCAATGAGCTCAGAACCTTTAGGCTTAAAAGGTTTTCAAGGCAATCCATTGGCGGATGCACATTTTTGCTTATGGTATTGCTCTTTCATCATCTGTTGTTCTTAAATTTATGATATTAGTTGCCTTGTGTTATATTTTTAACTGGTATACAATTTCTTGAAAGTACAAAATTAAATGTGTGGTGTGTTGTAGATGTTGTACTTTCACCGGAGGCCGATTGGTGGAATTACATCCAGGTTTGTGGAACCTGTCATCAGTGATTGGGACGACGAAAAGTTGACGAAGAGGATGCGTGTCGAGAGGAAAAATGTAGAGGTACTTTATGCATGTCATTGTCCACTTGATAGAATCATAATTTACAAATACTTGTTTTATGTGAACCTTTATGTTTGGGTTTATTTTGTTATACGACAGGGACTTCTGTACAAATTTTTAGATGAAGGAGACAAGCGGTCGGTGCAGAGGAATTTGAGGCACGAGGTGGGTTTATGTAAATGTTAGAAAGCGTATGTAACTAATTGCAAGGGTTTTAGAACTTGGTTCTGACTTAGTGTTTTGTTTTAATTTATGTACAGGTCACACGTGTGGTCTACGCACGCATGATGGAAGTGTTGTAGTCCATCGATGATGCGTTGATGGATGGTAAATTCAACATAAATCCATTCATCAACGAAGGAGATGGCAGAATGAAAAAAGAACAAAAGGATGAGTCGTCGGTGAAGGCGGGACATGATTTGCCAAAAGCGGAGGAGGTCACGCGCACGGCCGATGATGTCATGAAGGACAAGGTTTACTTCTTTTGTACTTCTGGGCCCGTGGGCGATTGCAATGAGTAAGTGTTGTCTTTTGTCTTTTGTGATTAGTAGTTGTGGTTGTTTTTTTTATTTAACCTAAACTTTGATTCTGTCTAAATTTTGTTCAAGGAAGTTATTGGATGGCACAAGTTGTATCTCACCTTCTCAGAAATCAGGGACTTGCGCCCGTATGGGTGGTTGAACAGTGGGGTATGACTTTATATTTACACATACCACTTGTATAACATTTTTAGTATCGTATGAAATTATAGTTCTAATGTCTGATACATGTGTTTGGTTAGATTATTGATTTTGCAGCAATGGTGCTTAATGTGGATGAAGAAGGTAGGGGGCTGAGTGGGAGGTGGTGCTTGGGATCGATTTTTGCGGTATGTTTAATTTAATTTTGGTTTAGTATGTGGTGCTGCTTGAGTCGTACTTAAAGGCCATCATGTTTAGTAATTGTGGTTAAATGTGGCATTGATTTTTTCAGACGGACTGTCTTTGGGATTTCCGTCGGTCAAAAAAAGCATCTAGTATCCCGTTGGAAGACGCTTACAAGTCTTTCGATTTGCCCCGTGACTGGGACTGGGAATTGGTACGTTATTGATATATGAATTAAATTAGTATGCATTTTTTTTTTGGGACTATCCATTACATATCATTTTGTAAGCATGTAAATTTTTGGTGTTGGTTGTTTATTTATTATATATAATAACCTGAAAGATATATTCAGCTTGGTGAAAATGCCCATGGTCCGGCCGTTTAAATTTGGAACCACTATAATGGGGCCGTGTTATCTTATTTTTAGATTAGTGGGAGAGAAAAATTTACACGGCCCCATTGTCAATTACACGCCCCACCCCGTGGGGTGATCTGAGTTACCCTTCCAAAAATTCAAAAAACTAGACACCCCGTGGTAAAAACTACACGGGGTCGTGGCCTCGAGCACGGGGTAGGGGATCGAGCACGGGGGGGTGACATTGTACACGACCCCACGTGTATATCGTACCCTCGATTTATAATTAATAGTAATAAATTGGCACAGAATTTATGGAACATATGTGTTTGTAAATCCTCATTTAATATTGATGTGTAAATACGAGTAATTGTGATTTTGATATTGATAAATTGCTTATTACTTGTGCATGTAAATATATATTTATCACCATGAAACATTAGTTTTCAGCACAAATAGAAGAAGTTACCAGCTACATCTACACATGTTATCAGCGGGCCTAATGGGATGTTATTTGCAGATCTTTATGCCCATTTGTTTTGAATCTCATTGGTGGTGTCTTGCTTTGCAAAAGGCATCCATGAAGTTCTATGTCCTCGACTCTATGTCATATACACACCAGGGGGAGAAGGCGGTCGTTGATAAGTTTGTGGTAATTTGCATATTTACAATGCTCAGATTTGTCATCACGGGATAACGTTTGTGTGTGCCTTCGTAGTAGTGACTTATCAATATGGTGCAGGCGTACCGGTTATTGGAGCACCTCAACAAGAGTGCTGAAGCAGTGGCCCCTCCTATACCGTATGATATCCGGTTCGACCACATGCCATTACTAAAGCAACACAATTGGTTAGTGACCAATGTTAAGCTAGTTTTGTTACATTACGTTAATTTTTGTGAATTTGACTATTTCCACTCTAACTTAATATTGTCCCTTGATTTCTGACATTAAATTGCATATTCACAATCTTTACCCCTGAAGCGATGACTGCGGTGTGTACACAATCAAGTACATGGAAATGTGGGATCCCGCTCGCACGTATGATGGTCGCCTAACAATGCCGGTTTGGACAGAGGTAGGTTGTCATATTTGGGGTCGTTACATTATTTTGAACGTTTTAATGTTTATGTTATTTGGTTTTATGTAGTCGGAGGTGCAAAAGATGCGAAAAGAACTGCTAGTTGGTTGGGTGTTTGATGAGCGGAACGAGCACAAGCGGAAGACACTGGTTATTGCCGAGGTGATTCCCCCCACTGCAAAAGATCCTGAGAAAGGTGAATTTGGGGAGCGGGCTGACACAATATCATCAGATTCTTTAGCTATCGAGGTGTATACTGGGCTGGGGGAATCCTCAGTTAGATTTGAACCTGTCAAGATGAGAGAATCAACCGGGACAGCCCCTACTGTTAGGGTCACTACACGAGCATCGTCCATAGCCAACCGTGTTAAGGATGGTACTCGTAAGCGCACTAAGGGCCCACAGACCCGTACCCCATTTACACCACTAGCGAAGAAGCGAACTAAAAAAATTGTAAGTTATATGGGTTGGTGTAAAATAGTTTTATATCTTATTCACATATGCGTACTTACACCAATATCTTTGTTGTATGTTGCAGGAATGTGTTGGCAGAATACTTGTATAAATACTTATTATTTTGGGTTGTAAATGAGTTATAATTAGGAGAGAGCTAGGACTGTGATTACCAATTGGGTTTGATCGGAGATAGAATAGATTGAGACACATTTTGCACATGATGTTGTTAGTTGTAAATGTCAAAATTAGTGCCTACATGGGGCCAATATGTATTCTCTAACTTAGAATAGGTCAATTCAAACTGATGTGATAATTGATACACATCACCCGGTTACATGTGAAAACATTAACCCATTGGTGTAAAATATATTTTCTTACTTGCTTACTACAGTCCACATGAAGATGCAAAATTGAATTATCAGTTATTTTGATTTAGTTTTTTATTATATAACTTCAATGCAGAGATATTCAATATAAGAAGGGAAGAAATAGAGGACTGGGACATAAACTCGGTGCTTGTACTTAAGTTATAGCGATTACATAGTTGCGAACATTAATGGGATTCCCACGTACCAAAATTAACAAGACCAAAACATACGAAACATTGACTTATATTGTCATTGTTAATGAGGCATGAACCATATGAGGCATGTACTCTATTCACTATCAGAGTTAGACATATATGCTTCATACTCTATGATACTTGACCGTTCATGATCGTTCAAGTATTTCCCATTTGCCTCCTTGAATTTTGAACACACCCTCAGCATGCTATACCTTGCCATGCGCAGGGCCATCTTATTATTCTCATGCCTTATTTGTAGAAGTCCTTCCTCCATATATTCGACATTAGAGGTCCAATCCCATATAGTCATAACTGTGAGGCGAGGAATTGGTATGTGAAGAGCCCTTAACTCCTCCTGTAGATCTTGCGATTCACGTAATCGGTAGAGCCACTCCCGGATCATTGCATCTCGAATACCTTCTTCAGATGTTTGTGATTCATATGGGTAATTGATGTTGCGATAGTTCAAATTCATGGTGGTGGTAGCGCTGCAAAATGTGGATGAAAGGTTTTTTTTGTGAAAGTTTGGTAAGGACTTTTTTGCTTAAGCATTGAGGCTTTATTACAAGTCCATCATTGTATATATAGCATATACAATGTGGTGCTGAGGAACAATGTAAATAGAGTATAGTGTGACATGTGAATAAACAGGATGCAACATGTGAATTAATTTTGGCTATTTATTTGATGTACTTTGCTGATAACTTCGCATGTATATCTGTTGATAACTGGGCATGTGAGTTGGTTACCTTTATAATGGGCAGTGAAATGTCATGCTGATTACAAAGTACGGAGTGATGCGTCTTTCAAGAGGTGTGGGGTGCATCAGAGGCCAATAATGTTACAAATATTGAGACATGTGTAATGACACCAAATGTTCATTGACATGTGAAGCTACATTGGCAAACATGTGAGTGAACAGTGTAGTCCCACATTTTACTCATAAGATGAAAATAATTTGATCTTTTATTGATATGATGGGTTAATTTCGTTCATAACACATTAAGGCTTCACATTGTTTACAATTTTGCTATAAATAGTCCAACATTATGGAATGGTTGTGGTGAAGTTGACCCATCAACTTGGTAAAAATTTTCCCTTTGTAGTAACCCCTCGCTTTAAGTGTCCTCACATAATCAACTATGCATTACTGTGGCGAAGTCGCGTTCTACATCCACTACACCCCAGCTGAAATGTTTGAATCAATGGGTCGGCACTGGGCACTAGAGAAGACAAGACAATTTCTATACAGTTTGCGGCCCTTGGATCGTTTCTGTCTTGACAACATGTCCACATATAGGAGAGAATGGGCACACCGGGTGCAAGAAGGGAATGATCTGCGTGATGAACTGCGATCATACTACATAAATGTTCCAAAGAGGCGCTCTTTAGCAATGTATCAAGATTCCGATTTGAAGATTGAAACAGTAGTCAACATGATTCGACACGAAAACAACCAAATGAAGATACGTCTTGATAGGCACCATGCGATATCGAGAGTTTTTAGAAACAATCTCAACCGTTCTAGCATGGAACTTGATCCACAGCTCTCAGCCCTTGAGAACGCACTAATTTACCAAACGGACGGTGACCTTTCCGATGAAGGGAATTGACAATGTTACCAAACTCTTAGTCCTTAATAATGGCTTGTAGTAGTATTGATGATAACTAGGATTTGGTGTAATTGTATGTGAGGTAAATGTTAGCCTTTGTAGTTGTGACCCCACGTGTATGGTTTACTCTTTCAATCCTAAGGGTTAAATTGATGTATGTTTTTTAAGGCATGTATGTGGGTCAATGAATTTTAATTTGTTTGTGGCTGGTAACTTTATTCACGTGCGTTGATAACTGTGTTCCTACAAAGCTGATAACTTTGCTAACCCGCTGATAACTTGTCTAATAGCGATAAAAATATTGGAATTTGTAACTACAACCAAAATTGATATAATTTAATTGATAATATGTCTGAAATTTCAGAAAATCCAGAACTATCATGTGAGGTAAAAGTAAGGATGAAGGTGTAAAGCATGTGGATGAATAGTAAAAGTCAAAAGTGTATAGCATGTGAGTTGTTAGTGTCAATATTAATTTATTTATTTGGCACCACCAATCCTTTGCACGTGATTGCTATAAATACCCCCACCTGCAGTTTCGTTTGTTTGTGGCTGATAACTTTATTCACGTGCGTTGATAACTTTGTTACTACAAAGCTGATAACTTTGCTAACCCGCTGATAACTTGACCAATACCCATAAAAATATTGGAATTTGTAACTACAACGTAAATTGATATAATTTAATTGATAATATGTCTGAAATTTCAGAAAATCCATAACTACCATGTGAGGTAAAAGTAAGGATGAAGGGGTAAAACATGTGGGTGAATAGTAAAAGTCAAAAGTGTATAGCATGTGAGTTGTCAGTGTCAATATTAATTTATTTATTTGGCACCACCAATCCTTTGCACGTGATTGCTATAAATACCCCCACCTGCAGTTTTGTTTGTTTGTGGCTAATAACTTTATTCACGTGCGTTGATAACTGTGTTACTACAAAGCTGATAACTTTGCTAACCCGCTGATAACTTGACCAATAGCCATAAAAATATTGGAATTTGTAACTACAACCTAAATTGATATAATGTAATTGATAACATGTCTGAAAAGCTTGATGAGCATGTCAGGTAATAGTAAGGTAGATGTTGTATAGCATGTGAGTGAATAGTTAGGTATTGATGTGTAGAGCATGTGAATGAATAGTATAATTATTAATCGGCAAAACCAATGCTCAGCATGTGAGTTTATGGGAGTGACATGTGACTCAACAGTGTGGTTGTCACATGTGAGTGAAGAGTGTCATCGTGAAGTTGGAATTCGTTTGTATGCGGCTGATAACTTCATTACTTTGGTTGAGAACTGTGTTCGTATAAAGCTGATACTTGATACTTACCTGTTGATAACGGGACTTTGCAGTTGCTTCAATGGTAACATTTATGTTCTATAAATAGCTAAACGTTGCATCATTTGGTACACATCTACACACCTCTTACAAAGCTCATTTTTAAAGAAAAGTAAAAACTCTTAGCCACCAAATCACCTTCTAGTGCACTCAAGTTGACCCCATCACTTGGGTGTGTTAGGAGGTGATGTGGTGATGATAGTTTGTGGTGAAGACACACCTCCTTCCTTCAAACTTCATTGTCTTTAAAGTGTATTCACATGCATTGTGGCTGGTAAGCTTATATCAAGGCTCGTTTAACATGTACTCTTAACCATTATTAACATTAGTTACTTTGTTGATAACCATTATTAACAATATTTTCACATGATGTTTAAGTGCTTCTATAAATACTCCAACCTTGTTGAATGGGGGTACACAAGTTCACCCATCAAACCAACATAAATTCCTTTGTACTAACCCTTTAGTTTCAGTGTCCTCAAGCGATAGTTAAAATGCAGTATGATGACGAACCCACCTTCTACATATACTACAACCCAGCAGAAATGTTTGAATCAATGGGTCGGCACTGGGCACTGGAGAAGACACCAAACTTCTACTATGCATTGCGGCCCTTGGCGCATTTCTCTGCTTGGAACATGGCCACATATAGGAGAGAGTGGGCATACCGGCAGGAAGAAGGGAATGTTTTGAGGGATGAACTCCGAGCAAGCAACCTACCTGTTCCAAAGAGGCGATCATTGGCAATCTCCCAACATTCAGATCAGAACATTGAAACTGCAGTCAACATGATTCGACACGAAAACAACCAAATGAAGATACGGCTTAATAGGCACCATGCAATTTTGAGACTATGTAGAAACCATCCCAACCGTTCTACCATGGAACTTGACTTTGCCCTTAAGAACGAAGCGATTTACCAAACAGACGGTGATCTTTCCGACGAGGGCAATTGACAATGTTAGCGTCCTTAATAAAATGTATTGTAATGCTTAATATTTAATCATGTCATTAAACAGGTGTAATATAGTTTGCTATTTGGTAAAAAATTGTGGCTGAAAACATTTTGCGTTTCGTTGATAACTCTATGCGTATACACCTGATAACTTTATTACTACGGCCGATACTCTATCTCACACGGAAAAAATGGTTTTATGTGCCTGGTCTCTTGAAGCCTTTCGTTGAGAACTGTGTGCATATAAAGCTGATAACTTTGTACAACTGCTGAAACTGTAACTGTATGTTGATTGACAACACCATCTCAACTATCAACACATGTACACGACATTATTTAGGCTAGATATAGTCGATAAAGATTTTTAATTCACTTGATAACATGTTCTTGTTAGATGATAACTCTTGTGTAGTTTGTTGATAACATGTCCATGTTGGGTGATAACCATTATTTGACAATATTTATAATAATTTACTCAATTGATAGCATCACTTCTAAGGTATCATTTTTGTTACCTGCGATGACTCAGTAGTTATTTGTTTATTAACTCATTGATATTTAATCACATTGGCCAATATGTTATTATTAATTGCTCATAAGAATTCATTACCTTACAATTGTGTTTTCAGTTATTTTTAGTGATTGTATTTGTCAAAATAATAACAATTTTTATTTTAATTTTGGACATCCATGACACAAGTTTTCATTTTTTATAACATGTGTTCACACACTTTGAAATATGTTTATATACTTATTTATATTAAATTTTATTAATTTATTCCTAATTTCAATGAGAATTGAAAAACGAACCCTAACCCCCATTTGGAGCATAAAAACGACTCTTCATCACTCCACCACCACAAAACAACCCCCAATAACTCCTTTTTCCACGACAACACACTAGGGTATCAATTTTCAATTTCAAATTGATACCCTAACCTGTGAACCTGCCTCAAAGACCCGCCGTCATACCCATTCGGTCGGACTATAACCCATATTCAGCCACGACCTCTCTCTCTCTTTAGGAATCGATCAATCGCTCTCTCTCTCTAAGTGTATCGCTATCTCTCTCTCTCTAACTCCATGGCCACTCGAAGAAGTCAAGCAAAAGGAAAGGGAAAGGCAACGGCTTCATCGTCTTCATCAAGAGGTAGGTGTGCTAGCCCTGCATTTGATGAATCATTTGAACAACTGATGTCAAGGGAGATTGTTCCCACAAAGTATCTAGATGAAAACATGTTGACACAGTTGGATGTTAGGGAAGAAATAGATACCTACCTTGATGTTGTAGGGTGGGGAAAATTTTTTCAGTTAAATGACCCAACTTACATTGGACCGACGCAAGAATTCCTAAGTCAATATGAGTGTAAGGTGTATAAATATCCAGGACAGTTGCCTGAATGGATTTATTTTGTTGTTTCTGGCTGCCCTGTCCAAATTCCTCTTGGCGAAATGTGTGAGATTTTTGGGTTTGATCAAACTGGACAAAGAGTCCCTCCAGATGACTGACGTGCACGTATGACATGGAGTTTACTTACTTGTGAAAAGGGAGGCGATTACCAGGCTAGGAAATCAAAGTCATCCTGCATAGCAATCCCATCGCTCCGAATCTTACACAAGGCAATGGTTTGTACAATTTTTGGTCGAGGTTCGAGTCACGGCGTAGTCAATACTAATGAATTGTTCATCCTCAACAGCATGATTGAGGGACGGAGAATCAACCTTGGCTACTACATGGCAAAACATTTGAGTCATGTTGCAAAACAGCCAAATGGTGATATAGCTGTTGGGGGGATAGTCACCCATATTATTAGGCATGCATTCCCCGCCTTTGATTTTGTGGATCAGTCCGTACCACCTGGACGTGATTACATTGATATTGCTGTGCTTGAACAAATGGGGGTTTGCACGCGAGGACCTAATGGAATGTACGTACTTGCTGGACATGAGGATGCAAATGCAGGAGTTGAAAAAATCCACCAAGACCACCAACAGCAACAACACCAAGAAGACAACCAAGACCACGAACACCGCCGTCAAAGTCATATACTTCCGTCTTTTATCAACGTTGATGCACCAGCCCACACACCACCTTGGGAGCATATTCTTCAGCGATTGGATGCAATGAATCTAACAATAACCACACAATTCGAAGGAGTTATGCAGCGCATGGACCAGTTGGATGAATCACAACAACAAATAAGGGAAAGTATGAACGAGTTAACGTTGGATGTGCAGCATATAAAGGGGGATCTTCAACAACTCAAGGAAGAAGTTAAAAATTCGAGGTCATAGGAAATATTAGTGTTTTTTAGTTGAAACAGTTTAATTTCTATGTTATTTTTTGTGTTAGCGTATATCAGGGTGTAACTTAGGTTGTAATATAACTTTCACTTGAAATACTCTCTATTGTCTGTGTATGACTTAACTTATATATATAATTTTTGTTGCCTTAACTCCTCTTTCCGCTGATAACATCTATCCATGTAGCTGGTAACTTCTTTCAGGTACTGGCTGATAACTAATTGTTAATGCTGATAACTTTATATTTACATGCACAAAAGCATGGTCAATTTATCATTCACACATTTACTGGTGTTTACCCATCAATATTAATGAATCATGTACATCGATCGATGTCAACTGGTAACTTCTTCTATTTGTGGTGATAACTAATGCTTAATGCTGATAACTATATATTTACATTAGTAAGTAATAATCAATACATCCAAAACACAATTTATTTAAAAATCAAAGGTCTATACAGGGGGCATGTATAATATCCCGGCCCTGTGGTATATCACACGACCCAGTGTTACTTTACCCACGGGGGGTGCCCAAATACACACCATTGTCATGCAACTCAGCATTCACCACGGGGGCGACGTGTAAAATAACACGACCCTGTGATATTATTTAAAAATCAAACGTGTAGACAGGGGGGCCGTGTATGTCATCACGGCCCTGTGGTATATCACACGACCCAGTGTTGGTTTACCCACGGGGGTGCCGAAATACACACCATTGTCATGCAACTCAGCATACACCACGGGGGGCCGTGTCAAATAACACGACCCCGTGCTAATTTTTTCTAATATTCCCAGTTTCGTTTGTATTACCACGGGCCTGTGGACTACGTGCATCAATTGCACAGCCGGGCCGTGTAATTTCCCACGGTTGGCAAAAATTTCCATGGGGCCGTGTTATGTTATATTCAGTACATTTTCAACCTGATTGACAACATGTACAAAAAAAATGACATCTCGTTTGTTTGGTGTCAAAACAAGTTCGAACACAATAAAGGCTGTCATTAATATGACAGAGGTAATATATATAAATAATAAATAGCATTACAAAACTTGTTCTTCAAATTTACAAAAATGCCCTTTAGTGGACAATGACAAAAAAATACATATTAATATATCATGTAAAGTTATCAAAATGACAATCTTGTAGCTTTATTTATGATCAACTTCAACCATCTTCATTGCATCATTCTTCTATACATGTAGATAATGTCTATCGTAGATTTTCACTTGGTCCATCTTGATTTAGTCACAACTTAATGACATACTTCATACCAAGTTGCCTCCCAAATCATGATGTTGAAGTGAAAAACCTGTGCAATTTACACTAGCACCAAAATGTTGTTTACTTCCTATGGCTAATCTTAAAAGTTCCCTCCAAATACGCTATGTTTAATTTAGTTTCTATCTTCATCCCCAACAAGAGGACATGTCAATGAAATGTCCTGTGCAACCCATAAAAAAAAATAATAAGATAACAGCATGTCAACATACATAGTTTATGAAATCAAATAAAGAATAAAAAATTTCATTTGCAATACAATCATACTCACACCCCTATCCTGCTCAAATCTTTGAAGTAAGGATACAAATCCTAAATTGAAGCCCATTGATGATTGAAGAAATACTAACATCCACTTCATTGGCACAGTTGCAGTCCCTCATACCTTTGTATTGACTGACACAATTATATAACAAACAACACAAGTAATGAATATTATCAATGACAACCACACAATAATGAGCCAAGGGTTTGAACATAAAACCATTAACTTGGTTGTTTCTATCTAGTAGTTGAAGCCGAAGGAACCAAGAGTTCAACTTCCACAACCAAACACTCAAACAGAACACTAAAAACGCCTTATCAGGCAACTTAAAATTTGTTGCAAAACACATATGCAACCTTATTACAAAAGTATGTGGTACACAACGGAGGCATTCAAAATCCCCTCAACAAGTCAACAAATAGCACAGTACGTATGATACGACCAGTTATAAAGAACAAATGGGAAATAACAATTACATGGGCAACATTGATGTGTCACACACAAATAATAAATAACTAATTGATACAATTAAAACATACATCGTGTGGACATTCACGATCGCTATCTTCTTGTTCAAATTGGACCACTTACTACTTCAACACTGTCTGCACTGAAACTTCTGAATCCATTCCATGTGATGAAACAGTTGCGTTGGTGGAATCCTGAAATTGAGAATCAAACATTAAATCAATATAGTACTACAAAAACTAAATAAATCAAACAATCTTAAATCTATCTTGTCAAAAACTTACCTCAATGACAATATTTCTAGTATCTGCAGTTTTACACCTTTTTGCTTACTCTGCAATTTCTCCGCTACAGATTTGTAACGACCCAAACGTGGCCTTCCTTTCCGAGGCACTGACTTCGGACTTTTAACTTCCCTTAGCTTAGGCACATGGCTGTCTACGGGGGGTGGAGTGGGGTCACAACCCTTTGATGCCTCCTTCGATCTACCTCGATTCTTCTTCTCTGCCCACTTACTTCTAAATTCATCTAAAGTACGATGGAGGAACTCACAACCTTCCTCCGATTCCACAACATCGTCAGCCACATTGTAAAAGTCCTTGCACAGAGCGTTGTACCGATCTTTTATTGGATTGACCTCATTGGTATCATAACTACAACGGATGAATTGGTGTCTGCACTTTACAATTCTACTCCATCGACTCAAGCACGTACTTCCTAGGTACGTTAACAACTCGCTCAATGCCAGAACAACACAATGCATGCCTGCAAAGGATCCCTCTGAACTCAATAGCAAGCACTGACACTGCACTTCCTGAAGATCCCGGTTAAACTTAACCTCATACCTTCGTTCCTTATAAGTGTCAAAAATCATAACATCTTCAATAACCAAATATGTACCAACACTGCCACCATCAACTTTCAACGTAGCAGCACAATTCATCTTTGCCCTAAATTCGGCTTGAACCTCTTGAAATTTTGCATGGGTGTACTCCCCTTGAAATTGTTTCTCGATCGGAGAAGTTGATCCACATGCAATTGTTGTGTTAATGCTTCGGAAATCTGCTTCTGTCTCCTTCTCTACTTTGCTACGCAAAGCATTGTCATATTAGTGAACAAATTGTTGAAGCGACGTCTTGGAGTTAAGGTACCCATAAAAAAAAGCGTGTATGCTTTCCGACCTTTGGGTCGTCGACATTCCAGCCCAAAAATTGTCCTTCAAAAAGATTGGCACCCAACGAGCACGCTCCACAAACAAACCATCCAACCACTCATTGTTCTGAAGTTCAAAATCTTTGATTATATTTCCCCACTTTTCCTCAAATACCTCCTTACATACACAATCATATACCACCTCTTTCAGTCTACACTTGATCTTCTTGTAATCAGCATACCCCTTCAACTTTTCAAGTAGCTTCTTCATAATGTGCCACAAGCACCATCTATGACGAGTCATTGGCATTACTAGCGATATTGCATTTTGCATGGCCTTGCATTGGTCAGTGACAATGGCGTCCAGGGCCTTACCATTCATGCACTTTATCCAACAATTAAACAACCATTGAAAAGAATATGTGTCTTCCGCTGAGACCAAACCACACCCAAGTAGAACGCTTTGTCCCTGATGATTCACACCGACAAATGCTGCAAAAGGCAGCTCGTACTTATTTGTCAAGTATGTTGTATCGAAGCTAACAACGTCTCCAAAATATTCATAGGCTGCACGACTACGTGCATCCGCCCAAAAAATGCTTCTTATGTGGAACTCATCATCAACCTCTATGTCGTACCAAAAATTTTCATTTTCTTCTTTCATCCGACAAAAATACTCCATCATGGCCTTTCCGTCACCATCTTTTTCCCAATGACCTCCTCTCCTTATTGATGTAGTTCCTTACATCTCTTTTGACAAATTGCAGTTGATCGTGGCCGCCAGCTTCATGGACAATTGCTTGAAACGACTTGTTTATCCTCACACCTGCTTCGTCATTAAGTTCAATCACCTTCTTCATATGCATACTTATTTCTTTATTCTTCTTAAACATACGTGACTTCGTTGGACTCAAGTCATGACAGTGATCAAGCACAACTTTTTGTACGTACCATCGTCCATCCGGTCCCTTCAAAGCACTTATTCTTGCCTCGCATAGTGTCCTTACGCTTGGCACTGTCTTCAAGCTATTTGGAATGGTGCTTGCATAAACTCCCTCCCGTATGCATGCAAGAACAACGTATCTGACCTCACCATCTTTTCCTTTCTTAGAAGTCCTGACCTTCCAACCAAACCCTTTTTCATACGCATATCTCTTGTAGAAACTTTTCATATCCTCTAATTTATCAAACATCATCCCTTTATACGACTCAGTTACCGCACTCCCATCATTCACATCACAATTCTCACCAATATATACATCATCATCTGCCACTTCAACAAAATCTTCAACGTCTACAAATGTCTTCTTACTTGTTTCACACTCCATTGAACTATCCAATATTCAACAATCATTTTTTCAAATTAAATATTACTCATTTAAGTAATCTCTATTCACATATACTGAAAATCAACACTTATATAACCAACTACTCACAACAGATTCGGTTATCAGCTTCATAAAAAAGTTTCCAACCAGTATGAACCAAGTAATCAACATATGGATTGACATTACCAACGCTTAAATAATAAACAAAAGATACATATACCCCAAACAATATAAACCAACCACTGCCTATAACTAATTTATACACCTATAAACAGCTATATACCACAAATAATTGGTTAATTGCTGCATTCATAACATCACAACTCGGTTATCAGCAACTTTACACAATAACCAACTTCTACCAACAGAGTTATCAACAAAAACAACTACATTACTAACTCTTACAATGTTAATCAACTGCAAAAACAAGAACAAATACTCGAAATTTACATTTTTAACAACTTCAAAATAACTCCACCCACCCATTTATCATCTTTTTAACCGTCCAAAAAACTACTTCAAATTAACCACCCACATTATATTTTCCATAAAAACTCCATTTTTTCACAACTCATTTACACTACACTTAAAGTCAGGAGTGGATTTTGTTAACTTCAAACAAACAAACACCCAAAATAAAAACCTAACCCAAACCCAAACCAAAAATCATGACGAAAAATTACTCACCAAATCTGTCAATCACGTTTGCCTAGCGATAATGATGGAAGATGAAAAATGAATTGTTTGAATTTTCCCTTTTTTCTGCAACAAGTTCAAAACTCCATGGCTACCACTCCACCGTTTGTGTTTGCGACCTCTTCCGCGTCAGCAAAGCAACCGCCGGTGTCCATGTCGCGGCAGCATTGGGTAAGAAGGTAGGGGCTTGTTAATGGAATATGGAGGAATGGACCTCTTTCACGCGATTGAGATGATGATGATGATTTTCAGACAATGGTACATGAAAGAGAGGGAGAAGTCGCCACAGAGATGACTGAAGGCGGGAACCTAATGGAGGGAGTGCCACTTTTAGGGATTTGGGTGAGGGGAGTTTGCTTGGTTGGGTGCACCCTTAATTTTTGGCTCTACCCGTGTCGTCCGAGATGTCCACTTTTAGACAACTTACCGGTTGTCAAAATAACATTTCCGGTTTTTTTTTTTTTTTTTTTGGGTAACATTTCCCTTGGCTCATTAAGTCAAAGCAAGGGGTCCGTGGATCGATAGCAACATTCCCTCTTGTTTCCTTCTGCCCTTACTCGATCCTTCTAACCACTAGCACCCTCGGCAGTTCGCGGAGCCCCTTCGCCACCGCTTGTGCTGCCGGATTCGCTATCACCGCCACAAGGAGCTGAGCTCGATCCGCTTCTTCATTCGCCCTCGCTGTGACTGTGAACCTCTGCCTTCTCCGCTGCTAGCTTCCGTTCCTTCTCATCGCCGCCGCGTTCGCCTTCTTCCGCAATAATTCCGGTCGCCATTGTTGTTTCCTCCGCGCAAGTGCCATAGCAGATCCAACTCCTGGTTCCGCGCGGCACTTTCCTTTTCTCCCTCTACAAGACGCCGAGCTCGGCGCCACCGCCACCGCTCTTCAGATCGTCCCGCCTGAAGTCGTCGTCGTCGGTGCTAGTTCCTGTTGAAGCCAGCAACGGTGGGAAATGGCGTCGAGCTTGCAGAAGATCGAAGCGGACGAGTCTGTCCTCTTGTGTGTCACTCATTCGAATCTGAAGACCTTCACCGCTGACATTCGCTTCTCACTACAGGTTTATTACATTTTCCTTCCTATCCATATAACATGTTTTGTTGACTTCAAAAAATGCTTTTCTTGACTATATTCTTTTGATAGATGACTGTTGAAGCCGTCAAAGAGAAGCTTTGGAAAAAATGCGGTACTGCTGTAAACTCTATGAACCTCGAGCTTTATGATGACGCACGCAACAAAATTGCTGATCTGGGTGATAATTCCAAACCCCTTGGATTCTACTCACCTCTTGATGGGTTAGTGAGACTCATCATCCTTTTCTTTAGACATATATATATGTACACAGTAATGTTTGACGTATACGTTCCAACGTGTCCTGTCCACAGGTGTGCTATACGTATATGTGATATACCTATGTTTGTATGTATTTGTATTCAATGGGTGCTATCCATATTATAGTTGTATGTTTGTATGTATTTGCACTTACTTTTCTTTTTGTTCATCTATGTTTCTAGTATTGTACTTGCTCTGCTATTAAACCTTGGTTTTTTGGTCTGAAAGTGAAAAGTGAAAATTTCATTTGCTTTATGAAAAGTGCGTGTTTAGTAAGCACTCTTTCTGTTTGATTTTGGCCAAAACATGGTGTCAGTATGGACACTTTGGCTACATTTGTTTTGCATCTACATACAATACACAAATACAAGACAAACGGTACAGCACACAAAAATTTATGTATTATGTTTGTATTATTGTAAAAAGGTAGGTGTAGGATGGATATGAAAAATTCATTAAAGTTTCTGTATTGTGTTGTGTATTTGTATATCTACTTTTTTTAGGACACAAAATACAACTTCTGTGTATTGATACAAGCTATATTGTATCTGTGTATCTTATCAAACATCTTCATTTTGTGTCATTGCCTATATTGTGCAAACATACGCATCCTTCATGTGTGTTTAGGTGGCATTATATTAGTTTTGAGATGTGATGTTTATCATGCCTGTCCAGTTACCAGCTAATCTCACCATCAATATGCCTTAGTCTAATTTGTCTTTCATTTTCTTGGTTCATAATTGCTGACATGGGTTAGACAGTTGTGTTTTCATATATAGTGGATTCTTGCTTTTCAAATGGGTTACAGACAATCAACATCATTTAGTGGAATGAGTGTCCAAAAATGAGAACTTCAAGTGGCTTTAGGTTCGGTTGAGTGTTAAGTATGGCGCTTTGCCTCCTCTTCTTTTCTTGGTGTAATGCATGCATTGCTGGTTTGAGAGTGGGTATTGTTGGTTGGTTTCCCATGACATGTTTGTTACAAGCATCTGTTTTATGCTTTCTTAATCTGTCTCTGTTTTGCATCCTCTATCCCTTGGAACAACAAAACATGGTGTTTGGTTAATCAATCTGGTTGGTTAGCCTTTGTACTCTCCTGTGGCAGGTTTCGGTTACATATTGTAGATCTCGATCCATCATCTGTCACGTCTGGTGGTTGGCTGGAAGATACTTCATTGGTGGAAAAATATAAAATATCTGAAGAGGCCTATAGTAAGCGTGAAGGCATGTTTTCCCTCTCCCCCTCCTTCTTCTTCTCCTTCTTCCTTGTCTTCCAAAGCTCTTACTTTTTCAAAAGGTGGAGTGTGCATACATAAACAAGTATCTGCATTTATGTAATTTTGGGTTGAACCACTAACTAAACCAATATTTATTTTATCTTTATAAATAACTTAAAGATTGTCAATATCAACATCAATGTATATACACTAGGTCAATAGAATATCTGTAGACTAAGCCTACCTACTTTCCAGTTCATTGAACACCATAGAGAAATTGAGTTTTTTAATTTCCTTGAAGCGTGATATTAATCATATTGTCTTGTTGGTAGTTCTATTAGTTGATTTGGAAAGAAACCTTGCAAGCTATTAGTTGGATTTGGAAAGAAACCTTGCAAGCTTGTTGTAAAAAGTCTGTAAGACTGTAACAGAATACAAGCTTGGAGAGTAGATTTCTCAGCACTAAACAGCTGAGCCTCTCCAAAACCCAAGTCCTAATTTTTTTCATCTCTCCTAGTCTACCCCGATTCACAACTCATTCCTCAGCTAGCTGAATTCCCCTTCTGGTGCATCGTCTGCACCTCTACTTGCTAAGTGCTGACTTCACCAGTTTGTTAGGCTGAATTATAATAAATACTGTCAAATACCTGATCATCAATGGAACTATTTTTTTCAACATCTTTTATTTGTGGAAGTGTCAATAATCAATGATTTTATAATCATGTTTAATTATATTTTGACCTGATTATTATATGGTTTTTATTATGCTGTTTCAGGCACTTTTAGAAAATATAAAGAGAAATTGACGTCCAAAATTCCATCAGCTGTTGAGGAGAAGGTAAGAATTTAATTGAATTATTCCTTTTTCAATTTCAATTTTCTGTTTTAGTGCTTTCTAAAGGCATTTACATTATTGTTTATGATGTCTATTACTTGAGATGGGCCCAAGTGCTGGCTTCTCAGTAACTATTGGATTTCATTGATTTGAGCTTTTGACATTCATTACACAGATACCAGCGCCAGACACCTACATGGAAGACCTATGTGCTAATATCAAGGTTTGTTAACTAATAACTATTATGTTCATGCTTGTTTGTTCTTTATCTACTTACCAATGATTAGATTTGTTCTATTGGTTCTTTTCCTCCTCCGTGTAGTTGTTGAAATTACAGGTTCAGGTTTGGAGAAGTAGGAAAAAAGTATTGCAATATTATTTCATGATAGTTGTCTGTGATTGTGAAATATTAACATAGTACTATTATTTTTTATACTATATGGTACAATGTGTAGTTGTGTACCATCCTAGCTTAATATGGCTACTATCATAATCTCATGAGATATAGAATCCCAACATTGTAATTCCCCTTAGGTTGTGTCTAGGTGGAGTATTTTCAAAATTCAAGAGAATTTAGAATTCATGGGATTTAGAATGTTTCATTTGAATTTCCTCCAATTTCTAATTTTTTCTTTGTTTGGATAGATAATTGCATTACTTTCACTTGTAAAATATCTTGTTTGGGTAAGGTATTTAAATTTCCCTCATTTAAATATATTTTATTTATAAAGAGTAATCAAATTATAATTTTTAAAGAAAAAAATAAATAATCATCTAAATTGAATTCAATTTGAAATCAATTAAAATAAATTAGTAATTTATAGTAATATTAAATTTTATTCATTAAAATATTTTAAATGTAAATTATAAATTCAACTATGATGTAAATAAAATGAGAGTATACATGCATATAACTCCATGTTACTTGAATTAAATATTAAAAAAAATGCAACAATATCAATTAAATGTAACGAGTAAACAAAAATATTATAGATATAAATCAACAATATATAATAAAAAGAAGGCACTTGGCATTAAATTGAGACAAGGAATTTTTGAAATTCCCTCTATATAGGTGGAAATTGAAATTCTCTATTTTAGACAAATAAAATCATTCCATCAAATTCCATGACTTTTGTGATTTCCTCTAATTAAATATACAAACAAAATATTCTCTCCTAATTAATGATAAGAGTTTAATTTTGATGCACTGATAGTGAAAAACTTTTTTAAATCCTTGTATAGGGTTAGTGGATAAAAATTAAATCTTCAATTATAAATCACCTCAAAAAGTACATTCCCTCATTTAATTTCTCTATCCAAACACACACTTAATCTCAGGCTTCTGTTACGAATGTCAAGGATAATGTATTTTTTGGCCCCCCTTTTGAGTATTGTAGTTATTATGTCATCCAAGGTCCCAAAATTATTCTGAATAAATCCATCTTGGGAATGTCAAGGATGAATGACTTCAACAGGCTTAAGCTATTAAAGGAAGCTAATATATGGCCTTTTTAGCTAACATAACCCGCATGCAAACCTCTCAGCTTGAGGCTTGGACAATGCTCTGTTTGGTGCAGTGTTGTTAAATGGCGGAAATGGTGGTGCCATGGCGTGGCGAAAATTGGGTGCCTCGCCATTAACAAGGTGATGGCGTGGAAGAACTGTGTGGCGCACCATGGCGGCCACAATTTGCATGGCGCCATGGCGGATCTGTAGCGGAATGTCGGAAACAGCCCTGAAACCCTTTTTTCCCCCTTTAAAATGAAGGTAATTTAGGACTTTCAGGTTTTAAAACTGAAAGCCCTAATCCCTCAACCCCTTTCTCACTTCTCCCTATCTGAGTCAATCGGCCCCTCTTACTGTTATTGCCTTCTCATCTCTTTTCTGCTTCTTCCCTGCGATGCCACTCCTGGCGGTGTGGGCGGCGGCAGCGCAACACAGCAGCATCGGCAGCGGCGCAACACAGTGACATTGGCAATGGCGCACCACTCCAGCGGTGGCTGCAAACTACTCAAGGTGGTCCACCACCTTCGTCTTTTTCTTCTTTGTTTGCTTCTTTTTCTTCTCTGTTTTCTGCTGCTTCTTCTTCAGTTCTCTGTTCTGCATTTGCCCCCCTTCTGTTTACCGTTTTTTTTTTAAAAAATGCCAGCCTCTTCTTCTCTGTTTTAGGCTGATGTGCACCCTGTGGAAGAAAAATAATACAAAGTTGGTTTGTTGATTTTTTTTCTTTTTGGTTTGGATTATGTCTTTGTGTGAAGTTTGATATTATGTATTTGTGGCTAGGATTATGTCTTTATGATTTTGATATTTTATGGCATTACGTCTTTTGTGGATTAATTTTTGTATTATTGTATATATATATTTATATATTTTTTAAGTCTGTCATGACTTCCGCAATGAATTGGTTGGTCTTTAATGTGATCTTGTTGCTCTATTCTCTGCAATTTCCAAAATGTTAAGGTAGGATCCAGATGTGAAGTTGAGCCTGGTGAAAAAAGGGGCGTTATAAAGTTTGTTGGTCGGGCAGAGTCACTGGGCCCTGGTTTCTGGGTTGGAGTGCAGTACGATGAACCCTTGGGCAAACATGATGGCATGTAAGTTAAATTGCTATTTCTGTGTATGATTTAAAAACAAGTACGCGTAACTCCCAACTATCCTCTTGGTGTGTTTGGAATGAATAAAATATGGAAAAAGTTGATTTCTAAATTAATTCCATTGTTTGAGATGCAAAAATAAAATGAAATTAATTGATTTATAGATCCAATGGAATGGATAGCTTTGTATTTTGAAATCCATGAATTTTTTATTTTATTCCAAACACATCTTAGTTTTCCCTTAAGTTGAGTTTGCGAGTTGGGTTTTGGAGGGGAGGGTAAGGAAGGGAAAGACTTTGAGGGGTATGGTTGTGTTTGAGTTGCATTGGTAGTTAGGGGAGGTGTATGAGGGTTTTTCAAAACCCTCCAAATTCCAAAATGCTCCAAACTCCCCATTTTTAAGTTCTCCCAATTTTGAGGATTTTCAAACTCCTAAACTAGGGGAGGTTCTATCCTCCAAGTCCTTCCCTTCTCTCTCTCTTCCGTCCCCTCCAAAACCTCCCCTCTTCTTCCCTCTCATCAAAACTCCCAAACAAAGTCTTACAGTGTGTTTTTGAGTTGAGTTTTGAGGGGTGTGGTTGTGTTTGTCTTTGAGAGTTGAATTGGTTGTGAGTTGTGTTTGAGGGTCTATCAAAACCCTCCAAAATCCCCAATTTTAAGTTTGTTGGATTTTTCAACTGCTCAAACAAGGTGAGGTTATTTTCTCCAAGTCCCTCCCTTCCCTTCCCTTCCCTTTTTTCCCCTTCGAAACCTTCTCCACCCCTCCAAACACCCAAACAAATCCTTAATTATGTACATTTTGGCATCTAGAAAATTCAGATTATGACTAAACATTTTATAATTTTCTATGTTGCAGGGTCAAAGGAGTACGCTATTTTGAATGCCCTCCATCTCATGGTGGAATGGTTAGGCCAGAGAAAGTGAAGGTTTGTCGAGAACAATATTGTAGTCGCCCTTTAGTTTTGTTAACTTTTTGTAGCTCATGTTTTTTTTTTCTTTTTATATTTTCCTGATAAAAGGAGTTCATTAAGACAAAGGAAAATTACAGTTAAGGAATCCTCCCTAATATAACACGCAATATAGAAAAGTATCAATAGAGCAAAGCTGCCCGATCCCTCGACGTAGTTGTTGGGTAAACCCCATGAAAGGGCATGATATAAAAAAATAATTTCCATTTTTGGCTGAACTTTCCTCCCAAGGGCAGATTACGTCGTAAGTGCAATTTCTTACTCTCATGTCTATTATTACAGAGAAGATGGTAAAATCTCACCTTAAGTGATTTAGGGTTTGGATGTGTATGAAGAAACCTATAGAGGCTCTAGTAAGGAGAGTGGCTCAGATAGAGGGTGGTCTTAGAGATAGAGCAGACCTAAAAAGACTATAGGTGAAACAATTAAAAGAGATTTAAATGTTAATGGTTTAGACATAAGTATCATTTGAATAGAGTATCATGGCATTGAACATCACTTAGTCGACCCCATTTCATGGAATAAGGTAGTTAGTGTCCATAACTCCATAATGGATTATCCAGAAGTGGATGTCCCATTGAGACATCCACTTCATTTCCGTTAGATGTAGTGGAAAAATGGGGATGGGTGGGGATCATCATCACATCTAATGTTAAAAAAAAATTGGGACATCCACTTTTGGATGTTAAAAAAACATTTCTTTTACTGTTAAACAATCCATAGGCTTCTTAGCTTCCTTCAGATTTGGTCTCATTAGATCACCTTGTATGGGTGTTAAGTGTTAATTGATACCGTCATGTACAAGACTGGGTTTAAGCTTGGTTTGGTATTGTTGTAGCTCTAAAAATTTGCTTTTGGAGTGCTGCTCTCAAAAAGCCGTAGTGGTATCATTTGGTAAAATAGTAGAAAAGCGGCTCTTGATAAGCAAAAGACATAGAAATAACATTTGGCAAATCTATCATAAATTTGCTCTTAACATCTAAAATGACTATAATGAGAGAATTAAAAAAATTAAAAGTCATAATTAATACAAGTATATAATTAGTTTTTTACTAAAATATACTAGATATATTGGTCTTTTGAATTATAGAGAGCACAAGCCAACTCTGAAAGAATACCTCACAAGGTTCTCTCTAAAGCACCCCTAGCTAAAGGATCCCACCTTTTTGGTTTATCAAACACCAACATGACTTATGCACTTGATAAGCTAGAGCACATAAAGTCTGGGCACCCTCGTGAAGAGCATTACCACACCCACTCTTAGGCTGCGTTTGGATTCGAAGACGGAGACGGGGATAGAGTACAAATCTTTTTGTATCATGTTTGGTTTGTAGAGACAGAGACAATTTTCTAATTGTCCATATAACTGGGACAGAGAGACGGAGACAGAAGACATAAGAATTTGTATAATAATACCCTTATTTGGTGGTGGTTCAATGGTGGTCTGACGACGGCCCGCGATGGTCCGGCAGTGGCCCACGGTAGTCTGACGGCGGCCCGTGGTGGTCAGGGGTGGCCTGACGAGGATCAACAATGTCATTTTATTTTTATGTCCATTGTCTCCATCTATACAAACAAACGCGATACGAAGACGATCATTTTTCCGTATTGTCTGTGTCTTTATGTCTGTCTTTCCGTCTCCGTCCACTCTTGAATCCAAATGCACCCTTAGTAAACTGTTAGTATCCTTATTGTTGGTGAACAAACCTTCGCATAGTCTTGGTTTTTGAAGATGACACAATTCTGTTATGCATGAAAATGGAAATGATTACGCTTTCTATGGCTTTATTTTGAGCACTTGTCGCTCTTTATGTTTTCAGGGAAATGATTTTAGCCCTCCATTGATTTGTTGTGCATGAAATGAAAGTGGGAATAATTAGGCATTATATGGCTTTATTTTATGCACTTGTCAACAGTTAGTGTTGGAGTGTGCAACCACATGCTTTCTTCAATATAATAGACTGAATGGTTGAGGTTTCTTGTGCAATCCAGCTATGGTATTTTACTGCCCCTAGAAGTGGAAAACTACACATGTTAAGGATGAGATTCTAGAAAAAAAATTATCTTTTAATTGATTTTTATAAATCAAATCGTTATAAGAAGTAAACCTATTTTACGTTTGGATATTAAATTAATGAGTAGTGTTACATATATATCATAAAAATAAGTTATTATCAGTCACCATATGTAATAATTTAACTTTTTAAAATTATTAATCCAATTTTTAAAATGTTTGGTTAATGTATAATAATAGTAAAAGTTAGATTAATAGTTTTAAAAAGTTGAATTATTGGTGTAAAAAAACATTTCTTTAAATTAATTTGTTAGGAAACATTATTAAAAAAATATTTTACTTGTAAACATTTTGTTATGTAAAAAAACTTTTTCCAAAAAATAAAATTATAGCTTTAAGTAAAAAGATTATTTCTTACTTTTTCTAGTGATTTATGCTTTTTTACTGAAAAGTTTTACCCAATACATTAAAAAATAAAAGATGTTTTTAACAATTTAAGAAAATAATGGTACAAAACCATACTAACTCGATGAAGAGAAAAAAAGGAAATAATAAAAAAATATTAACTAGTCCTATTTATCATTAAAAAATGAGTAATGCTACATGTAAATCATAAAATAAGTTATCATTAGTCATCATATGTAATAATTTAAATTATATGTAATAATTTAATTTTTTAAAATTATTAATTCAACTTTTAAAATATTGGATTAATGTAAATATTAAAAGTTAAATTAGTAGTTTTAAAAAGTTAGATTATTGTATATGATGACTAATGAAGATTGTTTTTGTAGTGTAAAAAAATATTTCTAAAAATATATATAATTTATTATCTCCACAAATCTTTTCCAGGTTGGTGACTACCCTGAACGAGATCTCTTCGAAGAGGATGAAATCTGAGTGTGGATGAGCAAAGCTGCTTTCAACTACATGGTATCGCTCCATAGATTTCCTCTATTCAAAGTCAAAGTCAGAACATTAGAGTTAGATTTGTAAGCTTTTTAAGGCTCTGGATATTTGGTGTTAATCTGTCGAGGTCTCATGATTGTTTATATTATTTTAATTCAGTAGAAATGAAACAAGAAGCCTGTCACAACGTCCCCGATGGATATCATGACTAAAAAAATAAAATAAAATGGAGTCGTCATTAATTTTAATTATGGAAAAATTGAAAAACTATGTATATTGTAAAAAATTGGTCTTTTTAGAGATAGTGTTCGGGAGCATGATTAGAGAATGATGAGAACTTAATCTACATTCATATAAATACGGTTATCCTGAAATTAATTATATAAATTTATACTAGTTACATAACCCGTGCGTAACCCGTGCTACGCACGGGTACATTAGATTAACTTGTGGAAATGAAAAATAGATAGTGCATGATTTTAATTATAATCGAAAATTAAAAACGGACCTGTGAAAAAATGTTGTTTTTAAAAAAGAACTAAGTCTGTGCATGGGGAAGCTTTATATTGTAACATATGGAAAGTTAAGTACACACGATTGTGCGGCAGACATGTGATTTATGGAATTATAGTATATTATCGTATTATTAAGCAAGAATGATATAATGGAACTGGTTAATTATTAGTTGTCTGAATAGGAATTTTAATTAATTTATGATGATAGCAGTGCAAATGTAGGAGCAAAAAATTTCAAAAATATACAGATACAGAGGAATACGGAACTACAAAGTGTGAAACTTGTTTATATTAATTTAAGTTTTCAAAAATTTCTCTGTAGGCAACATTGATTGTGCTTTCATGGCTGCACAATTCATTGTTTGCGGATAATATACGTAGACCATTTTTTGTCTTCACACAAGATAATGCGACATATAGTTGACCATGAGAGAAAACTGGTCTTGGGAGATATAATCCAACCTTATCAAGCGTTTGACCTTGTGATTTGTTAATCGTCATTGCAAAACAAACCATTAGAGGGAATTGTCGTCGTTTAAATCGTACTGGGATAGCCAATGTGTTTGGTACCATGGTTAAGCGGGGTATTAGGACAACATCATCGCTGTTTGGACCAGTCAACACAGAGCACTCAACAACATTTGTACCAAGTCTTCTAACCATTAGCCTTGTGCCATTACAAAGTCCATTAGGTTGGTCAATATTCCTCAGAAGCATAACAGGTGATCCTTCCTTGAGCAACAATTTGTGGGGAGGCAACCCTGAACAATTTATGTCGTTTAATATTTCTGTGGAGAATGCTTCAAGCTCCGCCTCCATGTTTCCCTCCTCCATGCATAAGGTATCCGAACTAAGGTATTCCTTTTCACACCCTGGTATGTGTGTCATTACTTCAGAGTTGACAAAATTAACATCTTCAAGCGTGGGTGCAAGAATTGCCCGACCATTAAGAAATTAATTTGTTTTGAAATTGACTGATATATCAGGATAGACAAAGTTAATTAATTCTTGAAGAGGTTTGTCTGAGCTTGTAATTGATAGTTCTTGGGGGATTTTAATAAGTGACTCTCCATCAAGTGAATCTCCTTCAATACCATTCCCAATGCGCAACAACCAATCGCTAAAGTCAGCGACCAATAAACTGTCTTCTGTTGATGCACCTCTGCTCAATCTCATATTTTGGGTTAGTGTTAAAACCTTACAGTCATCCCAAAGATATGATGAATTTATGGTTGCCATAACAATGTCTTGTCGTGTGCCTCTTGGTATAACTGGTAAAATTTGCCTAAAATCAACATCAAGTACAACAACCTTCCCATCAAATGGTGCATTAGCTTGAAATTTTTCTGTTGTACTCAGTATGTCCTTTAAACACCTATCGAGAGCTTCAAAACAGTATTTGTTAAGCATAGGTGCCTTATCCCAGATAATCAATTTAGCTTTGCATAATAGCTCAGCATGCGGTGATCCGGCTTTTATATTACAAATAGACTCTTCAGTGACATTAATTGGAATTTTTAATCTAGAGTGTGTTGTACATCCTTTAGGAAGTAGTAAATAAGTTATACCGCTGGACGCAACATTTAGAACAATGTCACCTTTAGCGCGAATGGAAGCTGAAATGATATTCCACAAGAATGTTTTACCTGTTCCTCCATATCCGTGAACAAAAAAAAACCCGTGACCTTGTACGTATATGGCATTAAGAATAGTTTTGAACGCATTTAATTGCTCATGATTGAGACGTGAAATATTTTGGTCAACAATTTGTTGTTGTGCACTTGTGTCAAAACACAATTCATCAGCAAGAATTGTATCATGAATGTTAAATGTGGTTTGATATTCTGGTGTTGGCATATTATCAAATTCATTAAGTGACCGTCCATGGTTATTTAATAAGGTTTCTATTCTATTGAGACAATCAGACATAATCTGGGCTTCAGACATTACAAATTCTGCACGTTAATACAAATTTGAAAAATTAAAAAAATGTTTTAGGACATGGTATAATATTTATCGACAAATTGAGTAAGACAGTATATAGGAATACTTGGATTGTGATGCAAAATTCTTCGTTCATATAAAATGTTATCAGAAAGATGCTTCCAACATGTATTCCAAAGTTCAGCAGGGTCTTGTACATTGTTTGATAACAAAACAGTGACAAAGAGCTGCCTAATGTGTTTTGCAGATGCCCACGTACTTGCTTCCAAAATTACATCAATGTACTCCTTGTCATCCTGCAAGAGACCTAATGCAAAACAGACTTCTTTGAAAGTATTGTATATATTATTCCCAACAGTTTTGATATCCTCATAAGATGTGCATCCCTTTTGAATGTTTAACAATAATCTCAAATAATAATCTTCCCTATTGTGTGCTGGCACATGTGTAATTCTTCCAATAGCAAATGAAAATTTTCTAGGCTCCCATTGTTTAGCATTTTTCTTCCATACAAATTTGGATGGGAATTCAGTGTACGTTAGTGACCTGCCGGTTGAATATGTTTTATTTGCTTCAAACCAGCCAATTAACATAGTATTTTGGCCCACAGCTGCATGGAGAACATCGGCTATATCGTCACTATCTTTGTACACAACTGGTTGTTGATTAGGCAGATGAAATTGTAATCTTATAACTGGTGGTTCCTTAATCTATATTTCAAAGCTAAAAATTCTCCAAGATGCCTCACATGCAGATATGTATCGACAATCATAATAGTTTGCAACTTCATCAATGACGGAACATTGTTCATGACTTTTGGTTGTGAGCATTGCCGTTACACGATCATTCCCCTTGTGAACATACTTGAACAAATATTTAATTGCTGAAGTTTGACATGCATATTCTACATTAACATGACAGCCATATTTTAATAACAATTGTGGGTTATATGGTACTACATATCTATTATCAATATAATTACCCTTAACCATTATGGAAACACCATTATCTCTCCTCATATATTTGGGAAAACCTGAGTCATCAATAGTAGTTCTATTCCTAAAAGGCTTGGGAAATAATTTAGAGCACTTACCTTGTATCATGCATGGACTATTGATGTTGTAATTGCCGCACGGACCATGTATCATGAACCGTTCAACATACGCATGCAGTTGTGGGTTTGTAATAATGTCAGGTATTTCAGCTCATATGACCTTGTCTATATCATTAGGGCCAGTAGGCTTGAACTCCTTTTCCATAAAAAGTAAGATGTGTGCATGTGGCAAGCCTCTTTTTTGAAACTCAACAGTTGCGACATCTGTAAGTTTAAAAAATGCAAAAATTTAATCAAACAAAACATAATGATAAGTCAAATGCGTATTTTACCCACATGGAACGATCACTAAAAATTAGCAACCAGGAAAATAAGTGTAAACTTACATGCTGAAATGCGACCAAAATAGCATCCTTCCTTAAAATCCTTGATTAGTTGATTAAGTTTAATTTTGAAAACTCGGGTTATAATATATGGCCGATCAGAAGGTAGAATTCCTCTTGCGGTAGTAAACCTTTTAATTTCAGGCCATTCCGGATTGCATGTAATTGTGATAAAGTAACTTGGGTATCCAACATACCGACAAATAGCAAACGCATCTTTGCAATTATTAAACATATATCGGGGGCCTCCAGTTAAAGAACTTGGAAGAATTATGCGCTTGCCTGTTTGAGCAGCTTCCGTTTCTCCTCTAGATAGGCAGTCATGCAAGCCGTTGTAATGCTCAACTCTCAATTTAGATTGGTTACACCGTACGAAGTTCAATCTATCAGCTTCAATCATGGTATATGTGTCAACCAAAAATTGTTGCAGTAACCTCTTGGCAGACAAAATGGTGGGTGGCTCGTTCATTCTGTTTTGAAGACGATATGAAATGAATTCTCTAATGCTTAGACGTGTACGTTTTCTCATGGAATGGCTGGCGACATTGTTAGATGTCGCAATGTCTGGTCTATATCCATCTTCACCATAAGGGAATAAAAGAGGATATTGTAAGCTTAGAAACATTGGGTGGTAGACGTCAATTCTTTTTAGTTTTTTAGATTGAGTCTCAACAATAATATCTCTACCCGGCATGTTATTGTCAATATCACCAACAACCAACGCGGCTATCTCAGAAGATGTAGGAAGATTATACACTCTACCATCAGTGTCTCGCTTACGAATCAACTTTAGCCTAATATTGTGACTCGTATAATTGTCGATTCTATCGCGTGCATACCGAAAGCATTTTACCAGTGAATTGTGGGTGTCAAGCATTCTTCGTAATTTATCAACAATCAACTTTTGCAAATTCTTTTCTGCTTCACTATCACTACAAAAAAACAGTACAAAAAAATATTATAAACAATGGTAACTCCAAGGTACATACTACGTATATTTGATTGTATAAATAGATACTTGGGTATAGGAATGAGTACCTAACAAAGTGTAATCTGTTCTCGATCTCATGATCAGTGTCATAAATATATAACTGTGCAAATATGGGTCTTTGGTTTTCTTCTGGAAGTAAGCTACCAATAGAACGATAATTTTGCCCACTGATTTGGAAAATGGGTGGTGCCCTACCACTATTAATCGTTAAATTAACCTTGTCAGCCATTGATGTAAATGCAAACATATTGTTGAACATTCGAATGTTTTTCATGAAATACCGTGATTGTTCATCATTCTTTTGCATTAATTCAGTTAGAATGTCTGGTGGTTGGGTTAATTTAGGCAACATAACTTTCCTTTGCATGCAACATAAGGAGAATTTTGGTCTTGACTGTCGAAAGCTCCTACAAAAAAGGGTAGTGGGTGTTGTCAACTAAATCGACATTTTTAATAAGTGGGGGCAGAGCAGCAAGAGGGTTGTGAAGCACAATAGTATTTGGTGACAGTTCGTCCATGCAGGGATCATGAATAACAATATTGAACAAACCTGCACCCATGTAATGGCCTTTAAGCCAACCACCATTATCCAAGCCATAAGCAGTGATTATGTCGCCAATACCATTGATAATGTATCCATGGTCGTCTGTTTTGTGGAGGTTGATTTCGAACTCATTACCACTATCATCGAGGAAACAAATTGGTGACAGGAGGGAGTGTTTGAATTTATTGTATAGGGCTTCAGGCATCAAGTATACATCCTGGGAACAAAAAAATGATACTCTTTTTTTAAATTTTGTTAAACGCAGAAGAGAAAAAATATAAACAGTAAAACATCGCGAAAAACACGTACCCGAAACGGAAGCAACTCCATCCAGAATTTCTTGAACCTTGGGTCGTCGGGGATGTCCATTGCTTGAGTGTGCGAGGACATGAGTCGGAGAACCTGTATGGGAATGAAAATAATAACAATGTGTCAAGGTTAGCTAAATGCTTAAGTGACTTTGTTTGAGGTAATTAGGCACATGACAAATAAAATTACCTATGGAAGCAATATAAAAGGGTTGTGATATTGAAGGGGAGAACAAAACGGAGCGTCCAAATTGAAGTCGGCCATGGGAAGGCCTCATTAAGGTATATAGGTTTATAATAGAATGCTTGGGGTAGCATTTATTGCTTTGATAAGACATGCTGGGCCACTTGCTAATAAAGACATAGCATTTAATGCTGATGGACGAAATTACTTAGCAGGATGTAATGATGAAAATAAATTTGTTTGACATTATGCAAATGGGGTACAGGGAATGCACTTTGGTTTTTTAGTTTTATATAAATTAAGTGTAAGGAAAACTATTGAACAATTATGTATAACTGATTAATAAATATTTTATAATAACAAATTTTAATGGATATTATGATCGGAGGATATTAAAGATGTGGTTATGGCTGTGATAATGATTTTAAGTAAAAAAATTGGTAAATAAATGTTTCTGAATAAAATAATGGCCATGATTAAACTGTTGTTAACTATATATATACACCTAATCGTGGGAACCAAAGATTGTAGTGCAGTTTTTTTTTAAGCGATAGTATTAGATTAAAGGTGATTACCTTATGGGTATATATTTTTTAAAAATGTGCACACACATGTATAAATCGATAAATAAATATTGTAATAAACATGTGACCGGATTTAAGCAGCTTGAAGGGAAATTGTATTTATGAAACCAAATTGAGAAATTTAAAAAATTTTCAAACCATAGTGGGATGGTGTTGGGCTGATACGGTGTAAAAACAATTAATATATCAAATATGAGACTTGTTTAAGGCGTTCGCCCACTGATTGAAATTTTAAATTACTTGGGGTTACCTTAGCCACTAAATATATTTCAACCGATTAGAGTGGTTAAGTGATTTACGTGGAATTAATCAACTGTAGTCGGGCGTAATATTTGGAAAGGGATTTATATATATATATATATATATGGGAGATTTACTAATTTTTGGATAAATAACTATTCCGAGTTATATATATTTGTATAATTGCATTTAATTATTGTACATGTTTACATACACATAACATTCTTTTAATAAGGCTAACAAACCAAAGAGGATGAATAATAAAGTTAATTAATAACATTACTTTTAAGGTACTGACATACAAAAAAGTACATGTATTTTTTACTTAGACACTTGATAGAACAACACATACTGGTTTAACCCGTAAGAGGAGATACATTCCGGTTTGAACATACATAATTAATAAAAATTAATATCAAGGATTACACAAGGACAACAACCAAGAAACATCAATAACCATAGAGTGGTCGGTCATATATGTTGCAAAACACCATGATTAAACCTTCGATGCTTGTTTTCCCACTATCCGAAAGAACAACAACACTAATCTCCGACATGTGTGGTGTTTGTGGCACCTTTCATACCAGCTTCTTCCACTCCACCATCAGGCGACCTGTTAAGGTCAATCGGCATATGGTTAAACAAAGAGTCACCAAAATCTTCAATGGAAAAGTCGGCAAAAGTATCAGGTGGTCCTGATTTAGCTGAGAATAGCTCGAAATTAGCGTCGGGGTAGATTGTCGGGGATAGGGATGGGTGGAACACATTTGGGGTGATGGGAACTGCAATATTTTGTGTTAGTATATCCCAATCATTTTGTAAGATCGTATTAAACGAAGGGATGAGGAGCTTGAAACCATTTGACATATTGAAATTTGGTAACATGTAACTTAGATGATTTATAAGTAGATGTCCAGTTTGGGTGGGGCATGGCAACTTCTTATTTCCAAGGGTTCTGACTTTAACCATGAACATGTTGTTGCCGGAGTATCAAATCTTGAGCCTGCAACCAACCGAGAGCCCATAAGAAACCATGATATCGTCAAGCCCATACACAATATATCCCTTCAACTCAGCTTTAGACAACAACATGGTGAACATATTCCCGGCTGCATTAACAAAAGTTTGTATACTTCCCAACTCTTGGCCAAATCGGATATAAAATGGGGCTGGCAAATTAGGGAACACTTGGGGAAAAAGTTACACAGTTAGAAACAGTGACCAACACAAAGGAAAGATAAGTAAATAGAGAAGATTGAGTTTATAGACAAACCATATCTGCAAGAACATCCATGTAAAACAACCGAAAATGAGGTTGGTTCAGATTGTCGGTGGCCATTTAAAAGAAGGTGCAGCTACGGCCAAATAGACAAATAGGTCGGAAGGTAGTCAGTGCAGGAGTGGGAGATGCGAGAGTAACGATGTTGTTTGAAGGGGGGAAGTGAATGTACGCGTGGTTATTTATATTGGGGAGAGGAGGATCAAATGGACCTATGGAAAAATGGATTGGCAAAGTAAAGGCAAATGTTTTTTTTTTCCTGTTAATGGACTAGGCTGATGAATACAGGGGAGATGTATGGAAGACCAATTAAGGATCATGCTTAACAACAGTTCGGCAATACGTGTCGGAAGGCGAAGTGGAAGGCTTTGTTTTTTTTTTTTGTTTCCTGTTAATGGACTGGGCTGATGAATACAGGGGAGATGTATGGAAGACCAATTAGGATCATGGATGAACAACAGTTCGGTTACATGTGTCGGAAGGAGAAGTTGAAGGTCTTGTTTTAGAATATTAGGGAGATTTATAATTAATAATAGTTATTGTCTCCTTTAAAATATTAAAATAAACATAAAAAACCAATATTAAAAAAAAGAAACAAAATAATTTTTTTAAAATTTTTTTTGTGTTGACAGGTTGTAGCATGCGTCGATGTATCCTCTGCTGTAATGAGGAACTCAAATACACGTCGTTCTTCTAAAAAATTGTTGTGTGTTAGATGTCTTTTAGAAAATATAGGGCGATAGTTCGCACAAGTACCTTATAATTTACAGTCCTGAGGGTGATTAAATCACATAACGAGATCATAAACGATAAAAAATGGTTTGTTGATTCGTTTTGATTTTGATTTGAGGAAAAAAATGCTTTTAAAAAGAGAAAATAATTTGTTATTTTAATAGGAAAAAAACCTTTAGGGGGCGTTTGGCACATTACCGTGGAAGATTATCGGTAATCTAGATTACCTTGTAGATAGATTACCTCTAATTAAATTACCGGTAATCCACATTACCTTGTTTGGTATATACAAATAACATTACCGGTAATTCACATTACCTTGTTTGGTATATTAAAAAGATTACAATGTAATGTATGTATATTACTATAATGCCCTCTAAATAATTATAAAATAAATTAATCAAATATAATTATATTACATATATTATTAAAATACATTCTAAAATACATATATGACTATAATACCCTTTAATTTTTAGTTTCACTCTCTAAATATTTTATTAAGTAAAATTTTAATAATTTTATATTTAATTAATTATTTATATACTATAATATATAATATGTTATATATAAATTTCTAATTTTCTTTGATTTAATAGTAAATTATTGAGTGAATAATTACTTTAGTCTTTATATTTTAAATTTAATATCAATATTTTCGATTTTGACATTAATATAATTATTTAACAAAAAAAAATTCAATAAAATAATTATATTATTCTTGTAAAGAATAGGATTTGTGTTACAGTGATTACTATTTGTCACAGTCTATTAGAAAAATATAAAATAAGGAATATCAGTATAATTTGTTAGAGAAATAATTGTGTAATAAAATGAATTAGAGGATTATCCAGATTGCCACCTAATATGGGGTAATCCACATTACCACTTTGGAGGTAATGTGGATTACTAGATAATCCACATTACCAATATCTTTGTCAAACCAAACGAATCAATTTGAACTACCAGGTAATTTAATTGCAAAATTACCGGTAATCTATCAACATTACCTCATAACAAATGCCCCCTTAGGGTACAAGACGATATGATTCGCACAAGTACTCCACAATTTATAATCCCGAAGATGATTAAATCATACAACGAAATTCTAAATTATAAAAAAAAAGATTTTATAAAGTTTAATTTGGTTTTAACATAAAATAAATGATTATTGCTTTAAAAAAGGGTTTTACCTTTCACCTAAAAAAATCTACAAGGGCCCAGTAAACAAGAAAAAAGGAAGAGAGAAGGGAAAAAAAATCAGAAACAAAAGGGCCCAAGAAAAACAAAAGAGGGGTCCATCTCTCTCAATACCCTAATTCTCTTCTTCAGAGAAAGAAGGACAGAGGTTTCGCAGGCGTCGCGGAGATAGAGATCGAGGGTGAGGGTACGAGGGAGAGAAGCAAGGGTGGCGGCGTAGCGGTGTACGAAGGTGGACCTGAGCGACGACGATTGGACACGAGCAGCGCGACTGGACACGGGCGGCGTGGTTGGAGGTGCCACAATGGTGCTCCACTGCTGAGGGAAGGGCAACCGGAGAAGAAGGGAGGCGGTGCTCGCGGTCTGGCGACGGGAGGAGATTAGTCGGCGGGCTAGGGTGCAATGGCAGAACGAGGGGAGTGAACTCTGTCGTCGCCGCTATAGTCAAGGGAGGGAGAAGGAGAACCGAGGAAGGAAGAAGATGGGCGCGCAACCCTCACCGCCGCCGCTGCTACGATTGCCAGGTGCCGCGGAGGTGGTGAGGGAACCCGAGGAGAGAAAGGAGCAGAGCTACCCCTCCACTACCTCTACGGCGCAACTGCAGGTATGGAGGGAAGGGAGAGGCGGTGGTGGTTCTAGGGTGCAGTGATGATGATGTTAAGGTGCAGTGATGATGATGCTAGGGTGCAGTGATGATGATGATGATACGGTGGTATTGACAGGGCAGAGAGAAAAAAAATTACCTACTGTTTCTTGAGGACTGGAATGTGTTGATCTCTTCCCTCAAACTATTTACTTTTTCATTAAACGTGTAAAAACTTAGGTAGCGTTTGGTAGCTGTCCCAAGTCAGTGAAGACAGAGACACATAGATATAAATGGACAGAGACACAAAGAGACTGTGTCTCTATATGGTGTTTGGTAACAATGGACATGACACAAAAATTATTTTTGTTTTGTGTTTGATAATAGTGGAAATGATATAAAAACATGTAAAAATGACATTGGATATACATAATGTGAATTATGTTAAGTCATGGAGGGTATATTGGTCATAAAATTTCATTAAAAGAACCAGTCCATTTCAGTCCATCTCAGTCCTTCACTTCTAGAGTGGACACAAATTTTGTGTCTTTTCTGTCCATGGACAGAAATTTTTGTTCATCTGTGTCTCTGTCTCATAAACCAAACAGGATTAGTCTCTCTCAGTCTCTGTCTTTTGTGTCTTGGGACAGCTACCAAACGCTACCTTAAGGAACTGAATTAACCTTCTAAGACTTAAACACCATGACTAAGTAAATAAGAAGTTTTTCTAAAACTTAATCTTCAAAACTATCTTCGAACTCACTCAGAAGAGGTATCTTCTAAGAAAGCGAACTTAAGTTTCTCAGAAGTTTAAGTTCTCATAAAGTCTTACGTTGAGACTTAGAAGCATTTTGTTCTAAGAACTTATTTTGTGAAAATCATTTTTGACAAAAATTTTAAAAGCACGATTCAATCCCCCCTCTTCCCTTCTCGTGCAAACACACACCTTCAATGTTGGGTATTTTGTTCTTCCAAAGCTCGTAAGGAGTTTTCTTGAGAATGGGTCCTAGAAAAACTTGATTTTGAATGTAGCATGAGATGTTTACAACCTCAACCCAGAAACCTTTCGAAAGACCATTTTCCAAGAGCATTGTTCTAGTCATCTCTTGGAGGCTTCGATTCTTTCTCCCAGTCACTCCATTTTGTTGTGGGGTTCTAGGAGAAGAGAATTCATGAGCAATACCCAAGTTTTCACAAAACCTTCAAAGACATGATTCTCAAATTCTCCACCATGATCAGAACGTATGGTAAGGATCTGAGAGACTTTTTCGCTAGAAACTCTTTTTGTAAAGCTTTTAAACTTTTCAAATGTCTCTTCCTTAGAAACTAAAAAGAATACACATGTAAATCTAGAATAATCATCCACTATGACAAGACCATAGCGTTTTCCAGCGAAGGAAGCAGTTGTAGTAGGACAAACAAGATCCATGTGAAATAGCTCAAGTGGTTTCTGAGTAGAAACTATTTTCTTGCTAGGAATAGAAGCCTTGGTCTATTTTTCCTTCTCACAGAAGTCATAAGTGACATCTCTGTTGTATTTGAGCTTGGGAAGACCCTTTACAAGTCCCTTCGAAGAAAGCTCAGAAAAGTAGTTTCATATGGGCGTGACCAAGTTTCTTGTGTCATAGCCACTTGTCATCTTCGACAGAGACAACTTCACATTCTGATCTTTGAGATCCTCTAGATGGATAATGTAGATGTTTCAAACATGTTTCCCTTCTAGAACGATCTTGCCATTTGTGAGATCAATCACGTGGCAATACTTGGCAAGAAACTCAACTTTTAAGCCTTTGTCATATAATTGATTAATGCTTAGAAAGTTATGAGTCAAGCCATCAACAAGTAAAACAACATAGATTTGGTGAGAATCATCCTTACCAACATCTCTAATAGCAGTGACTTTGCCCTTTGGCACCTAATCACCAAAGCCGACATGGTTCCTCCTTTCTTGGGTTTTAAGCTTTTGAACTAGTGCTTACTTCCAGTCATGTGCCTCGAGCAACCCACTGTCCAGTACCAACTGCTCAATCTCGGTGGTGGAGCAGCACTTGTTGATGCATTTAGAGTCACATAGTTAATTGGTTTAGTTACCGATGTTTTGTTGGGTCCTTTTGTGTTAGTTTTCTTAGCCGTTTGGCCTTGTTTTCTAAAGGTAGGATGTGGTTTCTGAGTTTTATCAACCTTTTGTTTTCCTTTCTGAGAAACCTTGTCCTTATGAGAGGGGTTTCTTCTCTTAGCTTTCTGAGCTAGAGAGAGGTCAGACCCTTTCTCATTTTTGGACATCTCTCAGAACCATGTCGCACCTTGAAACACATTGTGCAAATACATGGAATCTTGTTCAAGGATGGATCAATGGATTTAGGATCGAAAATTTTTTGCATGGATAATTAAATCACAATATAATTCATGCATGTACATTAAAGCCATCAATTACATCATCAATAAATCACCATAATCATCAAATAAGGGTTGAATAGAATAATTAATTTAATTATTAATTATTAATTATTTATTCATATATACTAGAGTATGAGGATAGATGGTGTTACAGGGATCATTACCTTGAGTAAATCCTACGAGGCCCGATAATTAAGAGAACCCATTAGTTCTTCTAAGTTATGCGGTATCTAGCACCCACGTAAGTTCTATCATACGTCACGATCTCGGAATCCTCATTAGGTCGTAGTAACAAGATTTCCAAATCACTTTGTGTGCTTAGAGCTTCTTCGTCTCACGGAACTAAGGATTAGTCGTTTTCCACTTTCATGAGAATACGCTTTACATAACCATCATCATCGGGGGAACATGCCTGAAATATATACACAATCATCATCACATCATTACAGGTAGGACAATGTGTCCAATGCATGAAATTCACCCCACCATATTGGTAACATCAACCAAATTACTAATTACGCCATGGTTGCAATTAGGGGTGAAAGTAGGCCAAACCGCCCGTCAGGGGCCTATGGCCTAGTCTGCATTAGGCCTGGTCTGGCCTGGCTCGTTATTTTAATAAGGTAGGCTAAGGCTTTTTTTAAAGCTTGTTAAGTTAAATAGGTCAAGTTATAGGCTACTAAAAAAGCCCACATAGCCTAACAGGTCGGCCTATTTATCATTATCACCATCATCATTATTATTTATTATAGCTCATCCTAACTCTCTCCCCCTGGATTGATACCAGAGCAGGGACGAGGCGGGGGGTGCAAAGATTGAAAGTAATATGATACAAGATTTAGAAAGAACTAATATTATTATTATTATTATTATTATTATTATTATTGTAGTAATAAGAAAGGTGATAAAAAGTACAGAGAGTAAAGATATTATAATAAAAACTTATTTTATTTTTAATTTAAAGAGCTAACACATCTAATTTTCTTTTTAAACACTCAATACTTTTATTTAAAATTTCTAAATCACTTTCAGTTAATTATAAATAGAAGGATGAGCTAGAATTGGTAGTGCTGATAATTGTAACTCTTGAATTTCAATTTTTAAATCATTAATGTTTTCAATAACATTTTCTTTAGCAAAATATAATTTCTTTAAACCAGTTCTATGTAAATATAATGGATAAATTATAGTCATAAAAGAAAGTAAGATAAGAAGCTTACAATGTGCAAGAAATCTTCTGCTTGAAACTGGTAATTTTATTTAACAATACGCTTACAAGGAAAAGATGCAAAGTTACACAAAAAAAAATTTCTGAAATGAGAGAGTAAGGTCGGATGTCTTCTCCCGGTACCTTCTCCTCTTTTACATCTTTCTTATATAGAATATAATAAATCTTAATTTCATAACACTTGTACCGTGAGTAAGCATTTGTGCCTTGTACTTACCAAGTCTAATAACTCTAAATTTTGGAAAATATTCTCAATGCTAGTCATGATGGCTTCTTACATGCATATGAGTTTTACTTAACTAGAACACTTGGCCGTTCTTAGCCTTTACGAGTCCTTGCTTGGATTATTTTTTTATTTTTTATTTTATTATTTATTTATTTACTATTATTATTATTATATATATATATATATATATTTATAATATTATTATTTAGTGCAAATCTTTTACAAATCATACGGGTCTTGTGAGTCTTCAAAATAATTTTCTGGACTTGAAGCGGTGTCTTCTTTTAGTGTTGATGACGTGATAGCTTGTATCCTTTCTCTCATTTCGTCTTCAGAAGTGGTTGCTGCTAGAGCTGCTAAGAGTTGTTGTTTTTGGGCGAGGAATTGTGATTCTTCTTCATAAGCTTTTTGAGAAAATTGCCTTGTTTGACTAGTACTTGGACTACTTCGCTTATCTTTGGAGAGACTAACCCAATTATCTATAATTGTTTTGCTGATAAGATTAAGATCAAATTTGCTCCACCATTTTACTTTAATTATTTTTACTATATATTGGACACTGAGATTATCAACATCTTTCATTGAATCATAGTCCCATGTCATTATCCAACATATTCCCATGGCTGCTACATATGATATAAGTTGGTAGTCTGCTACAAAATTGGTCTATTCATAACCCATGACTACTGCTTTTGGGAAAATATATGGTATTGCTCCGAAGTCATAGAACCATTTCATAAACCATTTTGGTAGTTGTAATGAAATCCCTTTTATGAACCAGAAGAAGCAGGAATGGGGGCTCAAATTCAAATACAGGGCATCGTGCCATGCATTTATGTAATCATAATAAGTGTATTCCTGAGGATTGAACTGTCTAGAAAAACTTTTACTCTTAAACATTTCTTGGCCCCAATCTTGTATAAATAATACCCTCATTATTTTGATTCGGGAGAATGAAATCTCTCCGGTAGTAGGATTTTTTGTGTGGGTTAACTCAATTGACTCCGTGTCTACTAATATAAACTCATAAAATTTTTGGGTCTTTCTTAGATCTACTGGGACATAATGGAAGGGCTCTGAAAATATATGTTTGTACATAATTCTCCGATCTATTTGGAACCACTCTTTCTCAATAGGTATTATTGAATATGCTTCAGTCTTTTCTTTGTAATTGGATTCAGCTGCTATGGTTGGTTTTGTAGTGAATAACTCTGAAGGTTTTATTGAGGTATATCTAGTTGGTGCAGTAATAGGAGAGCTTTTATTTGTGATAGAATTATTGGTAATATAATTACTCTTAACAATCTGTGTCATAGTCACTAGTCTTGATGAAGAAGCTTTTATTGATAATTTGTCTTGGTCCAAAGGGGGACCATATTCATCGTTGGTAATTGATTTCTTGCTCATATTGGGCAGAACCCTACAAAAATTCTCTAGTAAGGAAATCTTGTAATACATTTTTCTCACCTTTAATATGCTCTATTTCAAAGTCAAAGCATGATAAAAAAGCTTGCCATCTAGCAAAAATATGTTTTGAAACCAGATTTTTAACATCATTCTTCAAAACATTTGGAGCTGCTTTACAGTCCGTTCTTACTAAAAACTTTTTATTAAATAAATCATCTTGAAATTTAGTAATAACCAGAACTATTGATAAAATTTTCTTTTTAACTGTTGAATATTTTTGTTGAGCTGGGTGCCATATGCCCGAATGATACTTAACTATTTGCTCATGTTTTGCATTAGGAAGGAGTTGTTTAAGTACACCCACATATCCTATATGAGAGCATCAGACTCTATTATTAGTGATGTAGAAAGATCTGGGATCCCCAAACAAGGAAGACTTTTGACAATACTTTTAACTTTTACAACTACTTGTGTCATATCTTTATCCCATGATGGAGGGGTTTTTCTAAGTCGTTTATATAATGGGGCACACATGGTTGTGATATTAGGGATTGTCCCCTGATAAATTTCATATCCTACGAATCATACTCTAGTTTAAAATATTTTCATCTTTTTTACTGATACAATCAATTCATTTTCTTTTATTAATTTAATAATTTATTTAGGTGATCAATATGACTACTAATATTTTTAGAAAATATCAAAACATCATCTAAATATAATATAGAAAATTCCATATATGGATAAAATATATTAATTATTTCTTGAAATTCACTTGGGGCATTTTTTAAGCCTTGTGGCATAACATTCCACTCATAATGACCAAAGGGTACTACAAAAGTTGTTTTATACTTATCTTCTTCTTTTACTAAGATTTGATAGTATCCGAATTTCATATCAAAATTTGAAAATATAGTGGCTTGATTCAATCTCTTCATTAAGTCACTCTTATTGGGTACAGGATACCTAATCCATTATAAAACATTATTTAAGGGTTTATAATTTATTACTAACCTAGGTGCTTCTCTTTCTAATTCTGATGTTTTCATTACATAAATCCTAGACAACTCCATGGTGACTTTGAAGGTCTTATTAATCCTTTATCTAAATACTCTTGTATTTCTTGTTTACAATATTTCAAATATTCTTCATTCATTTGTATTGGCTTGACTTTTGTTGGAATATTTTTTCATTAAATCCCTCTTCATAGGGTAAAGATACTTCATGTTTTTTACGATGATGGAACGCCACTGGATTGGTATCATAAAACTCTTTTTCTATTCTATTTTTAAATTCTTTTATGATTTTTTTTGTATTTTTGGAGTTTTCATTTGTTCCTCTATTCTTTTATATTGTATCTCTTTATTTAACATATTAATTTGTCTAAGTTTTATTTCTATTGTATTCACGCTTGTGTATCGAGGCCTCTTGTAATAAATTTAATTCTTTTATTCTTGGAGGTTGTAAGAATTCAAAGACTATAGGATGTTTTGGTACAATATTGGTCACTATTCTTTCTCTAGTTACATAAAAATGATATAATAATGTAAAAAATGGATTTCCTAAAATAACTTGGTTACTAATTTTCGGCATCAAGACAAATGAAGTGGTAAAACTTATTTTTCCTTTGCAAATTTTTGCATTTGGTAATTTATAAGTTAATTTCATTCTTGATTGACTTGCATCAAGAACCTTTTCAGTGGTCTTTTCATAGTATTTAGTCGGGATGATTCATTCTTGTATACAATTTACATCTGCTCCGGAATCCATTAGTGCTATTAAATCAAATTTTTCTTCTTTTATTACTAGTGTGACTTTACACAACCACTTATAATTATGAGTAGTTATTAAACTCCATAAATTAATATATGAAGAATTCTCTTGTTGTTCATTTTTATTTTCTTTTTTATTATTTTGAATCTTAATAATTTTTTCTCCCTCTATTCTTAATAATCTATATTCTAAGGCAATGTTTTGTCCCTTTAATTCTAATATCTCTTGTTTTAAAATTTTTATTTCATTTTGCAAATTCCTTATGGTAACTGTCTCTTTAAGGGGCTTAAACCTATTGTATATTTCTTTTATTTCTACCGGTCTTATCTCTTATTGTCTATGTTCTTCTTTAGAAACTAATTCGTTTAACTATTGTATAAATTCATTTCTTAACGGAGAATCTTCTAGTTTGTCTATAATAGTAATTAGAGTAGAGGTTTGTTCCCTTGTTAAAACATTTATTTCTTTTACGTTGCAAGTACGACAAGTGCATAATTCTGGTCCTAAATAGGATTCTTCCTCTATTTTTTATTCTTCCGAAGAGCTCATCATATCAATTTGGTATATTTTATTTTCTGATGCATTTTCATCACTCATACTTTCTTCATTTTTTAGCTCAGGTTCTGAATTAATTAATATAGCTTGTAAGGTTTGTTTTAAACTTTCATCAGATATTTTTGTTGTACTTTTGATTCATGCAAAACTAAATTAATGAATGAATCCTAATTTATCAAATCTCAATCCCTTGGTAATTCAATATTTTTCCTAGTGTAACAAAAAGTCAACCCCTTGGTCAAATCATTACTTAGAAAAGATTAAGAATGAATATTGATGCAAAGTTCACATAAATATTTAGTCTATCCCTAGACATTAAACATTCAAGGAATTTATCCTAGAGCTAGTTCATACATAAATTTTCTCAAATTGATACACAAATCCAAAATATATTGTAAAAGAGAATTTTCCAAAACTAAAAAATAATTAATTAAAACAAGATAAATTCTTGAATTTAGAATGCAATTGTCAAAGATTCACAAAAATTAATCCTAATCAATAAAAATTAAATACACCCCTTTACCCTAACAAGAGAGTTAGTTACTCATAGAAGCAACAATCTCCATTGGTTTATCGAGAGAAGTTGAATCCTAGTTTCCTAGTGCTGCCTACTGTCTTGGTGTTTTTTATCTCTTGTGTTGATAATACGACCCTCTCTTTGATAATGTGTTTTTGTCTCTATTTATAATCTGAAATTGACCTAAACCTAATTAACTAAAAATAAAATAAATCCGAAAAATAATTAAAAGAGATACGAAATTAAATTGCACGGGGTGCCTCACTTCATCATGGGGCGCTTAGCGCCTGGACTTCACAAAATCCTTCGCGCTGGACTTCATCACAAGGCGCCTAGCTCTAGGTATGCAGAATCAAGACTTGGAAAGGGCACTGATTTTTTAACCTTGGGGCGCCTAGCGCTAAACAAGGCTCCTGACTTGAACATATCTTGGGCACTTGACTTGGAAAATTAGCGCTCGACTTCAAAAGTTTGGATTCTTCAAGATGCATGGGCGCCTAACTTAAATCAAGGGCGCTTAGCGCCAAGTGATAAATTCTTCAATGGGCGCTGGACTCCAATCAAGGGCGCTTAGAGCCAAGGGCTAGCCAGCAAGGGCGCCTGGCTTCACAACGGGCGCATGGCGCTCGGTTGTTACGTTATATTTTGCAATGGTTTTCCATGTCCCTTCAAAGCTTTTAAGTGCAACACCAACTTTTCTACAAAATAAAACAAAAATACCAAAGAACACTTAAAAGGTTCCAAAAATTTAATTAAACATTAAACTATTTAAATTAATCTAAAACAAAACAAAATACTTAGAGAAACTATAATTAAATTAAACTAAAAATTACCTAAGATGCCAAGGCATCACCTAACCCTGGTCCATCTTACCTCCAAACCCATCTAAAAGGCTACTAGAAATTTATATAAATTTCTGACGGCTTTTCGACTGAAATATTAAGTTTGGGTGTAGTGTGTCGAAAACCTTTCGGAAACCTTTGGCGTGAGATTTAGCGCTCTTCTTCGCACATCATTTCCGATGGGCTTCCGATGGTTTTACCAAATTTTTCTGCATAAATAAAATCTCTCCCTATCTCGTCTATAACCCGTCGGAAGTTGCAACAACGGAATAACCGTCAAAAATAGTTAACGAAAATCTCTGCTTTTCTAGTAGTGAAGGGAAATATGATATTAGTGATGCTTCACTCTCGGACCACCACATGTCGTGCATCGAGCGACACGATGAGATGTGAAGAGACATGTGTTAGAGGGTAGGTGAGGTGTGATTCTTAAGACATGGGCTTCTTTCTCTAAACTCAGACCTTGGTTATCTCCGAGACCCGAGTTGAGGAAAATGTTCACACCTCATGTAATTAAGAAGGCCAAAATTGATGCCCAAATCCAAATTATTTAAGATAAAATAATAGCCCAAAGGAAATTCCTAACTCGGAGCTCAGTTGGCCAACCTATGAGGGAGTTGACTTGGGTCTAGCTCAGTAAACATGGCAAGCAGCCCAATGGGATAAATGGGCTAGAACTCAAATATGAAAACGAGTCAAGGAATCCGACCCAAGTTGAATGGAGCCTGACCTAGAGCATAGGGCGAGGGTTCCTATAAAAGTTGATAATGATGTCGAATTTCCTGGAGACACAATGGACACTACGTGGATTGAGTATGTCTCAAAGGCTGGAATGACCGTTATTCCGAGTAGTTCGGAGGTGGTTACCTAGGCTCCATCTGTATCCCCACTATAAATAGAGGTGTCATTCTCAGTGATCACATATGCTTTCAGTTAAGTTCTCATAATCAGTGTACACTCTGACTTAAGCTTCAGAGTCCTTACAGGGAACTAGTCCCCAACGCCTTGGAGAGGAACGACGTGTGGAGTTCAAAGTTCGGTAGCAGTTCCACATCCGTGAAAGGTATGGAACAAATACTATTTGAACATCCAACACTAGCTTTATCACTTACTTTTTTTTTCACTCGTTTTTTCTCAATTTTGGATGTATATACATCATTTTATATACAAACAATGAAACAAATTTTTTTTCGACTCCATTCGATCCACTTCGATCTTTTTAGGGTGTGTTTGTAAGTTGGGTTTTGGGGGGGGGGGGGGGGGGGGGGGGGGAGAGGGGGCGAGAAAGGCTTTATGAGGTATAGTTGTGTCTAGGAGTTCCATTGATGGAGAGAAGAAGTATTTGAGGGATTTCTAAAACCCTCCAAATTCATGTTCCCCCAATATAAGGGGGTTTTGATACTCCCAAACAAAAATATGTTACATCTTCCAAATTCCTCCCTTCCCTCTCCTCTCTTTCTCTCCCCTCCAAACTCTTAAACAAAGTCTTAGGGTGTGTTTGTGAGTTGGATTTTGGAGAGGAGGGAAAAAGAGAGAAAGACTTGGAGGATTTAGTTGTGTTTGTGAGTTACATTGGTGGAGAAGGAAAATGTTTGAGGATTTTTTAATAGCTTCTAAAAACTTTCAAACTTCTCATTTTCAAGTTTCTTCAATTTGGATGCTTTTAAAACTCACAAACAAGGAAAAATTATTTCCTCTAAGTCCCCTCCTTCTGCCCCCTATCTTCTCCTCTAAGACTTTCTCCTCCCCTCATCTCCAAACTCCCAAACAAAGCCATAAGTCGCGTTTGTGAGTTGGGTTTTGGAGTGGAAGGGAGGGGACGAGAGGGAAACATTTTGAAGGGTTTTGTTATATTTGTGAGTTATATTGATAGAGAGGTAGATGTTTGAAAGTTTTATAAAACTCTCCAAAAACCTCCAAACTCCTCATATTTGCAGGTTCTCTCAATTTAAAATTAGTTTAATAATAATATTTTATACTGTTAGCCAATCATATCCATTGATTTGTGTGACTTTTTAGCTATTGAGTGATTGAGTTAAAGACTTTTGCTGATGTGTCAATCCATGATTGGATATTTATATAAAATTACTTTACACTGATTGTTGATTGAACTTAAACTCTTAAAAATTTTATGACAAAACACCCAAACTAGTCATTGCAAAACGTTGTAAGTGCCAGAACCCGTCTAAGAGAAATTACAAGTTTAAAATTTCTCTTATACAATCTAAATGTTTTAATGATAACAATCTTAAGACAAAGGTCAAAGATTTTGATTGATGAAAACTAATGTGTGTGCTAAGTGATACTGAGAAAGCTATATATTTAGAAGAACATCCATCCAGATAAGTCTTGAGAAAATGCAAAGTAGCCTCGAAGTAGAAGAACAATCTATTGCTCAAAAGAACTCAAAAAGGGTGTCTTAGAAGCATTAAAGCGAAAAATGCATGTCTGAAGTGAAGAACAAAATCCAAAATCAAAAGAGCCTCTCAGAAGGCAGTACTGGATTTTGTGTCTCAGAAGGACTTCGCCTCAGAAGGACTTCCACTCAGAAGACTCATCACTCAGAAGGTGCGTTTCTCTCAGAAGGCATCATCTGAAAGTGATCAAGTCTCAAGACACCAATCAATTGGAAAGTTCTCATAAAGCTCAAACATTCCCTAAGACGCATTTGAAGCTGTGCACTGTGCGAAATCTGAAAAGTTCTAGAATTTGCACTGACACTGCAGGGAGCTGTTCTGAAGCAGAAGTGATTTCACACAAGCCACATCAGCACTCAAAAAGTCTTCAAACATCAACAGATTCCTCCTCTATAAATAGAAGAAGAATGTCTGAGTTCAGCAGCGAGAAAGTTGCGTCTAAGAATTTGGTAGTTGTTTTTAAATTAAAAACACCTCTTTGTAAAAACTCTAAGTCCTCGGTTGTGAGGCATTGAAAGTCCTTAAGTTAAGGCAAGGAAAGTCTCATTTGTTAAAGGCAAGGAAATCTATCCCCCCTCCCCCCCGGGGTTGTGAGGTGGTGAAAAATTCTTTACGGGTGTAAAGGTGATGTTGCCTGAGAAGACACGATAAGAAGAATATCTTAAGAAATCTCAACAGAAGGTTGAAGACTGTAGTAGGTCAGTTAGAACCGAACCAGTATAAAAATTTCTGTGTGTGATTTTTTCTTTTCCCTTAAACTCTTTATTTTCATAAATTGTTTAAGAAAACTACTCTTTGAAAAATAACCTTCTGAACTTAACTTAGAACTCAAAATATTTAATTGGGAAGTGTTTTCAAATCAATCTTAGAACTTCACTTCACACTGACTTAGAAGGTTAATTCTTTTTCAGAAGACAAAGCCTCTCAGAAGCTTTATCTTCTCATAATGTCTTCCGCGGCAACTTAGAAGGCTTTCACTACTAGAAACACGGAGATTTCCGACGGGTTTTTCCGACGGCTTTTTAACCGTCGGAATATTCTGAGGGGTTTCCGATGGTTTCATCCGCTGACCACAAAACGACATCAGATTTAAGACAATCCGTCGGAAAACCCTCGCAAAATAGCGTGGGAATGCGCGACATCTTTCCCGCCATAATATACCGGTGGATTTCCGAGCGCAGGCCTAACCGCCGTCGGTAACCCCCCGGAAGTAGTAAAATGTTCCGGCGGTCTTCTGAGGGTTGTCGACAGGGTTAGGGTTAGGGTATGGGGTTTCTGACAACCGTCGGAAGACCCTCGGAGGCAATACTATGTTCCAGCGGTCTTCCAAGGGTCCTCCACAGGGTTAGGGTTAGGGTATGGGGTTTGTAGCAACCGTCGGAAGACCCTCAGAGGTAATAATAATCTCTGGCGGTCTTCCATGGGTTTTGTACAAGGTTAGGGTTAGGGTATGAGTTTCTAGAAACCGTCAGAAGACCCTCGGAAAATCATATAATGTTCCGGCGGACTTCCGAGGGTCCACGACATGGTTAGGGTTAAGGTATGGGGTTTGTCTAAACCGTCGGAAGACCCCCGGAAAATCATATAATGTTTCGGCGGATTTCCGAGGGTCCACGATAGGGTTAGGGTTAGGGTTAGGGTATGGGGTTTGTCTAAACCGTCGAAAGACCCCCGGAAAATCATATAATGTTCTGGCGGTCTTCCGAGGGTCCACGACAGGGTTAGGGTTAGGGTATGGGGTTTGTATAAACCGTCGGAAGACCCTCGGAGGTAATAGTGATTTCCGGCGGGTTTTCGAGGGTTCTGGATGCATATCATACTTAACTTTAATTATTGAATTTAAGGTGATATTAAACGGATTTATATGTCCGGATTGTTTCTATTAGTAAAAAAATAGTAATAAATGATATTTCGTCCAATAAAATCTTTAATTAGTTGAACGGTGTGTTCGAAGTAGCCAACAACATTGACGACTGACTTGAGAGCCAGGGAGACTCCCAAGTAGTTATATATAAGAGAACACCAAGATAACTCATCAATTGAGTTCATCTGAACAATACACCTCATGACAACAACAATATATGAGGGATCGTTTGTTATATATTAACACTTGCACTGATTATATTAACTTATTAGTATAAATTAGTCTAATTTATTAAGAATTGCATGAATAACCGTCGGAAAACCGTCTGAATAGGAATATTTCCGGTGGGTTTCCGAGGGCTTTCAGGGGCCATTTGGAATGAGATTCCCTACGCGCGTGAGTGAAACGCTGCGTTGTAAGCTCCAGAACCCTTCTGAGAGAATTAGACATAATTCTCTTAGAGATTAGGAAAGTTTTAATGATAACAAGGTAAGCCATAAGTATAAAAATTTTACTTAAGGTTTTGCTAACATGTGCGCTAAGTGTCTCAGAAAGCTTTAAGCTAGTGCAATACCATGAGCAAAGACCAAGACAAAACATCAAGTAGCCTTGAAATCAATTGATAAAATCATAGCGCCAAAGATATCAGAAAGGATGTCTCAGAAGCGCAGAAGGTGAAAACATGTTTCTGAGGAAAGAACACTGTCGCCTCAGAAGGGTCTCAGAAGACCTTGCGACTAAGTAGTTCTTAGAAGGGTCTTCCCTCAGAAGGTTCGCCTCAGAAGTCCGTACAACTCTCAGAAAGTTGGACTCAGAAGCAACCAAGTGTCTGGTCTCAAGGGAGCGCAAGCAGTCTCAGAAAGCTCGCTACAACTAGCCAAGGAAGTGGGAACACGCGCACTGTGCAGTTCTGAAAAGTTCCTCATTTCGCGCTGACTGTAGCAGGGAGCCGTTCTGAAAAAGGACACAGCCACATAAGCAAAGTGAAAGCTTCTAATTTCGCGGCTCTTTGATGCCTATATATATGAGTTCAATTCCAGAGCAATGGGACGAAACTCTTGCACTAAAACTCTTGATTAAACGTGCCAAAACTCTGTTGAATTGAAAATCATTTTGCGAAAACTTAGAACTTTCTCAGAAAGACAATTTTTACTAAATTGTTCTTCTAACTTTGCAAAATCTTCTAGTTCTGAATTGGTGTAAATTCTTACATTTGTAAGTTAAATCTAGAAGTCTACTAAGGATCAAATTAAGTTTGTAACTTAATCTTAGTAGTTGGTTTTCGAAGTAAAAACAACTTTCTGGAAAACGCTAAGTCCTTCGTTGTTTGAAGGCAGTTTTAAGTCCTCTGGTGTTGGAGGCAAAGTTCAAAGTCCTTAAGTGTTTAAGGCAAGGAAGTCCTTAATTGTTTAAGGCAAGGAAGTCCTCTAGTGTTGTGAGGCAAGGAAGTCCTCGAGTGTGAGGCAAGGAAATCCACTTCGGGTTGTGAAGTGGTGGAAGTCCTTTACTTGGTAAAGGCAGTGTTGTCTGGGAAGGCACATTAAGAAAAATATCTAAGAACTCTCAACTGAAGGTTGAGGACTGGAGTAGGTTGGTTATAACCGAACCAGTATAAAACTCTTTGTGTTAAGCTTTTCTCCCTTGCTCTTTACTTCCATAACTCTTTGAGAAAAACTCTACCACGATTCTAATTAAGAGGTCTCGTGAAAACCTTATTGATCAAAATCAGAAAGCTTTTAAGAAACTCCAACTTTAAGTCATTTTCTTAAAATTCCTCAGAAGGGAACTTTCTCAGAAAGACTAAGTTCTCAGAAACTTAATCTTCTCAGAAAGAAATTTCCGCTGCAAACTCTTAAATCTACCTTCTGAGTAAAAACAGCTTTCTAAGAAAAAGTTTTAAGAAGTAATTTTTTTCTAAAACTTGCACGATTCAACCCCCCCTTCTCGTGCACACATACACTTTCAATTGGCATCAGAGCTCGGTCCTTAAGGGGTTGAGCACTTCGCAGTGTCAAGGAAAAAGATCCACGAAGGGAAATATGAATTCACCAGCTGCATTCATATCAGATGGGGCTTCAATAAACAGACCTCCGATGTTTCTCGGAGACAGCTTCGACTACTGGCGTGACAGGATGAGTTGTTCATCAAGCACACCAGTTTGGACTTATGGGATAGGATCGAGAATGGAGACTATCAGCCTCTGCAGACAATTACAGAGGATGCTGTAGTTGCAACAGACGCTGAACCAGGAGTGGCACCTCCAGCACTCAGAACCTATACAAGACGGGTCCCTAAGGACGAATGGACTCAAGAGATGAAGGAGAAGATACAACTCAACTTCAAAGCCAAGTATATTCTCCTCTGTGCTTTACCCAAAGTAGAATATGACAAAATTGTGTCATGTGATACTGCACAAGAGATTTGGGAAAGACTTCATATGCTGCACGAAGGTAATGACGAAGTCAAGGAAACAAAAATCTCAATGCTCGTACACAAATACGAGTCCTTTAGCATGCAGCCTGAGGAAACTATTGACAGCATGTCAATAAGATTTCTCCATATCATCAATCAGCTGAAAGTCTTGGGAAAGACTTATTCAAAAGCTGAGATGGTAAGAAAAATCCTCAGAAGCCTTTCTGCAAAATGGCGTCCTAAGGTCACAGCAATCCAGGAAGCCAAGGATCTAAACCAGCTGGGTTTGGATGTACTATTTGGTTCGCTCAGAACGCATGAGATCGAACTGGAAGGGTTGCTCGGAGGACCATCCGCTTCCTCCAGACCTCAGAAGGGATTGGCTCTGAACAGTCAAGTCAGAAAGTCTTCCAAAGCTTTCAAAGCTGAAGAAGCTTCTGAGTCTGACAATAATGAAGGCTCAGAATCCGACGAAGACGACATCTCTCTCCTAGTAAAGAAAATGAAGAAAGCCTGGAGAAAGAGGCCAAACAAAAGCAAGGAATTCACTCCTAAGAAAGGAAAGTCAAAGCCTTCAGATGCCGCATGCTTTGGATGTGGAGAAAAAGGCCACTTCAAGACGGAGTGTCCACAAAACAAAGGGAAGAAGAAATTCATTCCCAGAAAGAAAAAGAAGGCAATGGCTGCAACCTGGAGTGATTCAGAAGACGAAGCTTCTGAAGCAGCAAGTGAGGAAGAAGAAGCAAATGTTTGCTTCATGGCAGGAACTGACTACATTCTGGAAACAGAATCCGAGTCAGAAGAGGTACAAAATTCCCCTCTTCTTTCATACTCATACGATGAGCTCTCAGAACTCTATTATGATCTTCTGAAAGACTCAAACGAGTTAGCTAACAGTTTTAGCGACCTCAAAAAATCTTTTAAAAAAACACAGAAGCTGAAAATGTAAGACTAACTCAAGAAGTTCAGAACCTAAGGCTTGAAAGAGACGACTTCAAAGGTAGATACCTTGAAAGTTATGACTTGTATCAAGCATTAGAAAATTTGTCTTCAATCACAGTAGAAAAGGTTGAAAAGGCCATGATCGAACTGCAAAAGACAAATGAACTTCTGACCTCTGACTTAGTTAAGATGGTAAATGGTGAAAAGATGCTAAGTCTTTTGCTTGGGGGTCAAAGACCCTATAAAGACAAAAGCGGTCTTGGATATGAAGAAGTCTTTGAACCACATAATCTTGATCCACTCTTAACTAAATCACCCCGCATGTGCATTGCATGTTTTAAGAGTGGTCATGGTTCTGAAAAATGCCCTATGTTGAAAAAAGGAAAAATCTCTAAGCCTCAGAAGGCTAAGAAGAAAACTCAGAAAGCAAAGCCTTCTAAGAAGACTAACCCCTCTCAGAAGGGTAAAACTTCTCAGAAAGCAAGTGCTTCTGAAAAGGGAAAACAAAAGGTTTCTGATTCTCAAAACCATAACCCCTCTAAGAAAAGAAGGCAAAAGTCCAAGAAAGCTAACAAGCAAGGACCCAACAAAGAATGGGTACCTAAATCTATTAACTTTGTGACTGCAGGTACATCATCAAGCGCTGCTCCACCACCACGATGAGCAGTGGTACCTTGACAGTGGCTGCTCAAGGCACATGACTGGAAGCAAGCACTGGTTCAGAAGCCTCAAGCCCAGGAAAGGCGGAACAGTGCGATTCGGTGATGGCGCTAAGGGAAGAGTCACTGCAATCGGAGATGTTGGTAAGGATTCCTCTCACCAAATCTCAGATGTACTTTTGGTCGATGGCTTAACTCACAATCTATTAAGCATTAGTCAATTTTGTGACAAAGGCTTAAAGGTTGAGTTTTATGCCAAGTATTGTCATGTGATTAATCTCACAAATGACAAGATCGTTCTGGAAGGAAAACGTGTTGGTAACATCTATGTTATCCATCTGGATGATCTAAAGGATCAAAACGTGGAGTGCCTTGTCTCTGTCCAAGAAGACAAATGGCTATGGCATAAGAAACTAGGTCATGCCCATATGAGACTTCTTTCTGAACTATCTCAGAAAGGACTTGTAAAGGGCCTTCCCAGAATTAAGTATCAGAATGATGCAACCTGCGACTTCTGTGAAAAAGGGAAACAGACCAAAGCTTCCTTTCCCAGTAAAAGTGGTATTTCTACTCAGAAACCACCGGAACTGCTCCACATGGATCTCTTTGGACCAACCAGAACGGCTTCCCTTTCTGGAAAACGCTATGGTCTTGTCATAGTGGATGATTACTCCAGATTCACTTGGGTTTTCTTTCTAGCCTATAAGGAAGAAACTTTTGAGAAGTTCAAAGCATTTGCAAAAAGAGTTTCAACAAAAAAGGATTCGCATATTCATACCATAAGATCAGATCATGGTGGTGAATTTGAGAACCATGTTTTCGAAAAGTTTTGTGAAAATCTGGGCATTGCTCACGAATTCTCATCTCCCAGAACTCCTCAACAAAATGGAGTGGCTGAGAGAAAGAATCGAAGCCTTCAAGAGATGGCAAGAACAATGCTCTTAGAAAGCGGACTTTCAAAAGGTTTCTGGGCTGAAGCAGTTAACACTTCATGCTACATTCAGAATCGAGTCTTTCTTCAACCAATTCTGAAAAAGACTCCTTACGAGCTATGGAAGAATAAAATACCAAACATTTCTTATTTCCATGTATTTGGTTCTTCTTGTTTTATTCTCAACACAAAGGACAAACTCTCTAAGTTTGATCCTAAGTCCGATGATGGATGCTTCCTAGGATACTCCTTAGTCTCTAAAGCTTACAAAGTATATAACAAAAGGAGTAAATGTGTTGAAGAGACAATCCATATTAAGTTCAAAGAACTTAGTAAGGACATGTCTCAGAAAGATGCAGACTTAGAAGATGAGCTTGAGAAACTCAACATCACTTCTGAGAAAGCCAAAAAGAAAATTCTTATAGATGATGAGACTGACTTCCAACCCATGGAACAACCATCTCCATCTAAAGAAAAATCCAGTAGCATCATCGAAGCTCCAGAACCTAGAGAATCTACTTCTCCAAATACAATGGAACCTAGATTCTCAGAAGGTCAAGCTTCTGATGACTCAGAAAGAGAACCTCTGTGTCTCCTTCTCAGAACCCTACTAGGATTAGAGGTTCAAGAGACTTGAAGAACGTCTCTCAGAATGAAGTCTTGGGCAATCCAGAACGTGGCGTAAGAACCAGAAGGAACTATACAAATCTTGCTATGGTTTCTGAATTTGAACCAGACTCCATAGAAGAGGCGTTAGATGATCCTAGCTGGGTAAATGCCATGCAGGATGAACTTGACCAATTTGAGAGAAATCAGGTTTGGAAACTAACTCAGAAGCCCAAAGGCAAAAGCGTCATTGGGACTAAATGGGTGTTTCGAAACAAACTTGATGAAAACGGTCAAGTCGTGAGAAACAAGGCCAGATTGGTTGCTCAAGGGTACAACCAACAAGAAGGGATAGACTACGATGAAACTTTCGCTCCTGTCGCAAGATTGGAGCAATCAGAATGTTGCTAGCTTTTGCTGCACACAAAGGTTTCAAACTCTATCAGATGGACGTTAAGTCTGCCTTCTTGAATGGATACCTTTCTGAGGAAGTTTATGTAAAACAACCCCTTGGTTTTGTGAATGATGCATTCCCGAATCATGTACTTAAGCTTACAAAGGCTCTTTATGGTCTGAAACAAGCTCCAAGAGCTTGGTACGATAGATTGAGCTCTTTCCTACTTAAAAACGGATTCTCAAGAGGGAAAGTGGACACAACACTCTTTACACTCTCAGAAGACTCTGGCTTCTTGATTGTCCAGATTTATGTTGATGACATAATATTTGGCGCAACCAATGAATGCCTTTGCAAAGAATTCTCCAAGCTTATGCAAGGTGAATTCGAGATGAGCATGATGGGAGAATTAAAATTCTTCCTAGGATTGCAAATCAAGCAAGAGTCAGAAGGGACAGTTATCCACCAAGAGAAGTATACCAAAGAACTTCTAAGGAAGTTTCTAATGGATAAGGCCAAACCCATGAGCACTCCCATGCATCCCTCTCAAGTAACTGACTTGGATGAAGATGGTGAGAAAGTCTCAGAAAGCAACTATCGAGGGATGATTGGCTCACTTCTCTACTTAACTGCCTCCAGACCAGATATCCAACTCAGTGTTGGGATCTGTGCTAGATTCCAGTCTAAGCCTAAGCAATCACATTTAACTGCAGTTAAACGAATTTTACGATATTTAAGTGGAACTACTAATCTTGGTCTTTGGTACGAGAAAGGTTGTTCTTCTGATGTTGTAGGATATTGTGATGCTGACTACGCTAGAGATAGGATCGATCGCAAAAGCAGAAGTGGCTGCTGCTGCTTCTTTGGAAAATGCTTGATCACTTGGTCTTGCAAGAAGCAAAATACGATCGCCCTATCAACTGCTGAAGCTGAATATGTATCTGCTGCAAACTGCTGTTCTCAGATGCTCTGGATTAAGAATCAGCTACTTGATTATCAATTAAGGTACACCAAAATTCCTATCCTCTGTGATAATACAAGTGCTATCAACTTAGCTAAGAATCCTATTCAGCATTCTCGATCCAAGCACATTGATATAAAACATCATTTTATTCGGGATCATGTGCAAAAAGGCGACATTGAACTCAAATTTGTAAATACTGAGGATCAAATCTCAGATATATTTACAAAGCCTTTACCCGAGTATTGTTTCAATGTTCTGAAAGGATTTCTCAATCTAAGACGTTTCTAAGTGCTTTGAAATTAAAAACTTTTTCTTAGAAACTCCCCTTAGTCCTAGTTTAGACTCTGAGACGAACAATAGAACTAAGCTTCTGAGCTAGAAGTAGGAAAACACAGAAAAACTCTATCTGAGAAAATTTGTTCTCAGAAGACTCATCTCTCAGAAAGGAGATCTTCTGAAACATCTCTCAGAAGGAGGGTTTCTCAGAAGGACCACCTCTCTCAGAAAGGAACCTTCCGAGAAACAAGTTACCAACGGTAACTTTTGGATAAGTGTTAGGAAACGGCTAGTTACAAGCCTTGTCTATAAATACTCATGGCATTGTTTCATTTGAGCACTTTACGCTTAAAACTTACCAAAACTCTGCCAAATCCTCTCCTCGCTTTCCAATCTTCATCTGTTCTCACTCTCTCTCTCTCTTGTTCTTCTCTATCTCTTCTCAAAACTTAAATCCTTCTTCCAAATGGCCCTCTCTGGAGAGATCAAGGGCTTAATGAGAAACAATCTCAATGAAATATCCGAAGATATTCTCTACGACAATGAGGAGATGCAGTCCCTATTCCACAAGACTTATCTTCCAAGAAATCTTGCTATGGGAAGGGTACTACCTCTCAACGTATACAATCAAGTGGATGAACTTCAATTCACCTTCCTCAAGCAACCTGGATGGCCAGCCATGATGAGTTCTGAGGACGTGTGCTACCCAAATGTGGTGAGAGCATTCTATTCGCAAATAGAAAGGTTCACCAACAAAGGGGTCAAGAGCACGATTGGTGACCAACAGATCCGCTTCTCCTCCTCTGACATCAACAAAGTCTTCAAGACCTTGAATGGTGGTGCTGTCATCGCCGACGATCCAGAATGGGTCAAGGAGGTAGATGACTCAGAAGAAGAAGTGGTGACTCTTCTGACTGGTAGCAACAGTCTACCACTCAAGGGCGTAAAGGTGCCTCATCTTACGCAAGAGGCCAGAATCATCTTCTCAGTCGTTCAACATACCCTTCTCCCTCGGATTGGAGACATGGGGAACGTTACCACCATGGATGCATGCCTACTGTATCACCTGCTGAAGAAGGAAAGAGTAGATTTTGGAAGGATGGTGCTCAACTACATGATGCACCAAGCTCATCCTAAGAGGGCTCTCACAAGTCTACCTTACGGAAGCCTTCTGACCAGAATCCTCGACCACTTCTCCTTCCCACTTGAAGACTATGAATATGTCTTCAACCACAGCAAATTCACCATGGTCACCTTCAACAACATCAAGAAGAAGAAGGTACCAGAGACGGGGGCACCTAAGAAGAAGGAGGAAGCAAAGCCTTCTAAGGGAGCTGTTGGTCCCAACCAGCCCTCTAAGGCTGAGAAAGGAAAGGAAAAGGTTTCCGATCCTTCAGAAAAGAAGAAGAAGAAGCAAAAGGTGACTCATCCTTCTCCAACAAGGGTGACAAGGAGTATGGCTTCTGAGGAAGCTCAGAAGACTCCTCAGAAGGAACCTGAGGTTGTCGAGGCTGCTGAAGACTCAGAAGAAACAACATCTGAGCAACCCATGACCAGAAAGAGGAAAGCACCTCCAACTCTCCAAGTCCCAGACGTGCCACCAGAAGGGAAAAAGAAACGTGGTCGTTTGGTAAAAGCTTACTCTAAAACTCCACATTTCTTTCTTAAATCTTCTTCTACTTCAATTCCTGTTTCTGATTCTGTTACTGGTTTTAAACCCACCAAATTTAAAACTAAACTCCTGCATTCCTTGAATTATCAGGGAAAGTCTCACAAAGGAGTGGGGATAAAAACCACTAAGAAACAGAGCCCGCCGAAGCCGACGGGTAAAGAAATTGTAGCAGTTACTGCTACTGCTGCAACCACCGCTGCTGCTACTGCTGCTGCTGTTGAAGAAGAAGCAGAAGCTTCTCATCACTCCTCCCCATCTGGGAATGTCTCCCCCACCAGAGAAGACATTCAGGGGCACGGAGGAAATGTTGCTGATTCCTCTTCTGAGGAAGAAGACGCGGCAAGCTTCCGCATTGAGCATCGCACTCCAGATGCTGGAAGCTCCAAGAAAGAGCCCCAGACGAAGCCTTCTGAGGTTTCTATGATGGAACTTTCTGAGGCAACCACAACTGAAGTTGCTACTGTGAATGCTGAGACATTGGCTCAGACGATGCTTGAGGTCCAGAAGGAACTGGATCAACCTTCTGAGACTCCAGAAGCTGCTCAAATGCAACCAGAACAACAACTACAGCATGAGGAAGCCTTACTTGAACCAACTTCTGAGGTTGGTCCTATCTCTTCTGAGATCCCTTCGGAACATGAGGAAACTCATGTCTCAGCACATGAAGTAGTGCCAGGGACCACCAGCACTGGGCTCAGCTCAGAGGTGGGCGCTGACGCTACCATGGCTGCCGGAGTTGCAGCAGTTGAGGCATTTGTTGCCCACAGTTCCTTAGAAGGAACTCTATCAAAGAAGGACTCTCAGAAGGAACCAGAGGTTCCTCCTCTAGATATAACAGAGGTTCCTCCTACATCCTTTGATCAACAAGGTCCCACCTTCTCGATTACGGACTCAATGATTGGTTCCGGCTTTCAGCTGGGAAGGATGGTAGTCACCCCACCCTCTGTGCAATTTCGGCCTTTCTTTGGTCGAACTGAGAAGTTGAAAGGCAGTGAAGCCATCCATAGTCAGATCTCAACTTTCAGCCTCTCCGAAGATGCTCAGACTTCTGGTGCTATGGAGCAACCATCAGCTAGGCAACCTTCTGATCTAGACCTTGCTCTAGTTTCTGAGGACACTCAAAGGCAGCCTTCCATTGAACTTGCTGCTATTGAAGGCAAAGCTGTCTAAGAAGAAGAACTTCCTGAATATCAAACGAGGGATATCATCGATGAAGTACTTGAAGCTGAAGTCTCTCGTCCTCCTTCATCTCAACCCTCATCTTCTCAACAGCCTTCCACTGCCTCTGAACTACCTCCAGAATGCGCTCCGAATGCGACTCAGAGCGAGATTCTCATGGAGATATGCCAGCTGCTACGCTACATTGCCAGAAAGCAGTAGTTCTAAGTCAATGATAGAGTTTATGTCTTAGCCACCCTTTTTGATATAACAAAGGAGGAGTAGATAAATGATAAAATTTTGTATATTGGCTATTCGTAAACACTAGGCTAGAACTTAGGGGGAGCAACAACTTAGGGGGAGCCAAATATTTTGTATCTCTACAAAACCATAAATGAAAAATCATTATTTTGGCATCTCATGTTTCACTTAGTTTTATGCTTATCTTTTATTATTTGGCATCTCTTGATTTACTTAGCCTGGTATTTCTGAACTTCATACATATATCATGAAATACACGCTATGTAATTGATAATCTCAAACAGTGATCATACAATGCATACTTTAACTGTTGATTATCACAGCCTTCTAAGAAAACAACAAAGCCTTCTCTCAGAAAGCTAAGTTAGTTTCTAAGAAAGCAAAAGTGCATTCTGAATAAGTTGTGAGCTTACTCAGAAACACTTCTGAACTTAAGCAAAATTATTATCTTAAGACTTAAGTTGTTATCATCAAAAAGGGGGAGATTGTAAGCTCCAGAACCCTTCTGAGAGAATTAGACATAATTCTCTTAGAGATTAGGAAAGTTTTAATGATAACAAGGTAAGCCATAAGTATAAAAATTTTACTTAAGGTTTTGCTAACATGTGCGCTAAGTGTCTCAGAAAGCTTTAAGCTAGTGCAATACCATGAGCAAAGACCAAGACAAAACATCAAGTAGCCTTGAAATCAATTGATAAAATCATAGCGCCAAAGATATCAGAAAGGATGTCTCAGAAGCGCAGAAGGTGAAAACATGTTTCTGAGGAAAGAACACTGTCGCCTCAGAAGGGTCTCAGAAGACCTTGCGACTAAGTAGTTCTCAGAAGGGTCTTCCCTCAGAAGGTTCGCCTCAGAAGTCCGTACAACTCTCAGAAAGTTGGACTCAGAAGCAACCAAGTGTCTGGTCTCAAGGGAGCGCAAGCAGTCTCAGAAAGCTCGCTACAACTAGCCAAGGAAGTGGGAACACGCGCACTGTGCAGTTCTGAAAAGTTCCTCATTTCGCGCTGACTGTAGCAGGGAGCCGTTCTGAAAAAGGACACAGCCACATAAGCAAAGTGAAAGCTTCTAATTTCGCGGCTCTTTGATGCCTATATATATGAGTTCAATTCCAGAGCAATGGGACGAAACTCTTGCACTAAAACTCTTGATTAAACGTGCCAAAACTCTGTTGAATTGAAAATCATTTTGCGAAAACTTAGAACTTTCTCAGAAAGACAATTTTTACTAAATTGTTCTTCTAACTTTGCAAAATCTTCTAGTTCTGAATTGGTGTAAATTCTTACATTTGTAAGTTAAATCTAGAAGTCTACTAAGGATCAAATTAAGTTTGTAACTTAATCTTAGTAGTTGGTTTTCGAAGTAAAAACAACTTTCTGGAAAACGCTAAGTCCTTCGTTGTTTGAAGGCAGTTTTAAGTCCTCTGGTGTTGGAGGCAAAGTTCAAAGTCCTTAAGTGTTTAAGGCAAGGAAGTCCTTAATTGTTTAAGGCAAGGAAGTCCTCTAGTGTTGTGAGGCAAGGAAGTCCTCGAGTGTGAGGCAAGGAAATCCACTTCGAGTTGTGAAGTGGTGGAAGTCCTTTACTTGGTAAAGGCAGTGTTGTCTGGGAAGGCACATTAAGAAAAATATCTAAGAACTCTCAACTGAAGGTTGAGGACTGGAGTAGGTTGGTTATAACCGAACCAGTATAAAACTCTTTGTGTTAAGCTTTTCTCCCTTGCTCTTTACTTCCATAACTCTTTGAGAAAAACTCTACCACGATTCTAATTAAGAGGTCTCGTGAAAACCTTATTGATCAAAATCAGAACGCTTTTAAGAAACTCTAACTTTAAGTCATTTTCTTAAAATTCCTCAAAAAGGAACTTTCTCATAAAGACTAAGTTCTCAGAAACTTAATCTTCTCAGAAAGCAATTTCCGCTGCAAACTCTTAAATCTACCTTCTGAGTAAAAACAGCTTTCTAAGAAAAAGTTTTAAGAAGTAATTTTTTCTAAAACTTGCACGATTCAACCCCCCCTTCTCGTGCACACATACACTTTCATGCGTTTCACGGCATCCCGCCGGTAGCCCCTCGGAGGTAATAGTGGTTTCCGGCGGGTTTTCGAGGGTTCTGGATGCATATCATACTTAACTTTAATTATTGGATTTAAGGTGATATTAAACGGATTTAAATGTCCGGATTGTTTCTATTAGTAAAAAAATAGTAACAAATGATATTTCGTCCAATAAAATCTTTAATTAGTTGAACGGTGTGTTCGAAGTGTTCGAAGTAGCCAGCAACATTGACGATTGACTTGAGAGCCAGGGAAACTCCCAACTACTTATATATATGAGAACACCAAGATAACTCATCAATTGAGTTCATCAGGAATATACACCTCATGACAACAACAATATATGAGGGATCGTTTGTTATATATTAACAGTTGAACTGATTATATTAACTTATTAGTATAAATTAATCTAAATTTTCGGCGATTTTCCAAGGGCGTTCAGGCACCGTTTGGATTTAGATTCCTTCCGCGTGTGACTGAAACGCTGCGTTTCACGGCATCCCGTCGGAAAACCATCGGAATTTTAAATTTTGAATCACCGATGGTTTACCGACGGTAGTAGGCACAATAAGGTTTGGGCGCCATTAGACCGTTTAATGAAACGGTGTGTATCGGTTAGCCGTCGGAAACAGATCGAAAACCCCCCGGTACCGTTGAACTTAAACAAGAGACCGAGTCTCCTTCCTCACTCAGCGCCGTAACTCCTTTCTCTCTATCTCGCTCTCTCTCGTCCGCCAGGCTTCACGCTGCCGTTGCGCCGCCGTCGACGGTGGTTTCCAAAAAAGGAGACCACCATCTTGCTCACGGTGAGTAGACTTACCTTTCTAACCGATTGGTTTTTTTGTTTGGTATATGTTTTGACGTTTTTTTTTCTCCAAACAGAGCCGTCGCGAACCACCCTCTGCCGCCTCGTCTGCACCATCGCGCCTCCTCTGCCCCACTGCCGCCTCCTCTGCCCGACCGCCGCCGCTTCGTTGCCCAGTCGCGGTTCGCTGCGCCACCACCACAGCCGCCGCTGCCCACCACCGCCGCTGTCACCACCACTGCCGCCTCTCACTGGACCTCCGCCGTTGTCGTTGCCTTTACTACTCTGTCAAGGTAAGTGTTGTTAATTTTTCAATTTGTTAAATTTTTTAAGTTATAATTGATAAATTGATGGGTTTATGGTACCGGCATTGCTGGGTTCACCGACACCCCATCTCCTGCATCGGCCTCTGCATGTGGTTCTGTTGTTGGAGATGACGCTCTTAGGGACCGTGTGCATGCCATGAATGCAGAGCTCCAGCAGCAGGCACAGACCATCCAAGAGCTACAGCAGAGGCTGCAGAACCAGGAGTCGGACAAGAAGAAGAGCAAGACCAAGATGTCGAAGTTGAAGAAGAATATGAAGATGTTATTCAAGATGTTTGCGTCTTCTAGCTCTTCCGGAGCCACCCTGCCATCGGGTCTGATCGATGATGATGATGATGATGATGATACCAGTGGTGATGAAGGCCACCCGGACTATGAGTAGTCCCTTTCTTTATACTCTTTTATTGTTATGTTTCTCTGCTACATTCTCATACATTTAATTTCTTTGTTATTGTTTTTATATTGTTATACTATTTTACTGTAATTTAATTCTTCATAATATTCGTTTAAGTACTATATTTATAAATATATCGATAAAACAATTCGATTATTTCGTACCAATGATAGCAAATTTTATTATTCAATTTTATATGTTCATCAGGTCATACAGAAATAATTTCACAATAAGATTCTGAAAAAAAAAATTTCTTATCTGTCAAAACCGTCGGAAATCCGTCGGAGAATAACCACAAAATCCGTCGGAAATCCCCCGGTATTGGCCAAACATTACTGAAATTATCATGCTGCTGCTTAACCCTAAACCCTCGGAATCCCATCGGTAATTTCTAACCCTAACCGTCGAAAACCTATCGGACACTTCCGACGACAATTTCTAACACTAAGCATCGAAAACCTATCGGAAACTTCCGACGATTTGTCTAACCCTAACCGTTGGCATTCTATCGGAATCTTCCGACGGATTTCCCGAATTTAAACCGTCGGAAGATCCTCGAAAACATTCCGACGGTTTTCTTAATTTTGCCGTCGATAGTTTTTTCCGACGAGTCGTACTCCGATAGGTCAATTTTTTAAAAAAACCGTCGGGAACCCATCGGAAAGTATTTTTTCCGTCGGAAGCCCATCGAAAGTCCCCTCGGAATTTTCCGTGTTTCTGGTAGTGTTTGCTTCTAAGTTCTGTTTTCAAAGAAAACTAATTTTTGGAAAAGAATTTTTAATCAAGCACGATTCAACCCCCTTCTCGTGCAAACACACACCTTCAAACTTCTCATCGGATAAAGTAGTCCCTTTAGAATAAAAAATTCAAAGTACATCCCCAAATTAAAACGTCGGACAAATTGGTCATCCAAAAGAAAATTAGACAAATCAGTCCCTCAAGATTCATGGAAATGGTCAAATTAGTCCCTAACAATTAAAGATTTTGGACAAATTAATCCTCCCATTATATGGACCAATTTGACTATTTTCATAAATTTTGAGGGACTAATTTGTCTAATTTTTTTTGGAGGACCAATTTCTACGACATTTTAATTTGAGAGAGATATATTTTGAATTTTTTTATTCTAGAGGGACTACTTTGTCCGATGAGAAGTTTTACATGGACTAATTTGGATGTTTTGTCAAAATTTTAAGAGTAAATACCCATTTTGGTCCTTCAAGATTAATATGAGGGACAACATAGTTTCTTAAGATACAAAAATGACAATGTGGTCCCTCAAGATTTGATGCGATTGACAAAATAGTCCCTCAAGATATGAAAGTGACAACATGATTCTTTAAGATTGAAATTTTAGGATAATATGATCCTTCAAAATTGAAAATATAGAACAAGTTGAGGGACCGTGTTATCATAAAATTTTAATCTTAAAGGACCATGTTGTCATTTTCATATCTTGAGAGACTATTTTGTTTATTACGTCAAATCTTGAGGCACCATATTGTCATTTTTGTATTTTGAGTGACTATTTTATCCCTCATATTAATTTTGAGGGAACAAATGAGTATTTACTCAAATTTTAAACCTCAGAAACATGTTATCGGCTCGAAGTCTTTTCTTTCCTTCCTTCCCTCTCACTTCCTTTCAACTTTCCTCCCAAGTCCCAAAGAACACCTTAAGGTTAGTTTGGTTCGCGAATAGGATTTTTCTTGGGAAGGTACACATTTATGGGAATCCTATTTCTAGGAATCACTTTTCCAGGAATGCAACATTCCTGTGTTTGATTTGTTCAAGAATCTTATTGAATTTTCCCAGGAATGAATTATATCCTGCGATTTGGTTCACAATAATATTTCTAGGAATATTTTTTAATTTTACAAATATACACCCTAACTATTTAAAGTAAAAAAAATTAATAATTAACAAATAAACATTTGGAATGTCTCACAATTGTTAAAATTAAAATATAAATAAAAATAAAATATCTGAAACAAAATGATTCAATTAATTTAAATATTCTAATAGTACTCATATAAAATTCTCTCCTAAATAAAGGTAAACCTTGCACAAATGATTTGGTTCATGAGGCACAAATTGTATGATTAAAATGAATATATGTAAGGATAGATAAATCTAGAATATTGTAATTTTTAAGAGGATATTTTTGTAATTTAAGTCACCCTCAAACATTTCCATCCCATGGAAATGTGAGATTCCGATGGAGGAGGTGAGTTTGAAATCATCAGAATGTTGATGTCAACATACGAACCAAACGTGAGAATATGACTCTTCCATAAAACATTCCCGGGAATCTTCAAACATTCCCCCCAACCAAACGCCCCTTAAAGTTTACTTCACCAATTCAAACATACACTAATTTGCATTGTTCTGAAAACTGAACCGGACCAACCGGTTGAACCGGGAATCGGACTCTTATTCGGTCCAGGTGAGACTTAAAACCCATAAAGTAAAATATTGGTCAAAAATCGAAAAAACCGATAAAAATCGATTGAACCGATCAGGTAATATAAAAATAAAAAAATTGAATTTTTAAAATTTAATAATTATTTTATAATAAAATACAATATATAATATATTTTAGTTACTAAATTAAGGACTACTAAACCTCTAAATCTATTAAATGTTTTATATTTAAACTTTCAATCAATATTTTAAATATACTTTAATTTTTTTAGCATGTAATTCATATTTTATCCATATATTAATAAATAAATATATATTTTATACATATTTTATTATATTCTATTAAACCTACCGTGGAATTGATTAAATCTCTAAATTTCTCAACCTCTCTCTAGAGCTAAGTTCATTCTCATTTTCATAACCTTGCTAATTTGCCATACAAGGCGGGAAAAATAAATTTGAGCATAACATAGCATTGACATAAACAACCTTTTAGCTTTTCTTTCTTCTTTTTCTTCTCAAGTCTCTGGTGCTGATGGAGAGGATTCATGTCACCGTACGTGCAAGGCCACTTTCCGTTGAGGACGCCAAGACCAGCCCTTGGAGGATCTCCGGCAACACCATCTTCATTCCCAACCACTCCTCTAAGTTCGAATTCGGTAACTCACCAATCTCTTTTCATTCTCATTCTCATTCTCAATTTCACATTTTTTTCTTCCTATTTTTTAATTTAATAATTTATGCTCCGCAGATAAAATATTCAGCGAAAATTGCAAAACAGCAGAAGTCTATGAAACTCGCATTAAAGATATTGTGGCTGCTGCAGTTCGCGGATTCAATGGTTTGTTATTACCACATGTTTGCTTTGTTTTCTTTTCTTCGATTAATTTCCCTGTTTTCTTAGTGATGAGTTTGTTGAAATACATGACTAAAGAACCCAGAAATGGAGAACTAAGAATTTGAGACAGAAAATGTAAATTGATTTTACTAGATGATATTTTTTTTGATACAATGTTCACGGCATAGGAAACTCGATATGGGATATTCTAGAAATAAAATGGTATATCTTAACAAACTTGATGCTAACAAGAACTATCCTATTTTGTATCTTTCAATTCAGTTTTTTAACTTGTGGTTTCTGAACTGAAGGCACTGTTTTTGCTTATGGGCAAACTAATAGTGGGAAAACTCATACAATGCGGGGCTCAAAAGTGGAGCTGGGAGTCATTCCTCAGGCCGTGCATGATTTGTTTCACATTATTCAACAAGTTAGAATTCTGCACCTTCTTGTTGATTTGTTCTGTTGTTTTCTGCACAGGAGGTTTCATAACTGCTGTACATAGTTAAAAGATTATGTTGGTTGGATAAAGGACTAGTGCTTTGTTCTCTGCTTATCAGTAATCAAATTCTGGTTTGATTACCAATTGCCATATCTTTTAAGTTTAATTTTAGCTACTTTTTCATGACTTCTCATACAATGAGGATCAAAGTTAACCATATATTTTGCCATGACATTAAAATGATTTGATGACTATGTAAAATCTTTTTACACTATCAGTGTATTAAAATTAAATCCTATTTTTGGAGTTCAAGTTTAGTTGTTGAATATCTAGTCTAGAAGATATATTATCTGCAAAGATTTTGTTGCTGCTAGGGTAATTTAAAGAGTAAATGCTCAAATGATTGTTTTGTAATACATGAAACATCAAGGTAGATCTTTAAAGTTTTTTTATTTATTTTTAAACATCAATTTAGATGAGGGTGGGCCTTGGAGCAACGTAAAGTTCCTGCCTTGTGACCTGAAGGTTACGGGTTTGAATCCTGGAAACAGTCTCTTCGCAAAGCGGGGGGTAAGACTACGTACATCTACCCTCCCCAGACCCCACCTGGTGGGAGCCTCGTGCACTGGGCCACCCACCCTTTTAAACATCAATTTAGATCTTCATAGTGTGAAATAACCTCAGTTTGAGAAATGAATTGATGTCCATATACAATGTTATAGGACGAAACTGATAACCATTTTAAATATTAGGGGAGTAAACTGATGTTCAAAATTTTTGGAAGACTAGCTTGAGGTCAATTATGTTGTATTTTATGGGGATTGATTAAGAAATGTCTTGTTGGCAGTTGGCACCTCCTTGTTATCAAAGGTTATGCAATGTTTGGTTTATCTTGGTTTGCAACTACTAGTTGGAAGAATGACTTGTTGTGATAATTATGTTCTACTTAAAGTTGCCTCATTCTTTGGAAGTCTAGAAGTGATCCTAAAGTCTCTCATTCTAAGCTGTTCTATCATGATATTGTTAAATTTTATCAATTTTGCAGTTTCTCTTATTGACTCTTGTAGTACATACGGTGTTAATTTTTCTTTTAAATTTATTATAGGATATGGATCGAGAGTTTCTTCTTAGAATGTCATACATGGAGATATATAATGAAGATATAAATGATTTGTTGGCTCCTGAACATCGAAAACTGCAGATTCATGAAAATCTAGAGGTTGTTTCTTTACTCTAATAGGAGTTCTTTGGGGTTGGTTACTGATGCTGGTATTGTATTTGGGTTTCTTAATATTCTTTTCAAGTTTTCTCTATACTTACAGCGGGGAATATATGTTGCTGGGCTGCGAGAAGAAATAGTTGCCACTTCTGAGCAAGTCCTTGATCTCATGGAGTTTGGAGAATGTAAGATTTATTTATTTTCATCGTTTTTCTGTTTTTCTTTTTATTGTCTTTGTTAGTCTAGTGTTGACTTGAAAAAGGACAGACTAGAGATTGATATGAGTGAATTTTCTGAATGATTTTATTCAAACATGACAAGACTATATATACATGAGAGTCTATCTACATCATAACTTCTATTCTTGTTTATAAGACTATTGGTAATACGTTAAAGTTTTTTCCTGTGTCACTCTCTAAGATACATGAGCCTTTTAACTACAGATGTGAATTCCAATATTTCCAACACATTGCTTAAATATCCATTCATATTTTTTCCATGTGCATACTGTAACTGAAGTTTAAAATAAAAATGACCTCAATCTCATTGATTTTCTTACTTCTTCATTTGCAATTTTTGGTGTGATTTTGTATCCTTCTGGTGACCATGCACTTGTACTATATTTATATGGGGGAAATTACATTTACATCCCTCGAGATTTATTAGTACTACACTCTGACCCTCGTAGTTGTTCACTTGACACCTACCTCCCTTAAATGATTTAAGAACAATGCATTAACCTTCCTTCACTCTAAATTTTAAACTTTAAAAAGTTTATAACACATCATATGCCTAGTTTACCCTTTTTTATCTCTACTGTTTCTATTTAGTCCAAATGTGACACTGTTAGGATCACATTAGTTAGTTAGGGGAGTTAGTAGTTAGGCTATAAATAGGGGAAATTGGGATTGATTTAGGGGTCTTGTCATTCATTTAATATCTTTGTAGTTGTAGTTGGGAGAATTCTCTCTCATTTCAGGAGGTAGTTCCTCCCTTGTTCTTGGTTAGGGATTTGAAGATTTTCCCTCCCTATTATTCAATAAAAGAGATTTACCTTTCCTCCATTGGCTGGTTCTAACAGACACAAAGACTATATATTTTTGTGGTTATGTATTTTTGTCCTATCCTAACATTATTCACGATAGAGTGCAATGACGTCGTTTAATCCATGTAGCTGACTCCATATAGTGGGATAAAACTTGTTGTTGTGTATTTTTGTCCTATCCTATAATGTATACCTCACCAAATGCAGCATTAGCGCTTAACTTTATTGAACATATTGTTAGCTACTCATATCAGCCAATTCATTTGTTTTTTATGTTCATTCACTTTATTGTATGTGTATCAGCTCATAGACATATTGGAGAGACAAATATGAATTTGTATAGTAGTAGATCACATACTATTTTCCGCATGGTAAGCAGTGTTCTTTCAGTCTATACTTCTTTTATCATAAAATGAAGCAGTGCTTATGGTTGTCCTTCTGCCATTAATAACTTGGGTTGAATAGATAATTGAGAGTAGGGACAGAAGTCAAGATGAAGGCAATGGAAGCTCTTGTGATGCTGTCCGTGTATCAGTGTTGGTATGTCTCTATTTCAAATAGTAATTCATCTGATGGAAAAGTTTTTACTTTTTGTATGTGGGTATTCAGAATTTCAGTCAGATGCATCTTCCTCCCTCTTTTTTGTTTTTGTTTTTTTTTTTCTTTCAGAGATGAGTATTTGTGTAAATTTTCTAATTTGTAATGAGTATTATCTTTTATTTCTAGAATCTAGTGGATCTTGCTGGTTCAGAACGTGCTGCAAAAACTGGAGCAGAAGGTGTTCGGCTCAAAGAGGGTTCTCACATAAACAAAAGTTTAATGACATTGGGAACTGTTATTAAAAAATTGAGTGAAGGTGCTGAGAGTCAAGGGTAAGTGTATTTGATATATTTAGTTTTCATTTTTTCAATTTTTGGAGAAGGAAAGAAGCCAAATTCTTGTGGCAATGTGCTATTTTTGCAGTTGTTTAGTGTGCTTGATTAGTGCTTAACTCACATTTTTAGCGACTGACACATGTTTTGTGGGATAGAATTAGGTGTTTAGTGTATACATGGAGTAAGACACATGGTCTGTTTAGAGGGATTTCCATGTCTGATATGTTAAGAGATTGGTATTCTTTGATTTTTTATTGTCTTTTCATGTGAATTCTTTTGGTATTGAGGATCTCCTGTTCTCTTACTCTTTATATTATTCTTCTCTTCTTGTTAATCAAATCTCGTCTTTTATCTAATATATATATATATATATATATATAGTTCTCATTTTTCAGTGACCTATTAAGAAAGTATAATATTTCATGCAGGGGTCATGTTCCATATCGAGATAGCAAGCTTACACGAATCTTGCAACCTGCACTAGGTGGAAATGCTAACACAGCTATAATATGTAACATAACACTAGCTCAAGTAAGATACACCTGTATTAGTTTTCTGTCCCATTCACTCAACTGTATTAGATATCCATGGCTGTGAATTTAATATTCTTTCCTTTTGTGAATTATCTCCTTTTCAGATTACTTGATTTCATGAACTAGTGGATATGTTGTTAATCTACAATGAGTTTTAATATCTTTGCAATAACTAGTAAAAGTAAATTTAATTTGTCCTTCATAGGTGACATTGGTTTCAGAGTAGTACTTGAATTTTCTTTGTACTTCCCTCCCCCTCATTTGCCATTCGGGAGGTGTCTGTGAAGGAGTTTGCTATGTCCAAAAGAAATGTTTTCTTATAACACCTTGCCTTGAAAATGTTGTTAAGTCCAAACATTTTTAGTTCAGTTGAAAAAGATAGATTGTTCTCTGGTTTGAAGGAATGACATTGCCAGTTGCTTTGTGTACGCTGATATCCATCTAATGTTGGAGCTTCCTAGCTATCTTTGGCCACATTAGATCAATTTCTTTGCTAATAAGCACAATGTACTTCTATTTTCTTTGAAGGAATCTCGTTGTTTTCATTTAATTTTCATCTATTTATTTCTGTACATTTCTTATGTGGCAGATACATACAGATGAAACTAAAAGCAGCCTCCAATTTGCAAGCAGAGCATTGCGTGTCACAAATTGTGCTCAAGTGAATGAGGTTTCTGCTAATCAATTTACCATGCTTGGAGAGCACTTTTATTTTGATTTATTATTTTTTTTTTTCAAATTTTTGCATTCTATACCTTTTCATTCTGTTTGCAAGATTTGATTCTCCCCTTTCTTTAGGCTCTTTTATCTGAAATAACATAGAAACTTGTTAAAAGAAAGAGTATATGATAGCTTCATCACTAAAATGCAAGTACCAAAGTTAATGCAAATATATCCTTACATCGAGAGCTTTAGGGTGTGTTCCTGAGTTTTGATGGGAAGGAAGGGAAAGGCATTACAAGAAAATAAGGGAAAGGCAAGGAATGTGTTTCACTCTACCTTGTCTACGAGTTTAAAATAAATAAGGAGAAAAACAATGGAAGACTTGTATTATATTTTTACAATTTTATCCTTTATTAAATTGATATTAGATTTGGAGGGAAATAATTAATTGATATGAAATTTAAATGAATAGGTGAAGAAGATATTCTAATAATTTAAAAGGGATAATAAAGTAAGTTAAGTTCAAATTAGTTTAAAATCCCTCAATTTGGTGAACAACAATATAGGGGTTTTTGGAGGGTTTTTAGGGAATAGTAAAAATCCCCTAACACCTTCCCCTCTTGAAAATTAATCTCATGAACATGTTAAAATCGTCCTAAACTTCCTCTTAAACCAAACTCGCGAACACACCCTTAAAGTATCCCAGTTCTGCTATAATTTTTTTTTGTTTGTTTTATGTTGTATGGTTTGATTCTGCTTTGCAGTGAATTGTATCCTTTATTTCAATGTAACTATTTTGCTATGTTTTCACTGCAGATTTTGACTGATGCTGCTTTGTTAAAGCGTCAAAAGAAAGAGATTGAAGAGCTCCGTGCTAAATTGATGGTTGATCTACTTTGCAGTTTTTTTTTTTAAATATATTTGATTGTGTGATATTTTCTTTTGTTTGATAGAAAATGAACAGAAAATTTTGTTCCAAGTATGTTGCTGTAATGTAACTATATTTGGTTTGTTCTTCAGAGCTCTCATTCGGAGCATTTGGAAGAGGAGATTCTGAACCTTCGAAATACATTATTACAGGTGTGTGGATATTCCTTTTTGGTTGATTATTGCAAAATGCTTGTGTATTCTATATGTTACCACACTTTCTTTTCCAGACTGAATTGGAAAGGGAACGCATAGCACTGGAATTAGAGGAGGAAAAGAAAACTCAAGCTGAATGGGAGAAGAGAGTAAAGGAGCAAGCCAAGAAAATCGAAAATTTGAGTTCAATGGTGTTACTTTCAAATAGGGATGAGACTCGTGAATATGTTAAAAAGGTGTGTGATAATTTTCTGTGGAATTGTTTCATGATTTCTTAATTACATTTTGCTGTTCCTTTTTGCCATTTGTTTATGAAATTGAATGGTATAGCCAACTGTGGAAGAAGTCAACTTTGCATGGTTTGGTGTGTGATAGAAAAAGTTTAGGATTTTCGCTGCCAATATTAGGCCTCTGTCAAGATTAAGGGAGCTATAAATAAGGTGGGTAGGATGCTTTTACGAGGTATATTATGCTTGGTCTGGGAATTGTTAGATGTAAAGTCATTTACTTGTTTTTGACTGAGAACTTTAGCCTTTGGAAAAGTTAGTTCTAGACATATTAGAGCTTGTATGATCAAATAGTGTAGAGTTTTATTCTTGTTGCCCACCACTTGTCTAGATTAAAAGTTAAATATCGTGAGACTCCAAAGCAGGTGTACGCATTTTTTTCACTTCAAGCTTGGTGGGCTCTTGTTTGAGGCAGTGTTTTACAAATACAAATACATTCATGTTCCTTTACTTGACAGCTTAAGCATTTGGAAGATATGATTCTTGAGAGGAATTAAAGGAAGCCATAATTAAAATAAGCGCTATGAGTTGTACGGGGAATGTATTCTGGGCTTTGTCTGTTTTTTACACTTTGTTTGATAGAAGAAACAAGGATGTGAGGTGAATGTTATGGTCTGAAAATTATACAAAAGTAGAAATGTGGAGACAATCACACTGCTCATCCTGAAATAACTCTATTTCTGATCCATCAATAATTTCTAATCTGAACATTTGAAACCTTTAGCCCTATGCATAAAATATTCACGACAAATAAAATCCCAGAGCTAGGGCCTAGATGCAGCCAGTTTATTCAAACCTAAAATACTGGTCATCGCAATTAAGGAGGATGCTATCAAACTAACAGGTGCTTCTGAAGCAGGTCATCAATCTATCCTATTGAAGAATTACAATTAATGACACCCTGCATCAAGAACTGGTTTTCCTGATTTTCCCTGTTTTTTTTGCTTTTCAAATTTAACATATGCTATATTTATTTGCTTTTTTCTTTCTTTTGGCATTAACTCCTACCAACTAATATGGTTTGCTCTGATCTCTTTTCTTTCATGTCCCCTCCCCCTTCTCTAACTTATATCTGTTGATGAAGTTATTATGCATTCTCTGCAGGAGAAGAGGAGAGATACATGGTGTCCAGGAAAGGTGTCAAAAGACGTAACAATTCCTTCGTGCTGATAGTTCATTTAATTAGTTCTCTGGAATATGACACAAATTATGAATTTTTGTCTTTGTACGGTGACTTTTGAATTACTTGTATTGCAATAATGAATAATCTCACCATATACCAATTATTTTGCCAATAGCATGTTTCAAAGCCAGTTTATTTTAGGAAAATAGTACCTTTTAAACTGTTCAAACCCAAAATAAACTAATCCAAAAATGCTAAATACTACCTTTATAGAGGCAAAGTATGCTAACTCTTACCATACAATCTAATGCTGTAGCAAGACATACAATTTCAGAATTATTAGGAGCCCTCCTGCTTATAAATTTCTTGTAGGCAGCATGGTTTATTAGTTACTTGACTTTGATGCAGTCTGTATCTAGATGATATATGCTTAATACGCATATTGTTGTTGTCAATATCTCAGTTCCTGTGGGTGTCTGATTGAGTTTGCATGCATTGAATACATAGCATGCTGTTTTACGTGCATGACTTGATTGGCTTCAGTCATCAAGATTCAGATTTACCAACAATGATTCTCTCAGTCTTATTGACTGTTGCCAAGGGTGACCTCATTGAAAGCACAACAAAACAGTAAAGCCAAAGGGAACTGATTGGAAACAAGACTAAATAGGTCAAATTTAGCAGATTGGTTATGCTACATAGATGTATTGGTGTTTGAGTGAAGCTGTAGGTTGTCAATAGTGTTTCTCAAATACAGGGTGCAGTGTTTCCCTGTCTGATTTTGTATTTGATTGTAGAGAGCAATCTGGTCACTCAAGGGATTACATGGGGGAAAGGCTAGAAGTAGGGGCATCAAACTACTTGAATTAACTGTGCTAGATATCAGTATGACTTAATGTGCTTGACATTTTTCTCTTTATTGCATTTACTTCCTTGTTCTCTCATTATGGAAATCATGACAAATTCTATTCATTTCTTGACTCTGTTATGTAAGTATAGGTTGTTTTTGTTATTTTTATGTGAGTTGCTAAAACTCAATATTCATATATTAGAAATTAGAAAACCTATGGTATTACTTTTATCCTTGCTTTATAAATTATGACATTTATTTCAACCTATGAAAAATAGGTTGATGTCATTTTATATTTGTAATAATTACCAATTTGTTTTCTGTAATATAGGTCAATTCTAGCCTCCAACCAAATGCTTCTAATGTAAAACCTATTGGACCTAAGCGAGATATGGGACCACTTCTTCCTTTCAATGAACTTGTAGAAGATGCTACTGTGGATCAGTCTTCTAAGCATGAAGATGATAAAAAAGTTGATGTTAATGAGAACTGCAATCTACCTAACCCTTGTGCTTTATTGCATGTAACAAGCAGGAAAAGGGTTCCATCACGAAAGAGAAGCTTACCCATGGTCTGTGATATGGCTTATCAATATTCACTTGTCTTCTACTCTGTAGTTTTATACTAATATCTTGTGAATATAGCAGGAGGATGACTTTCTAAAATTGCAGACTGAATATGAGAATTTGGTTCTAAAATTTGAAACTCAGGTTTCGTTTTTCATTCTTAATTCACTTCCTGCAAATCAGAAGCTGCTAGACCCTAAACATGACCATGTTTTTCTTATTGCAGAGAACTATGAGTGAGGTACAAATTGAGTCATTGAGAAAACAATTAGCTGAGGCAAATTCCCTTTCATCCACAGAATCTAGTGGTTGTTTAAATTATGCCAATAGTGTTAACTTGACTGGGGATAAAAATGTGAGTTCTAGAGATTCAGAAGCTATTTTTGTCATCAAAAAACTTCAAGAGCAGGTCTTGCTTCTTTTTCTATGTTTCTTCTTTTGTTCTGAAGTTTTATTTGATTATAGTTTCTTTCAATTCTTTGTAATATTCATTTCCTTCTTTGTACTGCATTACAATGTAATTTATGTATATTTATAATTCTATTGTGTCTTGACTGTCTTCTAATCTTTTGTCCTTGTATCTTGAAGATTAAGGTTTTGATAATGGAAAAGTTATCAAGCCAACAAAACTTGGATAATGTTGTTGATCTAGCAACTGAGCAGAACATATGTGCCAGGGAGAAATTTGATGAGGTTATTTTTGTTATATCAATAATGGCCCTTTACTATGCATGAATCTGATACAGTTATGCTGATTGGATTTTTGGTTACTCATCAATTATCCTGGAACTTTCTGTGGATGAATTGTTTGTGATGAAATTACATTCTGTATCTATTTCTATTTACTAAGGACCTAATATGAACAGGAGATTCTAGATGAGGCCATCTGGAATTCCAGATTTACAAGGGCCTAGTCTACCTGGTGAACTCCAGTCAAGCATAGAGAAAGGCTTTCATTTTATTTTTCGTTGATCTTTAAACATATTTCAGAACGTCAAGGTCATATTGAACATATACAGCAACCTCTGAGGTTTATGTATCTTTCTTGCTGGGTTGTTGGACCCTGCCTGCTATCCAGGAAAAAATATCTGTATGCTTTTGGTATCCTCATAAATATGTTACTTATGAGAAAACAATGTGTGTGTGTGTGAGAGAGAGAGGGAAGAGGGGGGGAGGGGGGGGGGGGGGGGGGGTAGACTAAGCGTACTTCTGAATTTTATTAATAATAGTTAGAATCGCAACTGGTTGTATATTTACATAAGTTTACAATGATTCTCAAAACCAGGTTCTAGATTGTGACCTATACAAGGTTCTAGGTAGTAGCTGCACTAGGCCCTAGGTAGTATTTACAATTACAGATGTCAACATGGCAGTTGTGTCCTAACTAATTTTAACTATCACAACAAAAATGAGTTTATAGATAAGAACATGATACCGTGTTACAGCTACAGTAGTTGTTTCTGTGCTCAGCTGCAAAACAGCTGTTCTGTGTCTCACACACACTGCTATTATCTAACATACTCTAACAACTTTTGTTGTGCTTCAGATGTGGTCTTTAGTCTTTAAGTTATAACCGTAAACCATATGAAATGGTCTAATACTCTCTCCAATACTTGTTAATAAGTTGTATATTCTTTCGGGGTGATAGAATATAGTAGTAAGAGTATAGGTTTCTCAAAGAGGTTAGGGACAGAGTGCCATATAACATTTCTGTGTAAATTCATATACAAAATTTAAAATTTTTTACCGTGTCAGATGATAGCCTGGTATGAAATAATCTTTTAATTAAATATTGCAAAGAAGCACATATAAATTTATGCCTGAATTTTGCATCCAAAAGTATCTGTGTAAATTTCGGAAATTTGTAAAGTTGCAGATCTGAAGTTGCTTGAACGTATAATTCTTGAAAATTTACACTGATACTTTTGGATGCAAATGGTCTAATACTCTGATACAAAACACTAATTCTTGTAATTTTTTTCGTTTTCTTAGCTTTATGAAGAGCTTAAAAATGCACAGGAGGCAGTTCAAGTGGCTAATAAACAACTTACTTCTTGTGAAACTGTAAGCAAAATTCATGAATGCATTTGATTCATTTTTTCAATTAATTTTTTATAAGCATTTGGATTGTTGCTTTCTTAGAATGTCATCATCATTATAATATACAATCTTAAGGTTTATGACTACAATTCATTTTGTATCATGCCCTATAATAATGATCATGATGCTTCATGTAGGATGGAAGTTTAGACTTTGTGCTCAATGTCTCAATGGAAGTTCAAGAAATAATCTCAGAAGTACAAAACTCAAAAGAAGTTGTTGAAAGTGTTTTCTTGTTGGCTGATGAGACTACTAAAAATTTCTCTGCTTTGTGCAACATGTTCCTTGTAAGTACTAGAGTCACTATAAGATCAATATTTGTTACAAAAATGAAACTGTTGCTGTGTTTTACATTGTTAAATTATTATTAGAAAAACATAAAGGGAGAAGAAGCGTGGAACAGTATGCGGCTAAATTGTTGCTTGCTAAAGTACATAGGCATAGATAGCTAGCAGTCTAGCACTATATATAGTCGTTATGGAGTGAATACATGCATAAGATTCTAGGATAGATAACTAATGCTAGCTATTTGCTACAACTATATTTCCAAAGCCACATTAATCACATGCTAAAACTCAATTATCCTTAACACTCCCCCTTGTTAAAAAAGAACCCCTTTAAAACAAGAAAAATATAAAATGCATCCATAAAACATCCGCAAGGCAACTCCAGGGATGCTGGATATGTCTTGAAAGGACACAATAATAAGCTGGAATAACCATCAGCATGAAAAACTTGTTGGAATGTTGTATGATTGGAAAGAGATTTTATTGGAGTGACCATCAGCTGAAATTTCCAAAAAACTGCAATGATAGACATAGACTGCAAAAACAACAGATTGAAGCCTTGGACGACAGGAAGAGAAATTGTTGGAGATCAAGAAATGAAACTCTGAAATTAAAACTAAGGTTTGGTGGACTGTTGCCGGTAAATGAACAATCACCAGAAAAAGTTCAGTAAAGGCTAGTTTGGAGGAGAAAAGACTGCTGAAAGTGACATGGCAGTTGTTGAAGTGATTCATGACCAAGAATAAAAATGTAGAAAGAAAATAAGCGAAACAGAAAAAATACACGATATTGATGGCATGAAATTCCCAAAGGATACTCAACAATACAGTTTTAATATTTTACTAATGAACTCTGCAGTGGCGTAGTGAGTAGTGACAAGACAGGTCTTGGAGGATTATACGGCTCTAAGTCTGATTCCATGTTAAATTAGTAGAAATCTATTAAGGGAGATGTGTTGAACAAATGTTACTGAGTATCTTAGATTCACATGTTAAATATCTGCTTCCTATAACTATAATTCCGATGTCACATGAAGAACATGCTAAAATGCCACCTGCTGTACATTATTCTGAACATAACATGATGTTGGAAATATGAATAGAATTCATAATGCTTAGGAACTAGATACTCACGAAAAAAGATATTTACATTTTTTGTGAATAGTCATTATAGTCATTACTCATTAGTGATTGTACAATCATATGCTTCTGCTATTACTATAGTAATGTTAGTAAGCCATTTTTCTCGCAGATCATTCTATAATATTATCATCATCCACATATTCTTACCCTCAAGTGATGTCTATAGTTGTTGTCTTTATTTTGTAACTAATAATTGTATCTAGATATGTATATACTATTAAGACTGGCCTAAGAATTTTAGGTTTATTGCAGGATTTCAAAACCTCAATATCTCAGGATTCTGCGGAACTAAGTCTAATCTTGAGTAACTATCAGAAGTTGAATTCTTGCTTAAGGCAAAAAATTTCAGAACTTGAGAATGAGAAGGTAGAATTGCCTTCATGTCTATATCCTAGTTTTAGTTTAGTCTAGGTAAGGTACTAGATAGACTAATATTTTTGCTGCAGATTTTTCTGGACAACCAGTTAGCTGATCTTCAAAGGCACCTTCAGGAATCTAAACTAGATGCTCAAAATTCCCAAAGTTCTTTGATGGTGGGTCTTTATTTATGATATGCTATCTATATCATCTCACATTTTGTCTGAAAATGCAATGCAGCAAATAGGTGGTGCTAATTGTTTAATATAATTACAGGACTGCATAGAACAGCGGGAAGTGGATAATGCAGATCAGATTTCATATATTGAAACTCTTGAAAAAGAGATATTATTTATGAGATCATCTTCATCAGTCAAGGAACAAGAAACCTTAAGAAAAGATCTTGAGAAGACAAAATCCAAGTTGAAAGAAACTGAATCTAAGCTTAAGATCGCCATACAAGAGAAAACAAAACTCGAGGTTTCTTCCCTTTTGCTATATTCAAAATTTTCTGTTTCCTTGTAACTGGCTTGAGAAATTCTTGTCATTTTGTTCTCTTACATATCATGTTACCTTTAGGGTGACAAAGCCTCTGTTGAACGCGAGCTTAAACGGTTGCATAGTCAGAACTCTCTTCTTGAGCGTGATATTAATAAACGTGATTCTCTTGCTGGTAGAAGGCATGACTCGGTTGTTGAAAGGAGTTCAAAGATATTTGATCCTAAAAGACAAAAGGGTCTAGCAATTTCTCTTGAACAAACATTACAGGTTGATAATAGTATAATACATTTATCCCTATCTCCATCAGTAATACAATTGGTTTAATGTCTCATTTTTGTTTTAAAATTTCTGAGTATGATAACTCTGGTCATTGTTCAGGAGGAGTACAGAAAGATGGAAGTGTTTGCATTTGAATCAAAAGCAAGAATCAATTCTTTGGAAGAACAACTAACAGCTGCACTAAAAGATAAAGAAGATGTGATATTCATTAATGAAAGTTTAACTTCAGAGTTGGTAGGGTTGACTGAAAAGCTGAATACATCAAACTCCGAACTTCATAATTTGAAGGAAGAGATTTCTGTTCTTGTAAGATTACATGTGAAGTTCTTTCCACCTTTCTCCACTTGAGTCAATTGTTAGATGAAATGTTTAATAGCTGGTATACTTTCTCTTTCTAACCATCAAACCTGGTATCTTATGTATCCAGAGACAAACACTGGAAGAATCTAATCTTGATCAAGAAAAACTGAAAAGCTCTATTAAAGTATTGGTAGAAGAAAAGGAGGAGCTGGCAATGGTTGTGCAACTGCTACTACTCTTATTTTATTATGACTTTTAATTTTTATTGTGATTCTTACCCCTATTAGGGATTTCTTTTTATCAAATCAGTTGTTTCAATGCAGCTTCTTGATCTTGCAGCAACTCACAGATTCTCTTTTGGAAATAGAGGAGGAGAGGGCAATATGGTCTGCCAAGGAAAAGGCTGCACTTCTAGCCATTGAAGAACAGACAAGGTCAAACAATGTGCAAATTACAACATTGTCAGAAGTAAGATTCTTGGCTCTGCTATTTTGGAATACTTGCTTTGTTTCTTTCTTTTTTTTTTCCGATAATTCCTCCATGAGAGTCCAGAAGAGGAACAAAGCTCATGGGAAAAGATACACAAACAGTGGACAAAATCACCCAACGAGCACTAGATTCATTAAAAAATCTCTTAGCCTAAGATAAAACTAACCTAACGAAGAAAAAGAGTGCTAGGTCCGTTGGGCATAACAAACTTTGCCACCACCCAAAACAGATCTGGAAACAATAAGTCAATTCATAATATTTACAAGGTTTAGTGTCACATAATCAATCATCAAATACTTGGGGAAGACCAGCAAAGTAACCAAATATCAGAGAGGGCAAAGGAAAACCAGAAACCTGGCTGCACAGATGCCACCCAAAGTACACATACTACACACCACTATTTATTGCAAAAATCAGCACATGTCCTTGAGCCATTACAGGACCATAACCTCCTCACAACCGTGATGTTATTTCAGACTAGAGTTTTATCCTTTGTCCACCTATCAACCCAAAATAGGTGGTGGTTTGTTCTAGCATAAAGAATAGTAGTTAGCTTTCCTTAAAAAAAATTTCTATTTCTTACCTGCCAAACCACCCATATCACCGCAAAGTACATAATAACCAACTTCTTTTTTAATGTTTTGCAGTGGGGCGCCCTTGCCATGATGCAAAGCAATCCTTGATGTTATGTGGCCAACACCAACTAACACCCATTTGTCCAGTAAACAGCCCCATAAAGACCATGAATAAGAACAATAAAAAAATAGATGGAAAACACTTTCAGGTTCTGTATTGCATAGAGCACATACCTCTTGTCCATGGCTAATCACACCAATTTTGCACAACCCTTCTTTTGTATTTAGTTTTCCCAACAGCACAAACCAATTCAGTAGTTCCACTCTTGGGGGGAACCAAACCTCTCCACAATGACTTTGAGAAGTTAAAGGAACTCAACTCCACACCAATTCCCCTTGATTTCGTGGCCACCAGCAAAAAAGATTTAATGGAAAACATACCAGATTTTTCATAATTCCACATTACACCATCCACCACACCTTTTTTTAAATTAACCTTCCCCAATAGTTTGTGTAGTTCACTAAGATCTTCTAAGTCTCTCTCCCTTAAAGCCCTCCTCCAATGCAAGCACCAAACCCAACAGCAACCATACCAAGTGCCGCATTCTGAAATTGAAAATTCTTTTTGTGTGGAAACATAGTACAGTCTTTTGAACAACACCTTCAGTTTCCCTTCCTTGAGTCATTGGTCTTCCCAAAACATGGTGCTTTCGCCTCCACCCACATCTGTTTGGATTCCATTCAGCATTAAAATTTTTAGTTCCTCACTCTCCCATTTCAGATTTGTTATGTTGGTCCATACACCCCCGTAATTGCAACTCTTTCTCTCTTGTAGGGTCAATGGTGTTTTACCAGACAACTTGTGACATGAGCAAATCACTTTCTTCCACAATGGGCAATCTTTCTTGGAGAACCTCCACCACCATTTGAATAACAATGTAGTATTTTTTTAGCACTTCCCCAAACACCTTTGGCTTTTGAATGACATCCCATCTGACAGTATGCAACCCTCTACTCCCATCCTCTTTGCCCCAAAAGAAGTTCGATTGGATAAAAATAATCTTTCTCGCAGCCTCCTTTGGCATCTTGAATAAACTTACATTGGCATGCTGTCTAGGACGGATTTAATAAGCACAAACTTACCTGCTTTGGACAAACATTTTCCTCTTGTTTCTTTCTTGTTTTATAGTTTTTTTCTTTTGTAAATAATTTATTTAGATGAAGAGAATACAACAACAACAACAAGCCTTATTCCACTATGTGGGGTCGGCTACATGAATCAAACGACGCCATTGCGCTCTATCATGAATAATGTTAGGATTTAGGCCATTAACTCTCAAATCTTCCTCGATAACTCCTTTTATAGCCTTTTTTGGTCTCCCTCTACCCCTAGTTATCGTGGTATCTCTCATCTGGTCCACTCTCTTGACTGGATGTTCTCCTGATCTTCTTTCCACAGGGTCATACCATCTAAGGCGAGATTCCACCATCTTATCAATTATAGAGACTACTCCAAGTCTCTCTCTTATGCTTTCATTTCTTATCTTGTCTTTTCTTGCGTGACCGCTCATCCACCGAAGTATCCTCATCAAGGTTGTCAAGAGTGCGCTCCGGAGCGTAGGAGTGAAAAGGTAAGGGCTCAAAGATGACCCTTGGTGTAGTCTTACACCAATATGGAACTCTCTTATTAGCCCACCTTGAGTTCTCACGCTAGTCGTAGCATCATCATACATGTCCTTAATTGCTCGGATATAGGCTACCCTTACACCTTTCTTTTCTAAGACCTTCCATAAAACCTGCCTTGGTACCCTATCATACGCCTTCTCCAGGTCAATGAAAACCATATGTAAATCCCTTTGTTTGTTCCGGTACCTTTCCATCATCCTCCTTACCAAGTAAATAGCTTCCATAGTAGATCTACCCGGCATAAAACCAAATTGATTCTCTGACACCTGGGTCTCCTTTCTCAACCTTCTTTCTAACACCCTTTCCCATAGCTTCATTGTATGACTCATGAGCTTAATCCCTCTATAGTTCCCACAGTTTTAAATATCCCCCTTATTCTTGTATATGGGAACTATTGTGTTCTTTCTCCATTCATTGGGTATCTTCTTTGACCTTAGAATCTCATTAAAAAACCTAGTCAGCTAGCTCACTCCTTTACCTCCTAGGCATTTCCAAACTTTGATAGGTATGTTATCTGCCCCACTGCCCACCCATTTTTCATCCACTTAAGGGCATCCCTCACTTCAAATTCTCTAATTCTTCGGTAGAAGGTAAAGTTTTGATCCACCTCATCCATATTTAGTCGATCCGAACATGCGAGATTTTCATGTCTCTCATTGAAAAGATTGTAGAAATAGCCCTTCCATCTTTCCTTAATGTTCTCTTCATTGATCAAAACTTGACCATCACCATCCTTAACACACTTAACCTGGTCCAAATCTCTCGTTCTTCTATCCCGACTCTTTGCTATCTTGTAAATACCTTTTTCCCCTTCTTTTGTGTCCAAAGATCGGTAAAGCTCCTCGAAAGCTCTTATCCTTGCCTCACTTACTGCCGTTTTTGTTTCCTTCTTAGCCACCTTATACTTTTTCCAATTCTCCGCATTCCGATATAGAGACCACTCTTTGAAGCATTCCTTTTTCACCTTCACCTTTTCTTGTACGCTTGTATCCCACCACCAAGACTCTTTTATCTCTTGCTTCGATACCTTTTGATTCTCTCAAAGTTTCTTTAGCTACTATTCTTACTACTTCTGCCATATCCCTCCGCATTTCCTTGACCATTCCACTCTGCTCTTTCTTCTACTTTTCATTGGAAATCCCTTTGTTTCTCGCCTTTCATTTGCCACCATCTTATCCTTGGGTTCGTCCGTTGGCTCTTTTGCCCCACTTTTCTATTGACTCTAACATCCATAACAATCACCCTGTGTTGAGTAGTCTCTCCCGGGATAACTTTGCAATTAATACAAAATTTTTGGTCTGATTTCCTCAATAAGAAGAAATCAATTTGAGAGCTTGTTACTCCACTCTTGAATGTTATGGGATGTTCATATCGTTCCTTAAAGCAAGTGTTTGCTAGAAGAAAATCGAAAGTCAAAGAAAAGTCCAAGATAGATGAAGAGAATATAGTACACAAATAGATACTAGGGCAAGAGGTTCCCTTTACAAAAATGATCAAACAAGAGGAAAAAACTAGCAGTGAAATAGAACTTTCCAATCTCCCACCATGAAGGAGAAGTTCCTTTAAAAAGATCACGTGCGTTACACCAAATAGGGGCTATATGCCTAATCTTCTCCCACAAAACTTGCTTGTTTTTGAAAATATATGATTAAAGATGCTAGCATTATGTTCATAAAATCTATTATTGAAGTTGCATTACTTATTCTTTTTCAGTTGTCAAAGGCAGAGATCCGCATTGAGGAACTGAGTCATAAAATTTCCAGCATGCAAGTGAAAATGCATGAAGTAAGTGCTACACTGGATTATCTGGTTTAAATGGGGAGTTTTTCTATTTAATTATTAGAGTAAAACAATACTTTATCCCGTGAAAGGTTTTTGTTGTAACACTTTAGTCCTGACTCCTGATTGATTAAACCTATACATTTTAGTCTCTTATAGATTTTTGTTATAACACTTCAGTCCTTGAAAGGTTAAATGCATACAATTTGGTCCTAAAAGATTTTAGTTTAACAGTTTAGTCCTCAAAAGATTTAATCTTCTAAGGACTAGGGTGTTAAGATAATAGTCTCTTAAAGGTTATAATGTTAAAACAACAATCTTTCAGGGACTAAAGTATATAGCTTTCGTCTTTCAGAGATGAGCATTGCTAGAGGCACAACAGAAAACCAGTCAAAACAGCCAACAAATAGTAATTTGAGCCATAATCATATAGCCCATTAAAAATATACTCATAATTAAAATAATATTTGGGCCATAAAATGTTAAATGGGCTTTGTTGGATGTTTTGGCTGGAAAATTGCTGTTCCCCAAGCATTTGTGTTCAGAGATTAATGTGTTTTACCCTATTTATTGTGACAATTGTCAAGCCACTGGCTTTCTCCCTCAAAAGAAAGTGGGAAGGGAAACTGATTTTTCAAAACGATGAGGTGCAGCCCCATCATTGACTACACGTCTTGATGGATGGTACAATTAGTTGTTGTTTGTAGCAGTCTCTTTTATTCCGTTGCTATGTTGAATGCACTCAGGAATATTAATCCACTAATGTCTTGCCCGGTCATTTAATCAATAATACTTGACGTACAACAGAAATACGTCAAACTTGTATCCAACGTGTGCTATCCATGTTACAGGATGTGTGCTATACGTATAACACACATCCTGTAACATGGATAGCACACGTTGGATACAAGTTGGACGTATTTCTGTTGTACGTCAAATATTGTTGGTCATTTAAATAGGAGTAATTAAAATTGACATAATTGAGTTGTTTTGACATTCGGGTTATATGCACAGGATGGAGTTGCAAACAACAAAGAGGTGACTAAGCTCAGAATGAGACTTCGTGGAATGCAAGGGAAGCTAGATGCAATCCGTGGTAGATATAAGGAAGCAATGGATGATTCGGAATTAATGAATAGGAAATATGGAGAGGCTACGGCAAAGTTGAAAGACATGTTGGCTACAAAAGGAATAGAGGTCCTCAACCTTAAGAAGCAATTAGCTGTTGCAAAAGGACAATAGCACCTAGGCGAAATTACACTAAACACTAACCTTTCTGGAGGTTGGGAGAGTTTCACCCTATCTCCCTTGTATTTGGAAAATTAGCATAAGAATTCTTTTAAGTTTGTATAATTATTATTGATATGGGGACAAAGAGGAGAAAACATGAGTGAATCGGTGCATTTATACTACACTACAATGTATGGCATATATAGATTTAAATAGAATAACTAGTCATAAATACAACAATTAACTATTGTATCCTAACATATTCTATCCTATACTAATTACAAATCAAAATATTTTGTGCACACCAATCAATCATTAATACATATACGTATTTTTATAATTTTTTTATCAACAATGCTACATGTACATTATTTTTCAGTCACTTTCAGTCACAATCACACTTTTTAAGGTAGAATCTACAAAAATATTAGTAACAAATTATATGTATTTATTATGGGTGGCTGATGGTGGCAGCATTTTGGTATACAAGACATGCTAGGTGGTTAGAGAACCTAGGATAGATAATTGTAGATGCCTTTAAATCGTGATATATGTTGTATGTTGATGATTGCTGATTGCTTAATGAGAAATGATTTTAAATGTCCAAAGTATGTTTAATAAATATAGAGTAAACCCCCAAACTGGTTCCTGACAATTTCAACATTGGACAAAGTGGTCCTTAATAATTAGAAATACCCTAACCGGTCTCTGACAATGTCAAACGTCGGACATCGTAAGGTCCCGGACGGAAAAACTAACAGTGTTATTGACAATTTTTGAAAAATCAGTCCCTAATTATTTTTAAAATTCTTTTATCTTTTATCACTTTCATTAACATATTTAACTCTAAACATTCTTAAATCAAACCTATATATATTTAATTTGAAAATTGTCACTTACTCTTTAATGAAATTATTTTGGTATTTCTAATTTTTTTTTGTTAATAAAGTATTTTTTTTAAAATAATTTTAGTTACCAAACCTCTTAATTTAATTTTTTAAAAGAAATAAAGTAACTTTTCATTTTTTTTATTGAAAATATTAAATTACTTACAAGATAATAGATTTATTTTATTCTAAATTTTATATAACTTAAAATAATTAATTTTTATATTTAATATTAATTATTAGTATAAGTTTTAATATACATAATTTAAAATATGAAGATTTAAACAAGTAAAAGTTAATAAATGACTTTTTGGGAATGGTAATAATCAAATGTAAGATATATAAAGTTGATTTGAGAGTGCTTCAAAGTGCATATTATAATAGAGAGGATAAATGATTAAAAAAATTTAAATAAAATTATGGACCAATTTTTCTAAAAATGAAATTGTCATTAACACAGTTAACGTTTTCCGTCCATGGACCGGTTAGAGTATTTCCAATTGTCAATGACCACTTTGTCCAATGCTGAAATTGTCAGAGACCAGTTTGGGAATTTACTCATAAATATATGATATATAGAGGCTTAAATGATTTTATAGAAATGAGATTAAATGAACTATTAGAAAAATGATTAGGTTATGTTATAATTATGTAACAATGAGTTTTTACTCGATCTAAAGGTAGTTTCCAAATGATGGATTTATAATTTATTATTACTATCAGTATTTCAGAAAAATGATATTATATAGTTATGGTTTAATAATGTTGAATTAAGATGTATGGACGTAAAGTATAAGTTTTAAAGAGAAAATTATGATGTTAATTATGATAGTGATGATGTTTATGAAGTGATATATGATATGTTATTGTAAATATAAATGATTGTATGATGAGTATATGATTGAAACAATGGTGTATGGTGATGTTATGATGATGATATGATGTTATAGGTTAATGATTATGTTATGATGTTAATTCTGAAATGTATTATGAAATTATGAAGTTATGATGATATACAAATGATTGCATGATTAATGTTAATTAATATTTGATGAAATTATGACAATGATGATACTTGTTGAGGACTGGATGGATTTATGAAGATTGTATTATGTTTTTATTTGATTGATGATGTTAAACGTATGGTTGTTTTGTTATAGATGATTATGGATTGAATGATTATGACAATGAGGTAAAATGAAAGATGAAAGTTAAAGATGAATTAGTAGTTTTCGATAATACTCAATTGGATTGATATTGTAAGTGCTGGTAACATTTACAAAACAATGCAACTATGTAAAGGAAAGGTGAATTCCCCACTAAAGTTCTAATGACGACTAGAGGTATGAACTCATTACCAGAGGATATGTTAGTCAAAGGTTGTCAAAGTTATGCCAAGGAAGTGCCAAAATTATGTCAAGTTAACATAATAAAATTATGAATGATGATGCTTTGTAATGAGTAAGCTTACAAAAAACATCTCATGGTATGTATGCAAGAATTATGATGTGATAATGCATGTTATGTGAATGATGGTGTTGCATTCATAATATATATGTATGACGCATTTAAAAGATACGTCACTTCGGGATTAACAATTGCGAGAATTTAAATTGAACATTATGCGCTTTCACTTATTTTAAAAATAAACCCAATGTTTAACCTACTGGAAGCAAGAATGATAACACATGCATTCATATCCAATGTAAAACCTATTGAGTTACTTATCGAAGTATCTCACCCCCTTTTCCCTTTCCGTCTTGTTTTCCAGATGAAGTGACAAGTGGAACTCCAAATGCACCTTAAAAGGGTGTTGTGGACTTTACTACTTGGATGTTTGTAACAATTTTGAATCGCCATATTCACAAATATCTGTTGATTATTGATTTCCCTTTTCTATTAAATGCGACTAAGGGTATACGACGTCATATATCCGAAGAAGCATTTAATAATGTATTTTTATTAAGTATTATTATGGTTTATTATGATTAAAAATACTTGTATGGATGTCTGTAATTGTGTATTGTATTGTTGATTGTCTAAAAACAATGTATTTGATAAGTATTTCTTATGCAAGACATATATAACGCTAGTACCCGCAGAGTCCTTATTTTTGGTTTTTACAAAAAAAACTTAATCTATATTTTCAACTAAAACTATTTTGAAAAAATAAAATCGCAATGAAATCAATAAAGTAACACATGATGATTAATCAATTATGACTTAAGCATAATGAGTTAATTATTATTAGGGTGTTATAGATTGAGTAGTTAAAAATACTAGATTGAGTCAGTATATAAGTTAGATTGATATATTTATCCCCATTTAAGACTGAAGTGGACACTTAAAAAAATTGGGAATTGATTTGGATATTAATCAACACCACCATCTCACGTTCATCATCTTCTTCATTATCATTACCCATTGCCACCGGCCATCTTCTACACCTTCATAAAAGACATGAACAAAATCTAATCAAGAAAAAAGGAAAAAGAAAATAAGAAATAGAGGTGAACAATCAAAGAAGAAAAAGAGACTAAACAATATGAGTCAGAATGAACCAAATCTCTCGAAGTAAGACTCGAACCTACGACCAGTCTGTTATCAATCGACCGCTCTACCACTGAGTTATTAAGGAACAACGAAAAATTCGATCTCATATAGTTCAATTTCCGTTCTCAATCCATGACCAATATGAGTTCCAAGTTTTCTTCGTAACTTGTGGAACTTCTTCACAATGGCTTCATTCCATGCCTCATTTTATAGGAACCTCAAATCAAAGTGGCTCTATTTCATTCAATTTGAAATCTCACCAACAAGAAAAAAAAAATCTACTTGATTTCTTTTTCAGAGAAATCAACAACCCTACCTTTAAAAAACCTAAACTTTTGTTCCCTATTTTTTATTTTTTTCTTCTTTTTCATGCAGAGATTCCACCATTAGAGTTTCCTTCAAACCCCTCATTATTCATTATCACCGGGAATAGAAACCTCAACAACAACAACAACCCAACACCCTTCTCTCCTTCTTCCCCTTCTCCAATGTTCACCAACACACCCTAAGTCTACCTTCATAAAAGCAATTCCTAGATCTAGAATTAAGAATTAGAATTTATAAATTGAGGACCGAGAAGGTGTAAATGAGAAAATAATGGAGAAGAAGCAAACGATTGTGTTTTAGTTAATTGAAAAGTGGATTGGTTTGTCCTTATTTAGAGATTGAATGATAACATAACAACTAACATTCCACATAGGACTTAATAGAGGAACTAATTTGTCTAACAAAATGCAAGTATGAAAACTACAAGACGAGATGAATAAAAAATTTGAAAACAAATAATCACTCAAAAGAAGTTGAACACCGATTTGGGTATTTACTCAGAAAAAAAAAAAACTCCACTTAGGTTCCACAAGTAGTACTTTCTGTTTCAGTGTTTCTACATCAAGATGAATGCAAGGAATATTTATTATTAATTATAATAATGGCATTGTAAATCCAAATTTCAATTATAATTATCGCATTGTAAATCAAAATTTAGCCATGAGGCACTCAGGTCAAGAACACCATCAACCCTTTAAAGACATCAGAATCAATTAACTAATCTCGTATCTCATACATGACTTCTAGGCAAGACCCTATTCCTTAATAATGTTACAACTTACAAAAACTGCTTATGTTACTTAACTTGTAAATTGCAAATCAGGCATGATGAGGCACCTAAATCACAATATCTTCCACTTTCTCTCGAGTGCACCACAAATCCTTGTGATACAGTAAGCAGCACTTAGTGGGTACCCAGAGACTGCATTAAACAAAAAATTAATAAGAAACTGAATAATATCCTTACAATGACAGATGTAAGTAGTTTCAGTAAATTTCAAAGTTAAAATCATTGTAAAACAATGGGTTTCCCAAGGTTAACCTTAAGCCAACTCTAAATTAAAACTTGAGGTCAATTAGTCATAATGACATTCTGGTTAGGCTTTGGAATAAAAATATTTCACCGGGCTTCTGTTTTACGGAATGGACATTCCCGTAATAGTATTCATGGGAAAGTTATTCCAAGAATTATTTTCATAGGAATGTAATATAGAGGCATTTGAGGTAGCAGGAGACCCAAGAAGACACTAAAAGGGGTTATTCAAGGAGGATTTGAGGGTTAATGGGTTAAACCCACACTTGATTCACGACAAGACTCAACGGCATGCCTGATCTATGTAGCCGACCCCACATAATGGGATAGGGACAAAATGAGATTCCCAGGAATAGCGCATGCTTTCTGAAAGAAATACTCATGCTGAGTGAGCTCAAGTGATGGTCCACTTTGGCCCAACATTCCCTTCCCATTTCCCATGGAACCCAACATTCCCATATGGTATTTTTTCATTCTCACGTATATTAGGTGGTGATTGGTTTATTTTCTGTTTTTATTTTCTATTTTTATTTTTCAATGAATTAAAACTAAACATTTTCACTTGTATTTTCTATTTGAGCATTGCTATAGGTACAACAAAAAACCAACCAAAACAGCCAATAAGTTGTGCACAACATATATAATATAAATTGCACAACAAATATTACATGTTGTGCACGCCATATATCACCTAATGTGCACAACATATATCACATGTTGCAAAGAAAAATAATGCTGCAACATGTGAAATATGTTGTGCACAATAGATGATATATGTTGTGCATCGCATGTGAAATACGTTGTGCATTTTATATTATATATGTTGTGTACAATATATTGGCTGTTTTGGCCGGATTTTTGTTGTGCACCAAGTATTCCCTTTCTATTTACAATTAAAATGAAATTGAAAATAAGAAAATGTCAAATTCTTGTTTTCTATGTTTTCAACCAAAAGTGTGAAAATAGAAAATGAGTGGGATGAAAATACCATAACTATTACCCACTAGAACAAGTAAACAATCTCTATACCTATATAAAAGTAGAAAATGAAAACAAAAAACATTTTCACAAACCAAACACAAGATCAAAATTAGCAAGTATAGACTTTATAAATAAAGGGACACAAGAATAAGCTAATGCACACTGAAGACAGATGACTAAGCAAAAGAAACTAAATGAAGTTGAAGAGAAATTCTTAGCTGCACTAAGAACAAGTTAAAATTTTGCTATGAACCACTAAAAAGTTGACATATAATCATATTGATAAACTATAATGGAAATAGAGGGAAGTTATTTCCTATGGGTCAAAATTTTAGTGATGCTGAGAAAATTTCAACTTGCTCTAAGGGTACCTAAGTATTTCTCGAAGTTGAATATGCGATTGCATCATGAGTACGTAAATAGTTTTACTAATGGCATTATGGCACCAGAAGGTAAAATTGTATACAAAGGATAAACATACTTGCTATATAGTCTTCTGTATAATCTGTCTCAATCTTCCCATGGGCCATTGCTCCTACCTGAAATTAGATTTTATCAGAATTTGAACATCAACTGAGATAAAACCAAGAAAAAATTAATAGGTTGAATGTCTGCAAGTACCACAAAGACAATGTCCGTGTTACTGGAAAAAGTTGATACATAGTCATTCATGTCTACCAGCTTATCTGAACTGTATGAGAGACCTAACATCGAAAAAGGGGAGCAATTACATTTTTATATTCTGATTAAAAAATCCATAGAAAGAGAAGAAAAACACAACAGTAGGCATAGGAATTAAGGAATCATCCTAACAATACATAAAGAAAGAAAGAAAAAAATCAAAATACACATAAGCTCGAGAGAGTTCTCCATTTCCTCTATCTCACAAGGAGAACCCCATTCCAAAATGATGTAAAGAAAAAAAAAATATCACCTATTTTTCGAGAGTTGACAGGCAAATACTGGGTTACAGGGTTTTTGATCGTGCGGAGAAGTTTCTCACGCTTGCCGACAGCAGATATGCTCAATTTTTGGAGTAGTTCCACTGTATGGTAGCAAAATGTAATAGCAATAAATGAGAGATTATTCATTTTCCTTTGCAAATAAAGCTCAGCACAAACAAGTGAAACAACACATAATAGTGCTCACAGCTTAGGAAAGCTAAAACTTACACATGACACCGGAGAACCGTTTGAATGTTCTAGGAATACGAACAAAGGGCTTAACCTCTATAAGAACACCTTTTTCAGTCTTTATGTATACTGCCCGCAACCTACCAGCTTTATTCAGTGGGCTATCTAAAATAGATAGAAGGGCCTGAAAGCATAAATAGGCATAAAATGAAATTTAAAACAAAGGTTAAAAATTTAAAAAAAAAATCAAAGTAGACTATCACTATGGCATATTTAAGTGCAGGAAAACACAAAAACCTCTCCGTTAAAGGAGAAATTCTTAGGAGGTCATGGACCACAATTTATCAATGCTACAAGAACATTTACAAACACATACTTTTTATTTTTTATATAAGTTTTGATGTTATAAATTGAAATATATGATTGTGAATGTTCCTGGACCACGCATTAAATGTGATCCAAGACCACCAAAGAATTTACCTCCATTTAGTCCATGCTTTCGTTGTGGAACTCAGTGATGTATTTAGAATTCGGATACACTAAACTTTTCATTCCAACCAAGCAACATAACCTCAAACTCAACTATGGAAAACAGTATGAGGACCATTGACAAACAAAATTCCATATGAAGAATTTTCAGATTTAGAGGATAGTTTTGGAATACGAGTAAAACATGTTGAAGAATTTTTCATGGATGAACTCTACATATAACTTCAGTTTTATATGTAACTTCAGACATAGATATCGTTCATGAAAATTTGTCTTCCATTTTTTTCACTCTCATACCAGAGCACGCACCGGTTTAAAGAGATAAAATTTAACAAAAAAAAGTAGAAAAATTTCGACCAACCTGATGAGTAATGTCAGGCCTGTAATCGCCAGGGTTTTTGTTATTCTTGCGGAGGAAATTGGCATGTTCATCCGAATTCAAAAGCTGATAAGTCTTCAGCAGATACAATAGCATAATCGAATGCCAATCAATAAACAAAAACTAGAGCCCAAAAAAATTGAAAAATTCAACAGTTCAACACCAAAATTCCACACTTGAGTACCAAAAAGAACGGAAATTAAAGGGTTAACCTTGCCAACTTTAGCGACTTCCAAAGAAGCCCTTTCGAGGATGAAGATGACGTTGGGCTTGTCGGTTTTCAGTTCAGAAGACGCAATTGGTATTCCAGGGAGTTCGTCCACCTGAACTGAGGGATCTCGTGATGGTTCAGCTGGTGGCGCTTCTTCTTCTTCTTCTTCTTGTTCGGCTTTTTGGGTGTGGACCGTTGTTGGTCTCTTTGGGTGGGTTTGGTCGTCTTCGTCTTCACGGTCGAACTTGGGCTCTGACTGGTGCTTTCGCTTCCGCCCCTTCACACCGAAAGGCCGCGTCATTGTCTCGGTTTCGGTAAGTGCTGCTCTGCGTGATAGGCTAGGGTTGTGGTTGTCGAATTGTGCTGCGTCGGCCTTAACGCGCTTATATGAAGGGCTCGTTTGGATGACCTTAAAAAGATCTCGTTTCAAATTAGAGTAAACCCCCTCAAGTCGGTCCATGACAATTTCAGCGTCGGACAATCCGGTCCTTGACAATTGGGAAGTGACAACTTGATCCCTAACAATGTCAAAACACTTGTTGGTCCCTACTGTTAACTTTGACGGACTTGTTGACGTGACATTCAAAACTCCCCAAATTAGTCCCTAATTTTTTTTTTTCAAATTTTGTAATTACTCAAAACTCCCTCAAATTAATCCATATCTTCAACGTTCTTATCCTCAACCTACATCTCCTCCATGTCCACCACCACCACCCACCCAACCTTCACTGCCACCTACTCCACCGTCACTCATCACCTCCTCAAAATTTGAACCAAAAACTCCACTTTTACCTTCATAACCATTATTGGAAGGAGGAAAATTGTTAGGAAGATTTAAAAAGGATGTTGGATTTTGACTTTGGGTCTTTAAGATTATTGAAAAAGGTAGTTAAAATGGGAGTTGATGATCTAGAGATTGAAGTTGTTGTTGTGGTTGTAATGACAAAAAGTCTAGATAATTTTTCATATTTAGCTCATTTTTTAAATACTTTTTTTAGGGTTTTGCATATTGCAATAGTGGTGGTAGTAAAGCTAAGGTAGAGGTGGAGTTTTAGTTCAAGATTGAAGGGTAGGAGCATAAATTATATGATGTGACAATAGTACTGGTGGTGGTGGTGGCGGCGGCGGCAGCATGGATAGAGGTGGAGTAGGTGGTGGTGAGGTTTGGGCAAGGATAGTGGTAGACATGGAGGATATGTGGGTTGAAGATGAGAATGTTGAAGATAGGGATTAATTTGGAGGAGTTTTGAGTAGTTACAAATTTAGAAAAAAATTAGGGACTAATTTGGGGGAGTTTTGAATGCCATGTCAGCAAGTCCGTCAAAGTTAACAGTAGAGACCAACAAGTGTCCGACGTTTGACATTGTTAGGGATCAGGTTGTCACTTTCCAATTGTCAAGGACCGGATTGTCCGATGTTAAAATTGTAAGGGACTGACTTGGGGGTTTACTCTTTAAATTATATAAGAATAAATACTCAAATCCGTCCCTGAATTTTTTGCGATGACCCACATCCGTCCCTGAAAAAAATTTATTAGTCCCGCAGTCAGTCCCTGATCTCGTATTCCGTTAGACATATCTGTCCCTCTGTGAACTCCCCCATTAATGACTAACGGTGGGATCCTACGTGGACTGTTAAATGTGTCACGTTTCCGTTATCTGCCACGTCATCTAAAGAAACTTAGGCACTGTTTGGTATGTGCCCATGGACAGCATGGACAAGGACTGGGAAGGACTAAATTGTGTTTGGTAGTTAAGACAGTGGACAATGATGGACTAAAATTTTTGTCTGGGTGGACAGTGGACACAAATTTTCAGTCCTTCCATCAAGTGAAGGACATGGAAGGACTAGAACTATTAATGAAATTACATTCCCACTTTGTCCTCATTATTTTTTGATATTATCTATTTTGCCCTTCACAAATATCAGCTAAAATATCAGTTGATTCACTATTTTTAAGGGACTTCAATTTTTTTCTTTACTTTTTTCACGGTACTCTATTCATCTTCATATTTAAAGGTGGTTACTTGATTTGTGCATTTCTTATTTTCTCTCTTGCTGCCTCGTAACTGCACAAATAATATTACTTCTTGCCTTTTCTTCATTGTGGTAATGTTTTCTCATCTCCATTTTTTGTTTGTTGTTGTGTTAATTATTTAGCTTTTCGGCTCCGTTCTTGCGTTCTGTTCTTGTCTTGCTACTCGTTATCTTGTTGTTCTGTTCTTGCATTGCTTCTCTGTTCTTGCTTGATTTGACATGACCTCATGCTTAATAAGCAACCACATGCTTAATTTTCTTTAATTTTCATATAACATGATTTAAGATCACGCAACCCAATATTTTTATCATTATTTGTTATTCTACATTAAGTACTTAGCTAGCTTATCATCATTACGTCTCTGTACTCCTTTTATTTCTCAGCAATTTATTATTATTATTATTATTATTATTATTATTATTATTATTATTATTCATCCAATTGTTATTCATTTTTTTTATATTACAGTGTTGAAATTAATTTTAGTACACATATTTTTGGATGATGACTTTCATGATTAATTAGGAGAGGAGGTGATTTTTCTCTTTGAGTTAGAGGTAATTGAGGATAAATTAATAAGAATATAATAAGGGTAATTTTAGTCATTTTATATGTGTCCTTGTGTCTTGTCCTTCATAACCAAACATGATGGATGGACAATTTTTAAGTCTTGTCCATTGTCACCAAACAAAAAGCAAAGACACAAATTTTTGTGTCTCATTCCTTCCTTGTCCTAGTGTCCTTGTCCATGCTGTTCATAGACACGTGCCAAACGATTAGAAGAGACAAATCAGTCCCTACTTAAAACACACAAAACGACGTCGTTCTAGGTTCTTTTGTGAAAGAGCACGTTACTTCATCTTCTTCCCCTGGACAGAGTTGCTTATTTTGCCCTAGAAGAAATCGTTCATTTACAATCTTTTTAAATTACTTTCAATCTTTGCACCCCTGGCCTCGTCCCTGCTCTGGTATTATATTACTTTCAATCTTTGCACCCCTAGCCTCGTCCCTGCTCTGGTATCATATTACTTTCAATCTTTGCACCTCTGGCCTCATCCCTGCTTTGGTATCAGAGCCAGGGGAGAAAGTTAGGAGGAGCTACAATTCATAATTTTTCTTCTATTAGAATACTTATAGAGTGAACTATATTGATTGTGTAAACACATATTTGATAACAAATTTTAGAGAGTTGTAACAGTGAAAACTGTGTATACGTTGGTCAGCCCATTATCGTAGTCCCGGTAGTAAGTCCTAAAGGCAGTGAAACCGTTAGTTAGCAAGGGTGGTCCCGTAACAAAACTCTAAAATTTGCTTTGAAAATGGCGAGCTTTACAACCAACCTAGTTAAATCACTAAGTAATCTTAATAGAGGAAAAAATCATGAGATAGTAGTAACAACTAAACCCGACGAAGCATCATCCAACAGTAGTTCTCAACAAGAGCTAACAATACGAAAAAATAGAAGAACGATTACATAATTGGTCTATACTTATACAAAAGGGTGAAGTATATAAAAAGAGGCATTTTTGGGCAGAAAAAAATGAGGAAATTCACATGTTAGAATATAATCCAAGAACAAGTAATAATAATACCATTAGAGTTTTAGAAGCTGAAAAATTATAAGAGCATATAGAAAAGGGGTTTGCATTTCTTCACATAGGATTAATATAAGTTGCTGCTAAACCAAACTTCAAACTAGGAGTAAATACCCTTATATTAATAATGCTGAGGGATGTTAGATTTAGGAACTTTAAAGATTCTATAATAGCCATTTTAGAGAGTAATTGTCATGATGGTCCTATATTTTTTAATTGTTTTTTCCAAATTTTTCTATGAGTCTAAATAATGATTATACTGCAGATGTTATTATATTATATATAAAAGCACCAGATGAAATAATAGATGGAAAAAATGATCCGTTTGAAATAATATATAGAATTTATTATAAGGTAACTAGGATAAATTATGATTTTAGAGCTATTAAAGAAACTCCTAGAAATGAAACCATATTAATACAAGCAAATTTAAAAAGAAGCAAAGTACAGGTTCCCAAAAAGCTAAGACATGAGGATGTAATGAAAAATATACCAGAAGAATGGTTATTAGAAGATATTTTAGAACATGAAAAATAAGAAAGTACACAAATTAGAGAAATAATAGAAGAAGGAAATAATGTTAGACTAAGGATGAACATGTCAACATCGATAAAAATAAGAGAACCTCAAAATTATAAGGTTGAACCATCTAAACACTCAGTAGATGGATCAACTATAAATATTGATATAATCGGAATAAATAATAGTAAACCTAGGATAGCTACGCCAATATATGAGGAAAGAATCAATTATTCTCCTACAGCCTCTCAAGTTTTAAATGTATTAGAAAGAGAAGAAAATTTTGAGATTAATAAAAACTGGATAAGAGAAGATTTTGAAGTGGAATACAATAAAAATTTATTACCAATAAGAATTAGAGACGATAAGAATTAGAGAAATTTATTACCAATATATGGAAGATCATAAAATTAATTTGTATTTATTTGATTGGTTAAAAAATTATTATGAGGATATAAAAATAGAAAAAGTTCTACCACTAACAAAAATAAATACAACATGGAGAATCGTTTCTGGAAAAATAATAGAATCAGAATTTCCCTCAAGTGAAAGTATTAGAGTAAAGTTATCCGATAATGTTGAAATAGAAGCAGCACCCTTTAATAAAAATAGTATCACATAAGGCAACATAGAAAGAAGGGACATAAAAAAGGTACACCAACAGCTAAATTACTCTAACATAATTCTAGAAACCATGAGCAAGCAATTAGGAAAAATAGAAAATAAAAAAGATGAAGGAAGCCCAAGTCAGAACAATTCTAATCAGCCCATAGTAAAAAATATAGAAACACCTATCTACAAAATTAATAGTATTCCCGAAGTGTTTAAGTTTAACAAGACCGCTTTAGAGGTAGATTTAGAAGAACTAAAGGGAAGAGTAGAAAAATTAGTATAGGAAAATCAGAAATTAATACTCTAGAAATAGATAAAATGAGTTTTAAAAATAATAATTATCCAAAATTAAGAAATTATTATGCAAGACCAACACCAGTTGATATAAGTTTTGAAGAACGGAGCCAATTAATAAAAAACTCTTTTAAGTGGAACAGATATTGCTGAATGGAATTTAGATGGCATGAGTGAACAAGCTATATTAGACTTTACATGTCAAATGACCATGACAGCCACCGCATATAAAACTAAGAGGTTATCAGATAAAAATGCAGCAGTAGCCATAACCCAATGTTTTACTGGACAACTAAAGGGATGGTGGGGTAATTTTCTATCTCCACAAGAAAAGGCCCTCATATTAGATAGTGTAAAAACAGAAACTAATGAACCAGATGCCACTTCAAGTTTAATCTTTACTATTATTAAAAACTTTATCAAAGATCCTAGTATATTTAGAGAAAGAATAGGGAATCAATTAGGAGGCATTTGGTACATTACCGTGGAAGATTACCGGTAATCTAGATTACCTTGCAGATAGATTACCTCCAATTAAATTACCGGTAATCCACATTACCTTGTTTGGTATATTATCCACGTTACAAGGTAATCTATATATATTACTATAATACCCTCTAAATAATTATAAAATGAATTAATCAAATATAATTATATTATATATATTATTAAAATACGTAAAATACACATAAAATGAATTAATCAAATATAATTGTATTTGAATTTAATATCAATATTTTTCAGTTTTGATATTAATATAATTATTTACTAAAAATAAAAATTCATTAAAATAATTATAATATTCTTGCAAAGAGTGCAACATAGAAAAAACAAATATAACGCAATAAATTAAAAAAAAACACCAACAAGAAATATTTTTGCAAATAATTCAAAATAGAAAATCAAATGCAATAACTAAAAAAAATTAGGAAGATTGATAGATTAGGATTTGTGTTATAAAATTAGGAATAGTAGTGTAATTTGTTAAAGGGTAATTGTGTAATAAAATAAATTAGAAGATTACCTGGGGGTGGTAATCCAGATTGCCACGTGATATGGGGGTAATCCACATTACCACTTTGGAGGTAATGTGGATTACCCAGTAATCCACATTACCTCTATCTTTGTCAAAATAAACGAATCAATCTGGATTACCAGGTAATTTAATTGCAAGATTACCGGTAATTTATCCAGATTACCTCATACCACACGCCCTCTTAATAAATTTAAAATGTCCAACCATGTTAGAATATAGATGGTATAAAGATGTATTCATATCAAAAGTAATGATAAGGGAGGATGCTTCAGCACCATATTAGAAAGAGAGATTCGTAGCAGCCTTACCTAAATTATTTTCAGAAAAAGTGATACAAAAATTACAGTTGCATTTTGGAACTCAAATACCTTATGAACAACTAACCTTTGGGCAATTACATAATATTATAGTAGAGACATGAATAGAGATATGCACAGATACTAAAATACAAGATATGATGAGAAAAGAAAAAATAAACAGTAGAAAAGAAATAGGAACATTTTGTGAGCAATATGGAATAGAACCTTTAAGAGCTCCCAGTAGTCAGCATAAAAGACGAATTAAGAAACAAAATAAAGTAAGTAGGAACTATAACCCGCAAAAATGAAATTTTAGAAAATATTACAAGTCACCAATAATTAATCAAAATTCTTATAAAAGTCAAAATAAAAGGAGTACCCATAAAAGAAATCATAAGAAAGGGAATGCATGTTGAAAATGTGGAAAACCCGATCATTATGCCAATAAATGTAGAGTACAACAAAAATTAAATAAAATATCCTATGAAAGTTTAAAACAAACCTTACAAACTATATTAATTATTTCAGAACCTGAGCCAGAAACTGAAGACAGTATGAGTGATGAAAATGCATCAGAAAATGAAATATACCAAATTGATATGATGAGCTCTTCGGAAGAATCAGAAATAGAGGAAGAGTCTTGTTTAGGACTAGGATTATGCACTTGTCGTACTTGCAACGAAAAAGAAATAAATGTTTTAACAAGGGAACAAACCTCTACTCTAATTACTATTATAGACAAACTAGAAGATTCTCCATTAAGAAATGAATTTATACAACAGTTAAATGAATTAGTTTCTAAAGAAGAACATAGACAACAAGAAATAAGACCCGTAGAAATAAAAGAAATATACAATAGGTTTAAGCCCCTTAAAGAGACATTTAAAAATTTTAAAACAAGAAATATTAGAATTAAAGGAACAAAACATTGTCTTAGAATATAGATTATTAAGAATAGAGGGAGAAAGAATTATTAAAATTCAAAATAATAAAGAAGAAAATAAAAATGAACAACAAGAGAGTTCTTCATATATTAATTTATTGAGTTTAATAACTACTCATAAGTGGTTGTGCAAAGTCACACTAGTAATAGAAGAAGAAAAATTTGATTTAATAGCACTAATGGATTCAGGAACAAATGTAAATTGTATACAAGAAGGAATCATCCCGACCAAATACTATGAAAAGACCACTGAAAAGGTTCTTAATGCAAGTCAATCAAGAATGAAATTAACTTATAAATTACCAAATGCAAAAATTTGGAAAGAAAAAATATGTTTTACCACTTCATTTGTCTTGATGCTGGAAATTAGAAGGCAAGTTATTTTAGGAAATCCATTTTTTACATTATTATATCCTTTTTATGTAACTATTGAATGAGTAGTGGCCAATGTTCTACCAGAACACCCTATAGTCTTTGAAATCTTACAACCTCCAAAAATAAAAGAATTAAATTTATTACAAGAGGCCTCGTTAACAAGCGTGAATACAATAGAAAGAAAACATAGACAAATTAATATGTTATATAAAGAGATACAATATAAAAGAATAGAGGAACAAATAAAAACTCTAAAAATACAAAAAAACATAAAAGAATTTGAAAATAGAATAGAAAAAGAGATTTGTGACACTAATCCAATGACGTTCCATCATCGTAAAAATTAAAACATGAAGTATCTTTACCTTATGAAGAGGGATTTAATGAAAAAAATATTCCAACAAAAGCCAAGCCAATACAAATGAATGAAGAATATTTGAAATATTGTAAACAAGAAATACAAGAGTATTTAGATAAAGGATTAATAAGACCTTCAAAGTCACCATGGAGTTGTCCGGGATTTTATGTAATGAAAGCATCTGAATTAGAAAGAGGAGCACCTAGGCTAGTAATAAATTATAAACCTTTAAATAAAGTTTTAAAATGGATTAGGTATCCTTTACCAAATAAGAGTGATTTAATGGAAAGATTGAATCAAGCCACTATATTTTCAAAATTTGATATGAAATCAGGATACTATCAAATCTTAGTAAAAGAAGAGATAAGTATAAAACAGCTTTTGTAATACCCTTTGGTCATTACGAGTGGAATGTTATGTCACAAGGCTTAAAAAATGCCCCAAGTGAATTTCAAGAAATAATGAATAATATATTTTATCCATATATGGAATTTTATATAGTATATTTAGATGATGTTTTGATACTTTCTAAAAATATTAGTAGTCATATTGATCACCTAGAAAAATTTATTAAATTAACAAAAGAGAATGGATTGGTTGTATCAGCAAAAAAAGATGAAAATATTTCAAACTAGAGTAAGATTCTCAGGATATGAAATTTATCAGGGAACAATTACCCCTATCAAGAGGTCATGAGAATTTGCTTAGAAATTTCCTAATGAAATAAAAGACAAAAAACAATGACAAAGATTCCTATGATGCCTCAACTATGTCGATGATTTTATCCCTAATATCAGAACCATGTGTGCCTCATTATATAAACGACTTAGAAAAACCCCTCCATCATGGGATAAAGATATGACACAAGTAGTTGTAAAAGTTAAAAGTATTGTCAAGAGTCTTCCTTGTTTGGGGATCCCAGATCTTTCTACATCACTAATAATAGAGTCTGATGCTCTCATATAGGATATGTGGGTGTACTTAAACAACTCCTTCCTAATGCAAAACATGAGCAAATAGTTAAGTATCATTCGGGCATATGGCACCCAGCTCAACAAAAATATTCAACAGTTAAAAAGGAAATTTTATCAATAGTTCTGGTTATTACTAAATTTCAAGATAATTTATTTAATAAAAAGTTTTTAGTAAGAACTGACTGTAAAGCAGCTCCAAATGTTTTGAAGAATGATGTAAAAAATCTGGTTTCAAAACATATTTTTGCTAGATGGTAAGCTCTTTTATCATGCTTTGACTTTGAAATAGAATATATTAAAGGTGAGAAAAATGTATTACCAGATTTCCTTACTAGAGAATTTTTGCAGGTTCTGCCCAATATGAGCAAGAAATGTATTACCAGCGATGAATATGGTCCTCCTTTGGACCAAGACAAATTATCGGTAAAAGCTTCTTCATCAAGACCAGTGACTATGTCACAGATTGTTAAGAGTAATTATATTACTAATAATTCTATCACAAATAAAAGCTCTCCTATTATTGCACCAACCAAATATACCCCAATAAAACCTTCAGAGCTATTCACTACAAAACCAACCTTAGCAGCTGAATCCAATTACAAAGAAAAGACTAAAGCACATTCAATAATATCTACTGAGAAAGAGTGGTTCCAAATAGATCGGAGGATTATGTACAAACATATATTTCCAAAGCCCTTCCATTATGTCCCAGTAGATCTAAAAAAGACCCAACAATTTTATGAGTTTATATTAGTAGACACAGAGTCAATTGAGTTGACCCACACAAAAAATCCTACTACCGAAGAGATTTCATTCTCCAGAATTAAAATAATGACGGTATTATCCTTACAAGATTGGGGCCAAGAAATGTTTAAGAGTAAAAATTTGTCAAGTCAGTTCAATCCTCAGGAATACACTTATAATGATTACATGAATGCATGACATCACGCCCTGTATTTGAATCCGAGCCCCCATTCCTGGTTCTTCTGGTTCAGAAAAGGGATTTCATTACAACCACCAAAATGGTTTATGAAATGGTTCTATGACTTTGGAGCAATACCAGATATTTTCCCAAAAGAAGTAGCCATGGGTTATGAATATTTTAAATCAAAGACCAATTTTGTAGCAGACTACCAACTTATATCATATGTAGTAGCCATAGGAATATGCTGGATAATGGCTTGGGACTATGATTCAATGAAAGATGTTGATAACCTCAGTCTCCAATATCTAGTAAGAGTAATTAAAGTAAAATGGTGGAGCAAATTTGATCTTAATCTTATCAGCAAAACAACTATAGATAATTGGGTTAGTCTCTCCAAAGATAAGCGAAGTAGTCCAAGTACTAGTCAGGCAAGACAATTTTCTTAAAAAGCTTATGAAGAAGAATTACAATTCCTAGCACAAAAACAACAACTCTTAGCAGCTCTAGCAGCAACCACTTCTGAAGACGAAATGAAAGAAATGATACAAGCTATCACGCCATCAACGTAACACTAAAAGAAGAATACACCGCTTCAACTCCAGGAAATTATTTTGAAGACTCACAAGACCCGTATGATTTGTAAAAGATTTGTACTAAATAATGATAAATAAATAAATAATAAAAATAAAAAATAAAAAATCCAAGCAAGACCACGTAAAGACTAGGCATGGCCAAGTGTTCTAGTTGAGTAAAAGTCATATACATGTAAAAAGCTATCATGAGCATCTTGACTAGCATTGAGAATATTTTCCAAAATTTTAGAGTTACTAGACTTGGTAAGTACAAGGCACAAATGCTTACTCACGGTACAAGTGTTATGAAGTTAAGAGTTATTATACTCTATATAAGAAAGATGTAAAAGAAGAGAAGGTATCGGGAGAAAACATCCGACCTTACTCTCTCACTTTAGAAATTTTTCTTTGTGTAACTTTGCACATTTTCCTTGTAAGCGTATTGTGAAATAAAATTACCAGTTTCAAGCAGAAGGTTTCTTGCACAGTGTAAGCTTCTTATCTTACTTTCTTTTATGACTATAATTTATCCATTATATTTGCATAGAACTGGTTTAAAGAAATTATATTTTGCTAAAGAAAATGTTATTGAAAACATTAATGATTTAAAAATTGAAAATCAAGAGTTACAATTATCAGCACTACCAATTCTAGCTCATCTTGCTATTTTATATCATCTTGAAAGTGATTTAGAAATTTTAAATAAAAGTATTGAGTGTTTAAAAAGAAAATTAGACATGTTAGCTCTCTAAATTAAAAATAAAATGAGTTTTTATTATAATATCTCTACAGTAGTACTTTTTATCACATTTCTTAATACTACAATTATAATAAGGTTTTTTTTTACGTAAACAGGTACTTTAAAATAGTTAAATATGTATATAGGTAGTTGTAGAATTAGTTACGTGAATAGGTAGTGCGTTTTACTGTATTAAAGTCGATTTGAATCGACTATACTCTGCAAAATTGCAATTTTTATTGAGCTATAGTCGATTCAAATCGACTATAGCACACAAAAAATTGCAATTTTGCATGCATAGTCGATTTGAATCGACTTTAGTGCAAAAAATTTTGCAACTTTTTTTTGCAAAGTCGATTCAAATCGACTTTAGGGGAAGAGTAGTATAAAATAGTGGTGCCGGGTGATCATTTGCTACACTTCCTCATTTTTCTAAATTTCACTCTCTCTCACTAAAATTCACTCTCACTTTCTCTCTAAAATTCACTCTCTTCCTCTCTCATTTTTGTATTATAGAGACTGAACATGTATACTAGCTGGACATAGTTGATCACATCAGCGCACGTATCGAAAACCAGGTAATAGATTAATTGTTTTATAATAAAATTATAAATTTTGTTATAGTTACCATAAATTAAGATGTAGTAAAAAATAGATTTAGGTTGTTAGGTAGATTAGTTGTGTAGTTAGAATTATTTTAAGTGGTTAGGTATTTTAGTATTACAGTAGATTTATTTATGTATATATTTTGATTATATATTTTACTTAAGTTACTAAAATGTAATATTAATTAGGTTACTACCATCATCATGTGACTGTTTAATGCAGCGTCCCAAAATTTAAACCAATAGTTGTGTAGGTCTTATCAGGAACACTTATGTCTTATCATGTCAATGTTTAATTAAGTAATTTTTGGATGAACTAAATGCATGAATAAATTTAAAATGGTTTGTTATTTATGTTTAAAAATTAAGTCTCGGAATTAATTACTGTTTTTTTTTTGTTGCAGCCTGCTCGAGTTCTGGAAACGAGACGATTCTGTGCCGTATCACCGCCACACCCGTTGATGGAGCCATACTTGGACATAGCGGGGTTTCGTCATGTCTGGATGCCCGTTTGGACGTTAGATCGCACATTGATTAGTGCACTGGTCGAGAGATGGAGGTCTGAGACTAGCACATTCCACTTACCTTATGGTGAGACCACGATCACCCTACAGGATGTGGCATTCCATGTAGGCCTTCGTGTAGATGGAACGCCGGTGAGTGGTTGTGCTACTGACTGGGAGAGACACCACATGGGACGCAGAATTGACGACTTTTGTCACGAGCTGCTAGGTGTTGTCCCCCCCCCCCAGTTGAGCGTAAGGGGGGTTTTGTTACGCTGAAGTGGTTGATGAGTCTTCTTGCCGCATTCGACGCGAAGACCCATCCCACTGACATAGAGGTACAGAGAGCGACCAGAGCTTGGATGATGATGGACCTTTTTGGTGGGTACTTGCTGCCGGATAAGTCCGGGAATAGGGTACATTTGAGGTGGCTCCCACTGCTCGAAGAATGGGATGAAATCGGTAGACGTAGCTGGGGATCAGCCGTGTTGGCCACATTATACAGGGAGATGACCCTAGCTATAAAGTTTGACGTCACTGATATAGGAGGCTGTCATGTCTTATTACAGTCATGGGCATGGTCGCGCTTGCCGACATTATTTGGAGGGGCAATTCGACATGATTTATGGCCTCTTGTTTCGAGCTAAAGATTTAATTCATGAACCAACTAATAAATTTGACATGATATGCTATTTTATCTAACCTTGGTTTCTGATTATAAATTGTAACAGGTGGGAGAACGTTCGACATATTACCAGGAATTTGGAGGAGCGACTTCTCAGATTTAGGACAACACTAGACAACATCGGATTGCACGGGGTAAGGAAGAATAATGGTCATGATATTGAAAACCTTTTTTTATACTTTTTGTAATGAAATTTATCTTTGTTTGTTAATACTTGTCACAGTTTATGTGGAGGCCGTACGATGATGATCGTGTTAGAGCTGTGACGCCGGAGTAGGTGTTTCCTGAGCGAGAGTTGTGGCACTCTGACACCAGCATCATCTGTTTTGCCACTGTAGAGTGGCACTATGCGGAGAGAGTGGTGCGGTAGTTTGGTGGAGCTCAGCACATACCGTATGCGCCGATGAACATCGACCGGCTATAGCGTGTCGATATACGCACCAAGAGGGAGGCATGGTGGCCCAAAGAGCACGAAATGTGGCATAAAGTATGGGATGAGCGACGACGGAGGAGCATCCGTTTCGAGTTGTTCTACGACCACCGCCCATCACGCGAGTACTTTGACTGGTATAGTGTGTCTCCGCACCGATTTCTGAGTTTGGATGGGCCGCCGCAGGACCCTGCATTTGTGTATCTTTTGGAGGACGATGTGTCACTCCATGCTCCACCTGGTCCCTCATTGATTCCGAGACCATCGGGAGCCGCTGATACGCGCAACATAAATACCAAACGCCGTGCAGGTACTCGAGCGAGTGCTCGTCAGGTAGGAGTTCCTGATGCGGGGCAGGGGGAGAGCGCCGGCGCAGGGGACGCGGAAGGGGACGGGGACGGGGACGGCGACGCGGTGCACAGGAGGAGTCAGAGGTCGAGCCACCGAACGAGGCTGACACCGAGCCACAGACTGAGGCAGACACCGAGCCACAGACTGAGGCAGACACTGACGCTGAGCCACAGCTCCAGCCACCTACTAAGCTGCAGCAGCAGCAGGTTACAGGCCCTTGGGACCATGTTGTGTCTCAATTCCATACGCCACATTTTTATTCCTCATAGGGCTCATGGGGACAGGCAGCGCCGCAGCCACAGTACTATGTTCCGTAGCCTCTGGTTCCAGACCCCTCATTCATTTGTTCAGATCAGAGCCCGCAGACACAGTTCAGGACGGGCCTTGCTGACGAGCAGTCTATTAGCACACCTGGGTTGATGGCGATGCTGGACCTGGATGACTTCTCATCGCACACGTGGACCCCTAGATCACAGGCTTTGCTTCATGATATTATGTTCGGTCGCGGATCAGGCGAAGGTTCTTCATCACAGGTGCAGCGCGAGGTCACACCACAGGCTCCAGTTCGCACGGTTGATGATGACAGTTCACCGGCCGATCAGGGGGACTCATCTGATGATCCATTTGACCCTCCCGATACTAGGTTAGAGTCTGATTCAGAGGTGCAGTAGGATAGGGAGCAGCGACAGAGGCGGCGGCCGATATGCGACACAGGAGGGTGCATTGGGGGTACGGAGCCACGACGATGGAGGGGCAACGGTCTTGTTCGCAGAGGTCGTGGTGGTAGATAGACTTAGATTTTGGTTTTGTATAATATAATTTAAAGTGTTGTGAAATACTTTTACGTTGTATTATTGATTATTTAGTTGAATGTGAACCCTTATTTTCGTACTTGTTATTATCGCGTTAATTGATAAAGCTGGATATGAAAATTACAAAATAAAAAACACATCAAACTTAGATATCTTAAATAAAAACAGTTATGACAAGGCAGAAGTACATAGTACATAACACTTCAACAAACACTTAATGTTAAACTTAACAGAACACTTAAACACAGAAACAGTTTTTAAAAACAGTGATTACGAATTTAAGTCATCAGGGATCAGCTAGATTGGGAATCGGTGTTCCATGTCAGCGTAATTTACTTATTCGTCACGTTCATTGTAAATAGTTACCCCGAACCTTTTATGGCCGTCATAAATCAACCAAATCTCAAAATCATATTCTATCAAGTACTGGTACATAAAGTCTCTCCAACCGTCGGTAAACCATATTTCGTCACCTCTTCTCTCACACTTAAGATCTCAGGTTTTTCCACTTGGTGTTTCCAACTGCACTTTACGCGGCAACCTTCGCCCATGAATATTAACAAATATTGTTGGCAATTTCTGCAACAACGAATGCGAGCGAATAACAAGGTTTTTTGTACGACTTATTATACACACAAAAAAGTTGAAGGTTAAATTGGAAATAATACGTATCACGTCATTCTTGTTACCATCCTTAATCTTAATGCATGTTTCATGCGTGTTAGGCCCACCGAATGTCAACCCAAGATTCATATTTGTTTTTGTTATGTGATTTATGCTACGAACCTTAAGATTGCATTCCATTATATAACGAAAAATTTCAAATTCGATTCAAATCGATTAATCAACATGAGCAGTAGACCAATTGGTTATCATATTCGATTTAAATCGATTATAGGAGTAGAAAAATGGCAAGATGATATTCGATTCAAATCGATTTTAAAGTAAGACCAATGCTTATCCTATTCGATTCAAATCGATTATAGAAACAAAAAAATGCTTATCATATTCGATTCAAATCGATTATATGAGTAAAAAAATGCTTATCATATTCGATTCAAATCGATTATAGGAGTAAAAAAATGCTTATCATATTCGATTCAAATCGATTATCAATTTTGTTCGATAACAATAAAGACACGATTCTGACAAGAATTGACCACTCACCAATTTAGCAGTAATAAATGCACCTTGAAGGCCATAAAACCATAATAACTTGTAGAATAACATAAAATGAGTAACATTAAAATTCTCAGACCAACTACACCGGTAAAGACAATTCAAAATTACTACAATCGACAATAATATCAAATGAGTACACAAGTACATAAAACCAAATCATCGGTAATAAGAACCATAGAATTAAAAGACAACAACAAACATAAAACAAGACTACTACAACAAACATAAATTTTCCAATACAACTCATCATGGAACGTTGTTGGAAGAGGACGATGAAGCTATATCGGGACACTTACGCCTACTATGTCCTGGCTGACGACAGAGTCCACACCTTTTAGGCTGAGAACCTTCCACCACATCCATCTCATTACGAATCCGGCTCGAAACTGGGCGACCCTCAGCTTTCCTCATATCCGCAGGATTGGGCCGCAGCACCGGACCATTGTATGGAGGCCACAAATCTTCATTCCGAATAGAAGCAAACTCAGTTCGGTACACATTATAAACAGATTCCATTCGGTAGACTTCATGGAAAAAGGATCCCCAATCTAAATGGGCATCAAGGCACGCCGCAAATGCGTGACGACAGGGGTAGTGGAGCTTCTGAAATGCTCCGCAATCATAGATACGCTCGGACAGAGACACCCTGAAGGTCCTCTGTGTTGTGTTGTCCACCTCCCCTTTCTCTAAAATCATATACTCGATTGAATCTCGAGTCACGCATGTGGCGTGCATATCATGCAACACTTTCCGATGCTTCTCCATTTCGCCCAGCAGGAACTCAGAAAACCTTTTACCCGCAACAAGTTGGGCCTGCGATTCAGTTCCCTTCCTAACAAATAGCGTCACAAGACAGAGGTAGGTTGACCTCACAATAGCTGTAACTGGAAGACTTCGGGTGCCCTTCATTACTGAGTTAACACACTCGGACAGGTTGGTGGTCATGTTCCCGAATCTACGCCCTTCATCAGCATACTGTGTCCATCTATCACGGGTATCCTGTCCACCCATGCAGCAAACCGTGGGTCCAGCGCTGCCAACTGGGAATGTCAATACAAGAATTCATTATGTGTCTTTGCATACCCAACACACTTCACTAATCGCTTACCCTCTTTGCTCTTGAAATGGACCATGAAGTTTGAAGCAATGTGTCTGATGCAATATGCAAGATGTGCTGTTGGCGGAGCCCAACCACTTCTTGCGGATTCAAGCACCGTTGTGATTGCCTTGTGCCTGTCAGAAATTACAAGAATGCCCTCTTGCGGAGTGACATGCTGACGAAGGTTAGTAAGAAAGAAGTTCCATGATTCCTTGTTCTTACCCTCAACAATTGCAAAGGCAAGGGGCAATATATTAGAGTTGCCATCCTATGCAATGGCCATAAGAAGGGTACCTCTGTACTTCCCATACAGGTGAGTGTCATCAATAGTAATGAAACGCTTACAATAAGGAAAAACGGCAATGCATGGTGGAAATGCCCAGAAAACACGGAGAAACATGCGTAAATTTGGATCATTCAAACCTGGAAATGGCTTAGTTTGAAACATGACAATGGTACCTGGCATAAAGGTTTTCAAGCTGAGCAACCATCTTGGCAATTCTCTGTAGGATGCTTCCCAATCACCATATATCTGTGCAATTGCCTTCTGCTTGGCCATCCACACCTTTCTATATGTCGTTCTACAGCCCAGCTTTTCCTCAACTCCAGCCTGCAACACCTTAACTGAAACTGTCGGATCCCTCTGTACCACGTCACAAATGTTTGAGCATATGACGTGATAATCCATCTGCGGATGCTGTTGTGGGACATTGGCAAACACACAAGTGTGTGGCTCCTCCAATTTCTTGATCTCCCACATCCCCGTCTTCTTCCGAAGAATGACTCTGACATTCCACATGCATCCGCTCCCATATTGCACACACCTGCAATGCAACCTCGAGGCATTTGACTCGTACACTTTGTGTGGTATCTGTCTCTGAATGCTGTAGATCTTAACAGCATACTGTGCGGCTTCTTTTGTTCGGAATAGTTGACCTACAACTAAACCTTGCTCAGCGTTTACTGCCGCAACATCCAAGTCAATATCACCTCTAAGTGAATTGAAATTGAATGATGAGTAGTGCTCCGCAACCGCTTGAGATTGTGTTTGGGACACTCCTGGCCCTGTAAGCGAGATTTCTTCAACATCTTCCTCTGATCCGCACGGTGTCGCGTCAGCTGCCTCTTCTATTGGGACATCTGAATCTGCATCTGCATTATCAAAGAAAGTTGGAGTGAAGTCAAACCCACCAGGCGAACCAATTGTCTGCAACGGTTCTGCACTCTGCACCATAGGTTGACCAACTTCCCTTGCCAGATCCGCAAAGCTAAGAGAATGTGTGTCATCATCATCCCTCATTGAACTTGTTCCAGCACCACTAGCACCCTCGCCTGCGTCAAATGATTGCGGAAAGAATGTAGGATCAGGCCCTCCGGATCTGAAGTTGCGTTCCTCAAGTTCAACGTACAACTCAAAAAGTCGAACCTCACAAAGGCCCGTTGGGTCCCATCTCCATCACTGCGAATGCGATATTTAGTGTATAAAGGCCCGTTGGGACCCATACTCATCGGCATTCTATACAGCATTTTCTTGATCTGCTTCCCCGCCTCATCAAGCGTTTCAAGAATTATGCTTTGCAATTAAAGCAGATTAATGTCTTCTTGCACTACAACACAAGGGGGATCATCTGCAGTGAACGTGATCCCATTTGCTGTTGTTATTATATCACAATTGTGATGCACAAAAATATAAAAACAATCAACCATTTTTTTAGTAAGAAATTTAGTAGAAGAAAGAAGTGTAGAATGAGTATTGAGTAGAAGAGAGAAGTTAGAATGAGTATTGTATGTATGAAAAATGAATTGGGCGTGCATATTTATAGATGTAATTACCATAAGTCGATTTGAATCGACTTTGCATACAAATTTGCAAATTTTTTTAAACTAAAGTCGATTTTAATCGACTTTGCAAAAAAAAAATTGCAAATTTTTTTGCACTAAAGTCGATTCAAATCGACTATGCATGCAAAATTGCAATTTTTTTGTGCTATAGTCGATTTGAATCGACTATAGCTCAATAAAAATTGCAATTTTGCAGAGTATAGTCGATTCAAATCGACTTTAATATAGTAAAACACACTACCTATTCACGTAACTAATTCTACAACTACCTATATACATATTTAACTATTTTAAAGTATCTGTTTACGTAAAAAAAACCTTATAATAATAATAATAATAATTCTTTCTAAACCTTGTATCATATTACTTTCAATTTTTGCACCCCTGGTCTCGTCCCTGCTCTGATGAACAATTCATAACTAATTTATAGAATTTCAAGAAAAAACAAGAATAATCCATATTCAATTAAAAAAGATCATATAATAGTTATAATAAGTGTAATTTATTATCATGTATGGTTTATAATTTCAATTGAATCATATTATTTTCATGATTCATATGATATTTTTCAATTATATCATTTGCAAGAGTTGATAATTATGAAATTTATTTTAATAGAAAATATTTGTTATATTTTAATTTATATAAAAAAAATCTCATTTTAACAACAATAGTAGTTAATATAATCAACTATGATTGTTTGAATTTGATTTTATTTTAATTAGTAATTTTTATAAGTTATTTATTTAACCATAGAGATATTTTACCTTCAAACTTTCTATTTAAGAAATATATTAATCATAATAATAAATATAATTTTATTGTAGTTGGTTCATATTTAATTATAAACAATGCATTATATTTTTTCAATTCATATATATTAATTTTCTTTTAAATTAGATTTAGTTTTAAGCAATAAAATTTAAAGTAGAATTTGATAAAATATATATTTTATTTAAACAATTCAGATTATATTTTATTTATATTATTTATCTAAAAATGTATATCATGATATATGATTTGCACAATTAGCATAATTTGTTTATAACTTTGTTATAACTTGATGTATATCATTTTCATTGGAATATATAATTAATCTAACAATATATTATTTTATTCTTTTAAATAATTTAAAATTATATTTTTATAAATAAATTAAATATTTTCTTTATTATTAACGATTCTGTGCATTGCACGGGTTATATATTAGTTTTATTTATTAATATTAATAATTTGATCTTAGATTAAAATAAAAAAATAAAAAAATAAATCTTAGAAAAATAAACATCTTATACTCTAATGAAATTATTTAATCAATATTTTTGTGTCATAAGGATAATAATTTTAATTGATTTTATATATTATAATGATTACAAATGATATATTCTTTTAACAAATAATCTTAATAAAATCTGATATAATTTTTTAAGATTCATGAATTTGATTTGAGAAAAATTTAAAAATTCTTGTTATTACATAAAGGGCTTGTTTGGATGTCATTCTAATAAAAGATCTTTTTAAATTTATCTTTTTAATTAAGATCTTTTAAAAAAGTAGAAGTAATTTTATGCTTGGATACAAAATTAATTTATGTTTGGATGTAATATAGAAAAATCTTTATTTAATCATAAATATCTTTTTTATGTTATATAAAATATTTTTTTTCCAAAAGATAGAAATTACATCTTCTGAAAAAAGATTTTTTTTTACTTTTTCTAGAGATTATGTTTTTACCAAGGTTCTGAAAACCGGACCGGACATTGAACCGGTCGAGAGAGAGGTTCAGAGGTTTAGAGGTTCAACCGGTTCGACCGAAGGTTCAACCGGATATAATAAAATATGTATAATATATATATTTATTTACAAATATATAGATATAAGATGAATTACATGTTAAAAAAATTAAAATATATTTAAAATATTGATTGAAAGTTGAAATATAAAAGCATTTAATAGATTTAGAGGTTTAGTAGTCCTTAATTTAGAAATTAAAATATAATATATATTATATTTTATTATAAAATAATTATTAAATTTTAAAAATTCAAAATTTTTATTTTAATATTATCGACCGGTTCAACCGGTTTTTTACCGGTTTTCGCCGGTTTTCCTGGTTTTTACCGGTTTTTGACCGATTTTCACGGTTTTTGACCGATTTTTAAGGCTCACCCGGACCGGACAGGGGTCCGGTTCCCGGTTCAACCGGTCGGACCGGCCGGTCCGGTCCGGTTTTCAGAACAATGGTTTTTACTTGAAATTAGCACCCAAACATATCAAAAAATTAAATAAGATCTTTTTTTAATTAAAAAAGATATTATTTTAAATAAATAATGATATCCAAACAAAGACAAATGACAAGTGTAAAGCTAATTTCATATTGTTACCCCTTTCCCCAGAAACACAAACCAATAAGCATAGGAGAAAGAAGTCTATAGTCTGGGAGCACATCTTTAGTGAAAACAATTCCAAAGTCAAATCACACTTATTTAGGTCTGATTTGTTCTTTTGTGTTTTCAAAGGAATTAAATTCTTTTTGAAATTCAATTCTATTGTTATTTTTTATACCAAAAATTAGAATTCAATTATATTCTTTTTATGATTTTAATTCTTAAACCTTTTAAACAAAAAAATTAACACCAAATTAAGGAATTGAATTACGAAAGAATCCAATTCGTTAACTTTCCGAACACCCTGTTACTTACTGTTACTTGCACTACCTATCCTAACCCTTGCTGCCTCTACTATCTTACACTGTCATTACTAATGTAGCTAGGATCGCAAGTAAGATCGTAAAATCGTACGATTTTACGATCTTACTAAGCACTAGCAATCCCGATCCTATGCAAAATCGAAATTGTGTGTGAATTGGTGGGATCGTCGAGAAAAATTGTAAAAATCGTAAAATTGGACGATCCTTACATTTTTACGATTCCATATAAAATGACCCGTTTAGCCCATAACCCAGTCCAAGCCCGACCCGAACCTGCCCAAAACTTGACCCAACTTAAAAAAATTAAACCCTAATTGCAGCCCCCCAAACCTAACCCGCAGCCCCATCAAACCAAACGAAAACGACCAAACCCTTTCTCGCTCTCCCCTCACCGCCGACCTTTCCGTCACAGAGGAGCAAGCTCGCCGCCGCCTGCCGCCTGCCGCCTGCCGCCTGCTGCGGTGCTGCGGTGACCAAACCCATTCTCGCTCTCCCCTCTCTGTGTTCGATTCACCGCCGACCTTTCCGTCACAGAGGAGCAAGCTCGCCGCCGCCTGCCGCGGTGTTACCTGCTGCGGTGCTGCCTCCATCTCTTTAATCATTTCGGCGGTGCTGCCTGCTACCTGCTGCGGTGCTGTCCGCTGCCTACTGCTGCTGCTCCGGTGCCGCAATCCTTCTGCTTCTTCTTCCCTTCTGTAGTTCTGTTTCTTCTTCCCTTCTGCAGCTCTGCTTCTTGTTCTTCTTGAGGGCTGTGGAGGGAGAATAATCTGGTGCTGCTGCTGCCTATTGCTGAGGAGTGAGGTCAGGTATGTATATTTAATTTTAATTTGATAATCTTGAGTTCTGGACTGATAGATAGATTACTGCTGGTTGCTGAGTTGCTTTGTTTAGATTATTGCTTAGGTATTTTTGTTTTGAATTTTTTATTAGGTAATAGGTTCTGTTTATGTGAAAAAAATGTCATCAAACAACAATGGTGGGGAGGATGAGGTTAATAGAGGTTCAGGAACAGCCACTATGTATAAAAGAGGTAGTGTTGGGATTGAAAATGCATCAAGTAGAGTTAAAAAGAATAGGAATGCACCTGGAAATAGAAGTGATATTGGTTGGAAACATGGAATTTCTGTTAATGGAGATGCTAGAAAATTACAATGCAAATTTTGTCAAAAGGTGTTTAGTGGAGGAGTTTATAGGTTTAACCATCATTTGGCTGGAACACAAAAAGATGTTGAACCTTGTTATGGGTTATGGCTCATGAATTATATATTTATGAATTATATATTTGTGAGTAACTGAGTATATATTTATGTTTTAGCTGTGATTTTGGTAGGATTTTCCGATCTATGTTACGATTTTATATGAAAAATGATATTATTGATATTGGTAGGATCTTCCGATCCGTGTTACTATTTTATGATTTACGATTTTGTATCCTCTGTATGATCCTAGGTAAAATCTCGATTCTAGCTACATTGGTCATTACACACCTTCGCGAAAACACAGCAGCGGCGCATCCCCCTCCTCCTCACCTCATCACCGACCACCGCTCCGCCGCCGCTACGCCCATTTGGACCGCCGAAAGCAGCCCAGGCTATCGTAAAAAGCTTCTTGTAATAGTTCTCCAATGTTTTACCTTATGCTTTGTCACCGATACTATTTTCTCTGTACTTTTGGAACTGTTTTGCTCCGAATATTTGATACTTAAATTATTATAAAACTAGTTTCATCAATGCATTACACTAAGCTTTCTTGTCTCTGTACATGTGTGTATGCATGTTTGGATCATTTTAATGGTATATGCGTGTCTTATATGTTTGTGTTTAGTTCTCTGTTGATACTGCTATCGAATGGGAAAGCTAGGGAAGAAGGCGAGGAAGTTTGCGAAGAAGAATCTGCAGTCAGTTTATAGGAGCAAAAGGAAGTTGAATTCTAAGTTCAAACGGAAAGCTTCAAAAAGTGAGTGTTTTATTTCATTAACAAATGTATTTAATGTGTTTCCTCTCTTTAATGTTGTCTTTCATATTATCCTTACACTTTTAAGTGATTGATATCCTTACATGCTGGTTGCATTTCTCAGGATTTCAACTGTAATCTATTTATTATGTTGGTTTATACTGTCTCTGAATGTGATTTACATGTAAATCATGCATATTAGTAGTGGTGATAATTGTTGTTGATGTGTTGATGAGGGGAGAGAGAGGGGGAAAGGAGAAATAGAGAGGAGAGTGAGGAAGAGGGGAAAAATATAGAAAATGGATCATATGATATAGTAAAGAAAGAGCAAAAGGAAGAGAACTGCCTGTGGGGCCTCAACCAAAACTACTAGATTGCCAGAAGTAGTTCCACCTGTACACTATAACAATAATGATCATTTTCAACATGCAATTGTCGAAAAGTGTTGATAAAAGTATTGTCAAAAAAAGATATGTTGACATTTGTTGGCCGTTAAAAATAGTCATAAACTATTCTTTGACAATTAATGGTGGTTGGAAATACACATACATAAACTAGTTTTAAGTATTTTCGACGGCCACTAATTGTCAATATTACTTTTATTGACAATACTTTTATTGACACATTCAATGTTGAAAATGCTCCATTTTCTAGTAGTGGGTAGTAGGGCTTTCGGTAGAAAATTGCAGTGGCAATGGCAGGGAGCAAGAGGAAGAAGGACAAAGACAGTGAGAGTGTGAGACTAGAGAGTCAGAGACGATATTGGAGACCGAGACAAAACTGTGTTTGGTAATGGGTAATGGTGTACTTGACATGGTGATTGTTGAAAAGATGAAGAAGATCTGGTTATAATTTGATGAAAATTAAAAAGTGATTGTGCGAAGTGCAAAGATGAAATATGAAATGTTTAAGGGGATATTCTTGGGAAAATAATTTAAATGTATCCTACAGAGACATCAGACATGTCTCCGGTGTCCCTTTTTTTGGAGGGGCAGATGACGCTCAAAAGACGTCATGGGATTGCGACAATTTTGAGAATTTTGTCCGTGTCCCTTCTGCAAACATATTTCTGTCCTCTCCGTCTTCTTATTTTCTGTCCCAGGACATTTACCAATCATTACCTTAGTTATTCACCTATGCATAAAAGGGGCTAAATAGGCTTTTAACTGGTGCCACAGAATATCAGTTATGACACCACATTATCGGCCAGATGTCGTGAACTGCGGTCATGATGAGATGCTATGAACAGTGCTAGAACATACGGCTGCTTACAACTGAAAACACACAGAATAGCTACAGGTGACAGTTGTGGCAGCCATCATTATTAACTGTCTCTCTTAACTAATTCTAACAGTCTCCTAATAGGGTACCTAACTCTGGCAGATGGTTCATATTCTGCTGAAGGGGACTGGACAAGAACCATATGTCCTGGGGAACACTAGAACAGACCAAGTAAAACAATTGTGTACTCTTCATATTTCCTCAATCCATCTTGTATTGACTTACTGGAAGTATTGTCTGTAGTGAATGGTGTGCAGATTTATGGTGGATGGCAATGCAAGACAATGGCAGAAGCATTGTGGGCTTGCTGCCATGTTAAAGAAGTTATAATATGTGCCACAAAGACCTGCACAACTTACTAAATTGAAACATATTCTAGCAAATCTAGTTTTTCCAAAAGTATCACAATCTCAAATTTAATTGCATTTTTTGAGAGGGGGGGGGGGGGATAGTAGTTTCAAAATGGGAAGCCAGGAATGTAGTTGAAAACTTATGAATTTCTGGAACTGAATTGCAAAGAAAGGAAGGAAAATACAGACCAGGTAACTTAGGCTTTGTTTGGAGGGAAGGGGAGGGGAAGGTTTCATAAGGGAAGGAAGGGGAGGAAAGGTAGAGACTTTGAAAGTTGGAGGAGATAACCTTCCTTTGTTTGGGAGTTTCAAAATCCCCTAGAGTGGAGGAGCTAAAATATGAGGAGTTAGTAGGTTTTTAAAAAACCCTCAAATACCTCCCTTCGTTACCAATCTAACTTCCAAACACACTCACATCTCTCAAAGTCCTCCCCTTTCCTTTCTTCCCCTCCAAATCTCAACTAACAAACACACCCTTAAGGTTGGAGATGGATGAGTGTGCTAATAATGTCTTGAGGCTAGCTAGTTAAGGCAGGGTGGGTTAATTACAAAATAAGAGTTAGAAGTTAGTAAATGGTTGGCAGACTGCAGGACTTAGGTCTGCAGCTTTGGATAAGGTGTCTGGCTATTCGTTTCATTTCAAACCTGAAAATAGTATTACTTTCTTCTGGCATTCTATAAGTGTTTTTTCTAATGAATCTATCAATCTATTAATTCTTTTGGGCTGACAGCAACTGGAGATAGTCAAAATATTGAAGAAAGCCAAGAGAGGGATGCAACAAATCCATCAATTGAAAGGTAAAATGGTGGTCTGAATGTATTTTTTCTTTTTCACAGCTCTCATTGACCTATGCATGCCTCTCTGTTTCTGTTACTAGTTACTATGCTACTGATTTTGATGTTGCAGTAAACAATCTTATTTTGTTTGCTGAATTTTGAAAAGTGGTGGCTTTTTCACTATAGCTGTCTTCTATATGAAATGAAAAATTCAATTAAACAGAAACAGTTATTGTTCTCTTAGACCATGGAGGAAATTATTATTTTTTTCTTGAAAAGCTTTTTATTGGTCATTTCACATCGTTATCTGGTCCATTCATTTCCAGTGATTTAGGGTTTTATGATTAACCACACATTATGAGGAGTGTAGAATTTTCTTCTAATGGAAAACTCAATTCATCTGTTTCCTTCCCTACAGCCTCCTCTTTTAGACCAGACAGTGGTCTTCACTAATCACTATTAAGCTCCACATATTTAAGAAGTCACCTTGGATGTTAGGGTCACAATGTTTTACATAATGTGGTTTTTTATGTATATGGTATGGATGCTCCATAAATTGCCTCAGCATTTTTATTAAATAGGGATAAAATTAGGTGGTGATGATTTCTACATTTAAATAGTTTGTCTGTAAGTAGGGTTAATGATAGGACACCATTGGATTGTTTTATTAATGTAGCCGACCTCATGTAGGGGGAAAGAAAGGCTTGGTTATTGTTGTTGATTTTCTGCCTTTTCAAATCCTTGAAGAAGTGTTTTCTGGCTCCTTCGATGCTCTTTGCATAATAAATGAATATTCATTCATTTCATTGTGTTCCAGAAACGCAATAGGTGCGGAAATTGAAGACACTTCCCTTGATGCTGTATTTAGTGAGGATGACAGTGAGGCGCTTGGAGAGGATTCAGATAGTGATGGATTTCTTTCAGAGGTTAAATTATAATTTTTGGGATAAAACTCTAGTTGATTTCAATTTTTAATCTGATTTACCTCTTGTATATTTAGTGTATTAATTTAATTTTTAATCAGGACTCAAGTTGTGCACAGTTAGCTGGAATTGATGGTGAAAATGAAAAACATATCAAGGGTACGGATATTTCTAGCATTACAGTTTTAACATAATGCAATTTCTCCTCTTTGCATATGTTCTATTAGACATTGATCCATGTTACTTACAGACTGCAATGCAGACAGTACCTTATCACTACAGAACAGAGATATTCATACAGAACTTTTAAAGAAAACAAAAAGGTTGAACAAATTGAAAGAAAAGGTGATTTCCTTGTATCCTACGATTACATAGTTGATAGTTGGTTTACAACTGGACCTTTTTTTGTTTATTTAAGATTTACTTTCTCATATTGAGATTTGTTGTCTTAATTAAATTTATACAGACACACACTCTCACACACAACATCTATGTATAGAAGTATTTTCTTTATGTGACTAATGACTAGTTGTTCTTCTGAACAATTATGCTGTACTTGTGTCCTTTTTTTTAATGGTATGAGAAATTTTATTTAAACTTAAAAGGTAGATGGTGATTACAGCTAAAGAAAGATAAGAAATCCTCTAAGACAGAAAAAGCAAGATGAGCAACAGTCTTATTAGGTGTTTTCAAGAATAACAGTGGTATTAATTTTGTGTATATTTGATATAAGATAGTTTATTTTGCTTACAGGTTATTTTGCTTTCTAGGTGGGGTGCTTTCTTCGGAGAGTAGCTTCTCATAATTATTATTATTATCAGTTTAAATTTGATTTACTGCCAGAGTAAAAGAATTTTACACGGTCAAAATCATAACACTCCATTTTGATGACTTTTTAAGTAGTGGTAGAGAGAATAAACTGTCATGGTTGATCATTGATGTGGCAGTTCATGATTGGTTGATAGTATAAAAATTGTTTACACTATCAGTGCATTAAAATTAAATTTTATTATTATTATTATTTATTTATTTATTTCTATTTTATATTGGAGGGATGCTATACCAAATTCCTTGCACTCAAAAGCAGTTCTTTTAACACACAAGCTATGGGGAAAAGAAGATTGTTAGCTTTACCTTTGTTTGGAATATTCCCTTGTCTCCTCTTTAAAAAGAATGTTAGTTTTGTCATGGAAAATTTCAATGCGATTTTTGCATTCTTTTTCTTAATTTTTCACCATGTTAGACCCTAATAAATGTCATATTTGGTTTTGTATGTTGCTATTCTTTGTTTCTTGTTCCAATATCTAACTTTTCCTTCTTTTTGAATTCTCTAGGATCCAGGGTTCTCAAAGTTTCTGGAAGGCTATGATATGAGCATTAAACTGGCCAAAGATGAAGAAACTGTGAGTAGATTTGTTGTTTATATTGAAACAATGTTGAAATTTACATCTAAGAACCTCAGAAGAAGAAAGCAACGAGAGAGAGTGAGAGGCCCTTAGAGATCGAGCTTTGAAGAGACTATTTGCAGAACACCACACAGAAAGTGAAGTGATCACCCTATCCTAATGTTATCTAAATATGAAGAATTCCCCTGGAAATTCTAGCATTCCTTTACAGCAAAAGACACCAGAGAATAGAAAATACTGTGCACTGCCTCATCACCTTAGTTTGTTTTTTTATGAAAGCAAAAACCTCTAATTTAAAAAGAAGAGACTGATGCAACTCTTTTTATTGCTTTTTATATTGAAAAAATGTTAGCACCACATGGAATTCCTGTCTGCTTGTCTAGTCATAAGGATTCAACAAAGTTCTATGTTGGCCGGACGGCCATTGTCTAACAAAATTTGACTCGTTTACGTGGGCTTGCGACTAGCTTTGTAAGTTTGTATAGATTTTCAATAAAATACAATGTAGGCAATGTTTTGGGACCAGCTATGCACAATGACTAAAGAAATAATACTAAATGCAGCAGCTGTTGTTTCAATAGGTTTATTATTTTTTTGATATCATCATCTATTTATTGGTTAAATATATGACTCTGACCTTTCAATTTGACACGCTTGTTTTTGTGAAAATTGACTGCTTTTTGCTTCAATTGTTCAGAGTTCTGATGATGAAGAAAGGATAGATGGGGTGTATCCAATGAATGTGGACACTAATCGTCCTCATAAGGGCAAACAGTTAACAAGTGCATATGTTGATTCTTTGTGTAAACTTGTAAAAGAAGAGCATAGTGTTCCGGCGTTTACTTGTCTCATAAATGCTTATAGGGTAGCATGCCACAATGATTCTGAATCAACCAATGTTGGTGGTTCTGTCTTATCTCATGGCATTCAGAACAGTGAAACTTTCTGCAAGATATTAACATTCATGCTACATGAAGCTGATGCTATATTTAAGAAATTACTGGGATTACCATGCTTAAATGTCAAGAAGGAAACTGTTTTGGAGCTAAAGAATACCAAAAAATGGTTATCTCTGAAACCACTTATTAAATCATACTTAAGGAGTACTGTGTTTCTCCTGAACCTGGTCACAGACTCTGAGATATTGACTTTCTCAATTTGTCGACTCAGAGCATCAATAATTTTTCTAGTTGCATTCCCGTCTTTACAGAGGAAGCTCCTAAAGGTATTCTCAAATTTACTGTTGATAAAAGATATTTGAAATTCATCATTTGCTACTTTTTTCCCTTTTATTAGCAGAGGCTGTTGGTGGAATTAGTGCCTCTATTTTTTTTTATTGATAGCATCTCTTGTTCCTGTATCATGTATTTTCTGTTTTTAACTCATTGTTACCTTGAAGTATCATCCGCAATTCTGTTTGGGAGTTACGTTCTCAGAGATGTGTATGTTGCCATGTTTGGTCATGCTCGTTTCATAAAATGTGCAAAGTGCAAACCAGTATTTTGGTCCTTGGATGAGATGTGACTTGACTTGTCCATTGTAATAAACTGTTCTCAAGATATTGTACAATGGCATGGAGTTGATTCATTTAGGCTTCATTTGTATATATATGAAAAACCATAGTACAACCCATGCAATACCATATTGTGTGGAGACACTACTGTAATACCACAGTACAACCCATGCAAGCATGGCTCATTACTCATAAAATTTGGCTGCAAGATTTTACTCTCCAACACTCCCTTCTTAAGATGCAACATAAATAGCAATGCTCAGCTACTTAATTTAATCTTCCATGTTCAAACATATTGCCTTTTTGAGATTTTCTACTTGCTACTATTAAATCTGTACATGACAACTACAAATGAGTTCTCTAGCCAATGTCATTAAGCATAAATAGTTGGAAGGTCATAGTCATATATACTTAACCAATAGGTTTATTATTTTTTTGATATCATCATCTATTTATTGGTTAAATATATATGACTTTGACCTTTCAATTTACACAAGTTCCCATGCAGTAGCATGATACTTGAATAAGCCACCAGAATTTGTTTTTTGCTATTCTCTAAGGCTTAGTTACTGCTGACAAAAAGACAATACATTGAAGCAGATCCTTCATCAATAGGAGAATTGGCTCAATTTGCACAAATAAAGCATTCCATCTCACAATGGTCTTGATCATTGTACAGTACATCCCTTAGCTATGTATTTCAAAATGTACAAAATAGCATCCAATGGAGGTGTCCAGCGAGAGGATATGAATTGACTAACTGCACTTGATGAGAAGGCTATATCAGTGTATGTGGTTGATATGAGCTTATCATATCAGCCTTCTCCTTCTATCATCCTGGGCCCGGAATCATCATCTGTTGAAAGATTCACATTCACATAGTTTTGGCTTTCCTTACTAACTGTTAGCACAAGGTGTCTACCACCATGAGAATATAGTCAATGTTTGACTGCTTTGGGCCTCTCTACCTGTGTAAATTGAATGTATTACAGCTCATGTCATAACTCATAACGCAAACTAACTTGGTATTATTTACTCTAGTAGCTGTACGTTCATCAACAACCAGATTCTTTGAGTACTTTGGCTTTATGTTTATTGTTAGATCTTGCTTACTTTTTGTCAACCTTTTGCCAACTATGTATAACATCAGTCTCATGTAAAATTATCCTCACCTGGCTCTTTAATTTATTGCAGATTTCTGTTCATCTCTGGGCAACGGGTGATCAGTCTTTGTCATCACATTCCTTTCTCATAATTAGAGATATTGCTTTCATGTTTAGCTCCAATTGGTTTGACTCCTGCTTTGTCAAGACATACAAGGCCGTCATTAATCACTCACAATTTGTTGACCAAAGGTTGTTTGAACATATACAATTTCTAAGAAATTCCTTTGTGGAGCTATGTTGTTTAGATGTGCAGAAGTCATCTAACAAAGCAATGACATGCATGCTGCATCTGGCTAAGATATTGCACAAGGGGTGGCAAACAAAGAAGAAGGTAACCTTTAAACATTTTCATCTTCACTGCTACAATTTTTACTGATGCAATGTAAAAATGGTCAGTGCCTTAAAAGAAGTAGATAGTATATATATATATTCTCGAAGGAATGATAGTATTAGACAATTAGGCATGTCGGGGACTCTTTTCTCCTAATGTTGTGTATTCCTTTTTTTTTTTGGCAGGAGGTGGTTAAGAAAATTTGCAGTTGGCAGTACATCAATTGCCTTGATCTATTGGTTGCATTTTTATCATCACCAAACACACATCACTATGATCTTCAGCCTTTGCTGTATATGATTGTACAGATTATAAATGGAGTTGCTCTTTTGTTTCCTGGGCCTAGATATTTACCTCTAAGGCTAAGGTGTATCCAATGGCTTAATCGTCTTGCTGGTTCAAGTGGAATTTTCATCCCTGTTACATCATTAGTGCTGGATGTTCTAGAATACAAAATTACCAAGGATGGTGGGAAACCTGGCAAAGTTTTTGAACCGTTGTCTACCATAAAGGTCCAACATTAATATGTTCAAGTTTTTATCTTTTTAGATCCATTATCTCTTGGCATCTGAATTTACAGCAAATATTTGAATTAATCTAATTTACTTTGTCATTGTAATTGACATTTAATAATTATTGCAGCTTCCAAAGCATTGGTTAAAATCGCGTGACTTCCAAGAGGAATGTGTCTCATCTACTATTGAGCTCCTATCAGAGCATTTTGCGCAATGGAGTTACCATATATCTTTTCCTGAGCTGGCAACAGCTCCACTTATCCGCCTCAAGAAGCTTTATGAGAGAACTTCTATTGAGAGTTTCAGACGGGTACTCAGGCGATTCATTGATCAGGTACAAGTCCTAGTGGAAGCAATTCAATTTTTCTGCATCGCTTTTTGGAATAAAGTATGTGGGATTTTGAATTTTGACCTTCAAATGATTGTTGTGATAACAACTGGTAATAGAAATCGAAGAAATGCATTCTATTCTTATGGGTTCTGTAGCAATCTCAGTGTGACATACCTGAAAATCTTGAAAGAAATGAAAAAACAGCAAAAGAAAGAATGGAACAGTAACATTGGGCCATTGGGGGCAATTAGTGAGGCCTCTTATTCTTCTTGTGATGCCCCTCTAACATTTTTCCCGAATGAATGTTCCCTCACTAAGTATCATGTACTCCCAAAATTATAAATGATCACCTAATCAACGCTTTACTCTCTTCCTTGCCAGCTCAGTTAGTTATTTCTACCACCATGCTGAATATAGGCTATGCCTACATTTCTTTCCCTTCCCCTATAAACATTGCCAAACATGGGATCTCTATCAACAGTCTGACTGTTCATTAAGCATGTAGGAACCTTAAAAACTACCACCACATTGCAAATTGGCTGCTTTGGCTGTTAGTTCTGTGCAGAGTTTTGATCGTACTGTTCAATTGGTTTCTTGGGGGGCATACCCCTGCTTGGCTTTACGCTTCAAACAATAACTTTGGCTGAATCAATCATTTATCTTAGTATTTCAAATAGCTTTCATTTTTCCTATTTCAATGCAAACATTGAATCATTGCCACTTCACCCATTTTTCTAAGGTTCGTCTCTTTTTGGGGAATTCAGGTGGAGATGAATATTGATTTCGTGCAAAAGAAAAGAGATGAGGTGCCTTTTTCACCCAAGGATCAGCAATCTGTTGAATCATTTCTTCAGGTATCTCCCTTAATTTTTCTTCTCTCTTTAGGGTTCCACATTTCATTGTAACTTACAGTAGTTAAGTTATTAATTTGACAGATTGAAAAACGTACTGGCAACACCCCATTTATGCAATACTATAAAAGCATAATGAGCAAGGCTGCTTCCAGGAAAATGATTTCTAATCCAAAGGTATGATTGGATTAATCACTTGCATCTTTCTTCTATTTATATTTTTTTGGGGTTCCCATGCAAGCTATTTTTGTTTGGCTTAATCACTAACTAGGTTTTTGATTGAATGTGCATTTTCACTGCAATTAGTCTGAAAAATGATGTGATTATGAATTCATCCTTCATTGAAAATTAGGTTTAAGATGTCAGTAATCACATCCAGAATATGATCTTTTTGATGGTTATATTTAGGTTTTAATGTTTCATTGTTTCTTGTCCTGATATGTCGCTTTGGGTCTAGTCATTATAAAAAAAAAGTTCTTGCCTTTTGATCCACTTTTTCCAAGTGTTTTGGTTTTGGTCTTTACTCCTGATTGTTCTAAATTATGATCCCTGTAAATATTTAAGAATACCCATTTGTTACTTTACAAATATTAAAATAAATGTATTTTAAGAATCTGTTTTTAAATTTATACCTATGATCACCTTTTTTTATGAATTATAAATATGATCTGATAGACCATGGAGGTTTGGTCTAGTTTACAGCAGGAAGAAGCAGAACTAAGACAGGTTGGCAAGTTAGTTTGCTTAGCTGAGTGGTAGGTTAGTTAGTTTAGCTAGCTTGCTAGTTAACATTTAGCAGTAGTATAAATAACTGAGATTGTATAGAACTATTCATTTTGTCAATTAATTTCTCTGATTGTAACTAGTTGAGAGAGTCTCTCTCTAGAGCGGTTGTCCTCTCTGTGTATCCAATTCTAGGGTTGGGTTTCCGCCATTCTCCGCCATCCGATATTAAAAACTATGATTCATGTTATGAGAGGATTGATAGAGTTGAGAAAAAAAATGTATGCTGTGAATTTCATGTGTTTTGCTAATTGGGTGCACAAGGGTGAGTTTGGATAGCAAAGTTATGATTTTTTTTTAAACTTTTTATAAGTTATTATATGGATGTTTGGATTAATTTTTATGTAACTTTTAAATTTTTAAAAAGTTATTTTAAGTGCTTCTTGGAGAAGTTAAAATATTTAACTTCTTTAAAAAAGTCTTTGCACAACTTTTTAAAAACTATTACTATAAACCATAATAAGCACTTATATTATTTTATTTCCAAATATAAATTAACTTTTTTAAAAGTTATTTATTAGTAAAGTCCTTATTAAAAAGTTTTTTTTATGTATAAGGACTTAATTAAGCTCTTTATTGTATGAGAAATTGATGTATCTACGAATATCACTATGTTGTGTTCTTGACATTATCTATGATATTTGCTGCAGACACAAAGCAAAGGCCGGAAGAAGAAAATGAAACATAGAAAAGGCGCAGTTGATGTGACTTCCACTGACAGTTGAAACAATTGATGCTTCCTTCATGGCCTATTAGGTCGAAGAAGACCAATTTTGTTTTTATCTATCTTATACACCTTGCATTTAGTCTGGAAAACTATCATAGTATAATACCAACATTTAGGACAAATGAAGTTTCATTTATTATACTAGACGAGTATGGTTTTGAAATTTGTTTTTACTACCATTAAGGTTTCATGTACCAAAATGAGGTTTAAATTTTGCATGAGCATCGTTAGAGACACAACAAAAAATCAGCCAAAACAATCAATAAATAGAAATTTGGCCACAATTACCCAACCCATTAAAAATATACTCATGATTAAAAGTGCTATTTGGGCCATAAAGTGTTAAATGAGCTTTTATTTTGCTGTTCTGATTGGAAAAATATTGTTATTCAAATATTTGTGATTTTGCATTTGTTCTGGTATTCCAACTAAAGTCTAGTTTAAATAAATAATTTAGTTAAGCTCTTCTATAAAATGATATTTTAAGACAAGATTTTAAACAAAAAGTAACTTTATTTTATGTTTGGTTCTTTCACAAAAGTGCTTATTTTGAATTTACCATATTTGGTTAAATGACTCTCAGAATAAATATATTAAACTTTCATTTAATGAGTTTGGTGTAGATTGAGAAAGAAATAACTTTTCAATTAAGTAGAAGCATTTTACATTAACTTCTTGAAAAGCTATTAATTAAGTAGAAACATTTTATATATAACTTTAGGAAGTTAAAGCTTTTAATAAGGGGGACGTTTGGTGCATTACCGAGGAAGATTACCGATAATCTAGATTACCTTACAGATAGATTACCTCCAATTAAATTACCGGTAATCCACATTACCTTGTTTGGTATATACAAATAAGATTACCGGTAATTCGCATTACCTTGTTTGATATATTATCCACATTACAAGTTAATTTATATATATTACTATAATACTCTCTAAATAATTATAAAATGAATTAATCAAATATAATTATATTATATATATTATTAAAATACGTAAAATACATATAAAATGAATTAATCAAATATAATTATATTTTAAATTTAATATTAATATTTTTCAGTTTTGACATTAATATAATTATTTACTAAAAATAAAAATCTATTAAAATAATTATAATATTCAAAAAGTGCAACATAGAAAAAACAAATATAACGCAATAAATTTTAAAAAAAACACCAACAATAAAGGCTACGTGGATTTTTGAGATAAATTAGGATTTGTGTTAAAAAATTATAAAATTATGAATAATATGTATTTTGTTAGAGGGGTAATGGTGTAATAAAATAAATTAGAAGATTATCTAGGGGTGGTAATCCAGATTGCCACATGATACGGAGGAAATCCACATTACCACTTTAGAGGTAATGTGGATTACTGGGTAATCCACATTACCAATATATTTGTCAAAACAAACGAATCAATCTGGATTACCAGGTAATTTAATTGCAAGATTACGGTAATCTATGCAAATTACCTCGTACCAAACGCCCTCTAAATTTTATCCAAACATCTATGATATTATTTTTGGTAATCCAAAAGTTAAAATAAGTCACGTATAACTAAACGGATTTTATGTCTAATATTGTGGGTGAATTTGCTAACGGGTTAAACATTTCTTTGTAGGGATTCAAACGGTCGATTTGGTTTGTACTTAATTTAAAAAAGAATTAGGATTGATTTTTTTTTTTGGTAAAGATTAGGATCGATTTTACTTGAATAGGTTTGATTTATTTATTTATTTTTTCAATAAGTTCAAAATATTTGATTATGGTTTCTATATGGCTGTTAGCCAATGGGATGAAGCTCTTTCAAGGAAAAATGGACCATATTTTTTGGTTACATAAAAGTTTAGATTAGGGGAGACACAACCTCATGCAGTGCCAGGACATACCACACCAACTGACCACCAAAGAGGGTTCCCCAAGATTCGAACCCAAGCCACGCCTAGCGTGGACGGAAGACTGAACCATGTGTGTCAACCCTCATTGGCGAAAAATGGACCATTTGATTCAAGAGATTAATTTTAAGTATGAATAGTATAAAATTTTATATTGTCAATAAATGAAAATTCAAAAAAATATAAAATTAAGGTAGATAATTATTATAATGAGTAATTTGTAGAGATAATGTTATTTTTTTACAATGTCCATATATATATATATATATAAGTCACCCTTAATTATCAACTAAATTAAATTGTTACAAATTCAGCATCATCAGTTATTGAAATAGTATGAAAAATGAATGGATAGAAAATTTTAAAAAGGTGCCTACTCCGGTGAAGACGAATTTTTATTAAAGTTGTACGGACGTTTAGTTTTTAGATTCCATTATTAAACTATTTATAATATTGATTTTGAAACTTATGATTATTACATTATATGAGATGTAAAAGGACTTATCCAGATTCATTTGACAATAACTTGATATTAGGGATGAATGCATGTTTACTAGTGTGGGGATTTATGCCTCACTGAAATTTTAGAAATCATTTAAAAGTATATAAATGTGTATGTATATTGCACCCATTGTATTATTAGATTTGTCCCCACATTATAAAATTTTTTAAAAACATCATATTATACTCATTATATATAAGTAATATAATATTTTTATCCCACCATTAAAATTTTATAAATTCGTCACTGCTTGATATGACTTTAGGTTCTTCTTGTTCTTCTTTTTTTCCTTCTCTTCCTTGCTCTCTACACTTCTCTTGATGATCAGAGAAATTAAACACTTTTATTATGTTTTGATAACTCCCACTAGAAAGTTACTCTACTATCTTTTAACTCAAAATTGTACCTAAAAGTTCAAATAATATCATTTGTAAAGGAAACTCATGCACAATTAACATATTGTTTTTGCTTATGTTGCTGCTACCTACAAGGATTGAAAATGACCGATAGTTAGAAATTAAAAATAGTAAGGTAGTTTGAAGAGACAAAATCAGAAAGGTAGAGTGGAGGACATTAACATGACAGAGAAGAAGATAAGATGGACGAAGGATTTACTCTATTAACATGTAAGGACTAAGGAATGAAATTAATAAGAATGGATTAGATTAAGGCAATAAGGGGAATGCAGCTGAGATGGCAAAATAGAATTCAGTTACATTGCAAAATGGAGATACTCTCAATACGCATAGCACAAGTTGGAGGAAAAGCAATAGAGAGAGGAGATCAAATACTCGATTACAAGGCTATGTGGGATAGACATTCACTGGTCAATTCTCTTCTCTCTCTATTTGGCCCTTAGGGGATATTTCTTTCTTCTTTCTGGCCCAGTCCGGGATTCATTATGTTCTTACCATTGCAGGTGATTTAAGCTCTTACAATGGGCAATTCTTTTTGAAGCCTACTGATATAGCCATTAATATACACCTTACACTTAATTACAATTTCCCTTTCCATTGTTACTTGTAATTATGTGTATGTTCTTGCATTACTATTGTGATACGTATGGAGATGAAGTATGGAGGAACGAGGTTGTGATGTGAAGATTAGAAGTGCTTGTTTGAATATAGCCGTCAAGTGGAACTTTCGATTAGCCTAGATCCAGCCATTCGGCAAGGCGAACGGTGGTGCATTGTGCATATTCACGGGATAGGGAGGCCTATGTGGTGATATGTAATTTCCATGCATGGGACACGTAGTCCTACTTTTGATTGGAGTTATGGGTGTGATTATATTCCGGGGTGTTCCCGATGATGTTGATGTAAGTATACGCTCATGAAAGTGGAAAACGACTAATCCCTAGTTCCATGTAGACGAAGAAGCTCTAAGCTTACCAAGTGACCTGGGAAACCTTATTAGTACGGCCTAAGGAGGATTCTAAGGACACAACGTTTGATAGAACCTACGTAGGGTGCTAGTTACGCGATAACTTAGAATAAACCCTAAGAATCCCTTAGTCCGAGCAAGTAGGTTGTTTGACTATTCAAAGTAACGAGTCTCAATCTTTCTAAATATCTTATGTTTTTCATAAAAAGAGAACGTTGCTTTGAATAGATAGAATTGACATAAGTGGCACCAAGCTCGGGTATTGTATGATGACTCATTGAGAAATCTTTTCTCATCCTCTTTCTCTCTTATGCCCCAATTCTAGGTGATGGATCAGCCGCCACCACCACCCGTTCGTGATATCGCAGTAGTTAGATACACTCTAGCTACTGGGTTCGTCTCCATTATATCGACCATACCTTTTTCCTTCGGTTTCTATGTCCCCGACCTCCATTTTTGGGACCCCGCTCCGGAGCCGATTAAGCCAATGCAGCCGCATCATGTCGAGGATCATCCGCCACCGCCGGTTCGACAAGAGTTCCTAGTTCATCCTGCTAGTGACCCCAAGCCCGCACTAGATCTCTTGAGGAATTCGTGTTTCCTGAGGATAACATCATGGAGAATCCTTTCCTATGGATCGAACCTGATGAGGTTGTACCTGATTATGTCCCTGGTGATTGGGAGTCTGACGATCAGAGCGAGCCTGAATCGATGGTGACGTACGAGTTGATCGAGGAGGAGGAAGAGGACCCCGATGAGGATGTGAGTACGGGACCGCTATCCAGTAGCTAAGAGAGTGTTCATTTTATTGTTATAGTTTATCATCATTTCTTTTGGGTCTTGTATTCTGACCACTATTATGACATTCCTTTATTACTGTTGACACTCTTTTATACCTATGCACCTTTTTGTTGAACCCTTGGGATTTTGGATTCCCACAATTTTGTTGAATTAATATTTTAGTTTTATTGTTCCTAGTTATTTCTCATTTATATATACATTGTTGATTCACGTTTGATTCTTCTATCTTTGCAAAAAAAAAAAGGCGTATTTCAGCTTTAGGATGTTACACTCCGAGTTTATAGTTCAAAGGGGGACCTGAAACAGCTTGGAAATCGAGTTATATGTAGGATCGATGAATCTAGACACAAGTCGGGGGTATTGTGGAACTACTCACAGCACATACGAGATTGAAGGGATAAGATCAGAGGGAATCTCGTAATAACGTAGGAAGTAGTCGATGTGCATCTCAATACACGGAGCGACATAAGTGCTCCACGACTCGAAAAATAACTCGGAAAGGATGGTGGTAGTACTTAGTTTAAAAGGACCGAGTCCGGTATATGTTAGGTAAGTAATCTTCCACTAAACTCATTGTTATGCAGTGACTAATAACTTAGGCATCAGAGTTCATTTACAGGTCTCATCCTTGATACACCCAGGCATACAGAGACATCAAATTGGATCCACAACTCTCAGATTCCACTCAATCCAAGTGAGAACTACATTTGATTTCTTTTTGTATATGTACTTGACAGTCTTGGCCTTGGTTTCTTTTGGTATGATAAGGCTAGAGGCACATGCAAACCCTTCCTAGTGACTTATGACATATATTTTGTATACAATATTGTACGAGCTATGACTCCGATGATGATATGTATAGATATTATATATTCAGATTAATTTCTGTTATGTTTTGCTTCCCTTGACATGTAGTGCCAGGGGCGGAACCTTTCACATATTAAGGGGGCAGTGGCCCCCCTGATTTTTTAAAATTTTTTGTAAAAATTATGTTATATGTATATTTGTGAAATCTGAAGTGTGCACTAAACTCTAATGCAGAGAAGAAAACGAGAGAGAAAGGAGACGAGAGAGATGCACGATTCTGATCTGTGTGAAAATGATGAACTCAACCACTGGTTGGTTACAGGACTGATATATATACTGGGATTTACATGAAAGAATAAAGAATGAATAAATGACCTAACTGAAAGTAACGAACTGTAACTAAACTACTAATTGGTTAAATGGTGTGACAACTAACTAATTACATCAACACCCCCCTAAAGCTAGGAGTGTAAAAACTTTGCAGTCCAAGCTTGGAATAATAGCTCTGGAACGGTGCAGGAGATAGTGCTTTAGTAAAAATGTCTGCAGGTTGTTGTTTGGTGTCAATGGGAAGGAGTTTTATAAGACCATTTTGTGATTTTTCTCGGACAATCTGACAGTCCACTTCAATATGTTTCGTTCTCTCGTGGAAAACGGGGTTAGCAGCTATGTATAAGGCCGATTTATTGTCATAGTACATGGGAATGGGTTTTGAAAAGGGTAGTTGGAGGTCAGCCATGATATATGATAACCATTGGGCCTCTCTTACAGCCATGGTAAGAGCCTTATACTCAGCCTCAGATGATGAATTAGAGACTGTACTCTATTTCTTACATTTCCAGGACACAAAGGACCCACCGAGATAAAAGCAATAACCAGAAACTGACCTTCTAGAATCGGGACATGATGCCCAATCTGAATCTGAGAAGCCTGATGGGGATAAATCTGATGATGCTGAGAAAAATAAACCAACAGTTGGAGATTGTTTCAGGTACCTTAGTACTCGAAGAGCAGCAGTGTGATGAGCAGTAGTGGGGCAGTCTAGACACTGGCTTAGTTTACCCACTGCAAACGATATATCAGGTCTGATATTTGTCAGGTAGAGCAATCGACCAACCAACCTTCTATAGGATGTGATATCTGTAAAAGTAGGGGCACCATCCTTGGATAATTTGATTGAGTAATCTGTGGGTGTGGAAACATCTTTGCAATCGGCCTTGCCAAACTCTTGTAACAGATCAAGAATATATTTCCTTTGGTGGACAGCAATGCCTTCCTCATTTCTTGTAACTTCAAAGCCAATGAAGAACTTTAGGTCTCCTAAATCTTTTATCTTGAATGCATCATCCAGAGATTTTTTGACAGAATCTATTTCTTCCAAATCGTTGCCAGCAAGCACTAGATCATCGACATAAACCAATACAGCAGTGAAGCTGCAATCACTCCCTTTGGTGAAGAGGGAATGATCATGCATGGATTGGGTGTAACGCAGGTGGGAGAGCTTAGAACTGAGTTTGGTATGCCATTGTCGGCTGGCTTGCTTGAGGCCATAGAGAGACTTTTCTAGTTTGCACACCATACTCAGAGGAGCATCAAGACCCGGAGGGAGTTTCGTGTAAACTTCTTCATTCAAATCACCATGAAGAAACGCCGTGTTTACGTCTAACTGTTGTACATGCCAGTTCTTAGCAGCTGCTACAGAGAGGAGGATGCGAATTGTGGTCATCTTGACCACTCGGCTGAATGTGTCAAAATAGTCGAATCCTAGCTTTTGAGTAAAGCCTTTCGCGACTAACCTGGCCTTATGTCTCTCTATATTCCCATCTGGTTTAAATTTAACCTTGAAGACCCACTTACACCCGATTGCTCTCTTACCATTTGGAAGCTCTGTGATTGTCCATGTTTTATTTTGTTCCAAAGCAGCCAACTCTACTGATATAGCATCTTGAAAGTGTATGTGTGCACGAGAAGGGGGGGTTGAATCGTGCAAGTTTTAAAAATTACTTCTTAAAACCTTTACTTAGAAAGCTGTTTTTACTCAGAAGGTAGATTTAAGAGTTTGCAGCGGAAATAGCTTTCTGAGAAGATTAAGTTTCTGAGAACTCAGTCTTTCTGAGAAATTTCCTATCTGAGCAGGTTTAAGAAAAACGACTTTAAGTTATAATCTTTTAAACACTTTCTGATTTTAATCAGTAATGTTTTCACGAGACTTCTTAATTAAAATCGAAGTTAAGTTTTTCTCAAAGCTTTACGCAATTAAAGAGTAAGGAAGAAAAGCTTAACACAAAGAGTTTTATACTGGTTCGGTTATAACCAACCTACTCCAGTCCTCAACCTTCAGTTGAGAGTTCTTAGATATTTTTCTTAATGTGCCTTCTCAGACAACACTGCCTTTACCAAGTAAAGGACTTCCACCACTTCACAACCCGAAGTGGATTTCCTTGCCTCACAATAGAGGACTTCCTTGCCTTAAACACTTAAGGACTTCCTTGCCTCACTACGGAGGACTTCCTTGCCTTAAACAATTAAGGACTTTGAACTTTGCCTCAAACACTAGAGGACTTAAAACTGCCTTCAAACAACGAAGGACTTAGCATTTTTCAGAAAGTTGTTTTTGCTTCGAAAATCAACTACTAAGATTAAGTTACAAACTTAATTTGACCCTTAGTAGACTCCTAGATTTAACTTACAAATGTAAGAATTTACACCAATTCAAAACTAGAAGATTTTGCAAAGTTAGAAGAACAATTTCGTAAAAATTGTCTTTCTGAGAAAGTTCTAAGTTTTCGCAAAATGATTTTCAATTCAATAGAGTTTTGGCACGTTTAATCAAGAGTTTTTGCGCAAGAGTTTCGTCACATTGCTCTGGAATTGAACTCATATATATAGGCATCAAGAGCCGCGAAATTAGAAGCTTTCACTTTGCTTATGTGGCTGTGTCCTTTTCAGAACGGCTCCCTGCTACAGTCAGCGCGAAATGAGGAACTTTTCAGAACTGCACAGTGCGCGTGTTCCCACTTCCTTGGCTAGTTGTAGCGAGCTTTCTGAGACCGCTTGCGCTCCCTTGAGTCCAGACACTTGGTTGCTTCTGAGTCCAACCTTCTAAGAGTTGTACGGACTTCTGAGGCTAACCTTCTGAGGGAAGACCCTTCTGAGAACTACTAGTCGCAAGGTCTTCTGAGACCCTTCTGAGGCGATAGTGTTCTTTCCTCAGAAACATGTTTTCACCTTCTGCGCTTCTGAGACATCCTTTCTGATATCTTTGCGCTATGATTTTATCAATTGATTTCAAGGCTACTTGATGTTTTGTCTTGGTCTTTTCTCATGGTATTGCACTAGCTTAAAGCTTTCTGAGACACTTAGCGCACATATTAGCAAAACCTTAAGTAAAATTTTATACTTATGGCTTACCTTGTTATCATTAAAACTTTCATAACTCTAAGAGAATTATGCCTAATTCTCTCAGAAGGGTTCTGGAGCTTACAATCTCCCCCTTTTTGATGATAACAACTTAAGTCTTAAGATAATAATTTTGCTTAAGTTCAGAAGTGTTTCTGAGTAAGTTCACTACTTATTCAGAATGCACTTTTGCTTTCTTAGAGACTAACTTAGCTTTCTGAGAGAAGGCTTCGTTATTTTCTTAGAAGGCTGTGATAATCAACAGTTCAAGTATGCAATGTATGATCACTGTTTGAGATTATCAATTACATAGCATGTATTTCATGATAAATGTATGTATGAAATTCAGAAATACCAAGCTAAGTAAAACAAGAGATGCCAAAAAAATAAATAATAACAGATAAGCATAAAATAGGTAAAACATGAGATGCCAAAATAATGATTTTTCATTTATGGTTTTGTAAAGATACAAAATATTTGGCTCCCCCTAAGTTGTTGCTCCCCCTAAGTTCTAGCCTAGTGTTTACGATAGCCAATGTACAATAATTTTATCATTTATCTACTCCCCCTTTGTTACATCAAAAAGGGTGGCTAAGACATAAACGCCATCATTGACTTAGAACTACTGCCTTCTGGCAATGTAGCGTAGCAGCTGGCATATCTCCATGAGAATCTCGCTCTGAGTCGCATTCGGAGCGCATTCTGGAGGTAGGTCAGAGGCAGTGGAAGGCTGTTGAGAAGATGAGGGTTGAGATGAAGGAGGACGAGAGACTTCAGCCTCAAGTACTTCATCGATGATATCCCTCGTTTGATATTCAGGAAGATCTTCTTCTTGGACAGCTTTGCCTTCAATAGCAGCAAGTTCAATGGAAGGCTGCCTTTGAGTGTCCTCAGAAACCAGAGCAAGGTCTAGATCAGAGGGTTGCCTAGCTGATGGTTGCTCCATAGCATCAGAAGTCTGAGCGTCGTCGGAGAGGTTGAAAGTTGAGATCTGGCTATGCATGGCTTCAATGTATTTCAACTTCTCAGTTCGACCAAAGAAAGGCCGAAATTGCACAGAGGGTGGGGTGACTACCATTCTTCCCAGCTGAAAGCCGGAACCAATCATTGAGTCCGTAATAGAGAAGGTGGGACCTTGTTGATCAAAGGATGGAGGGGGAACCTCTGTGAGATCGAGAGGAGGAACCTCTGGTTCCTTCTGAGAGTCCTTCTCAGATAGAGTTCCTTCTAAGGAACTGTGGGCAACAAATGCCTCAACTGCTGCAACTCCGGCAGCCATGGTAGCGTCAGCGCCCACCTCTGAGCTGAGCCCAGTGCTGGTGGTCCCTGGCACTACTTCATGTGTTGAGACATGAGTTTCCTCATGTTCCAAAGGGATCTCAGAAGAGATAGGACCAACCTCAGAAGTTGGTTCATTGAAGGCTTTCTCATGCTGTAGTTGTTGTTCTGGTTGCATTTGAGCAGCTTCTAGAGTCTCAGAAGGTTGATCCAGTGCCTTCTGGACGTCAAGCATCGTCTGAGCCAATGACTCAGCATTCACAGTGGCAACTTCAGTTGTGGTTGCCTCAGAAAGTTCCACCATCGAAACCTCAGATGGCTTCTTCTGGGGTTCTTTCTTGGAGCTTCCAGCATCTGGAGTGCGATGCTCAATGCGGAAGCTTGCCGCATCTTCTTCCTCAGAAGAGGAATCAGCAACATTTCCTCCGTGCCCTGAATGTCTTCTCTGGTAGGGGAGACATTCCCAGATGGGGAGGAGTGATGAGAAGCTTCTGCTTCTTCTTCAACAGCAGCAGCAGCAGTAGAAGTAGCGGTGGTGGCAGCAGTAGCAGTAACTGCTACAATTTCTTTACCCGTCAGCTTCGGCGGCTCTGTTTCTTAGTGGTTTTTATCCCCACTCCTTTGTGAGACTTTCCCTGATAATTCAAGGAATGCAGGAGTTTAGTTTTAAATTTGGTGGGTTAAAACAGCAATAGAATCAGAAATAGGAATTGAAGTAGAAGAAGATTTAAGAAAGGAAGGTGGAGTTTTAGAGTAAGCTTTTACCAAACGACCACGTTCCTTTTCCCTTCGGGTGGCACGTCTGGGACTTGGAGAGTTGGAGGTGCTTTCCTTTTTCTGGTCATGGGTGCTCAGATGTCGTTTCTTCTGAGTCTTCAGCAGCCTCAACAACCTCAGGTTCCTTCTGAGGAGTCTTCTGAGCTTCCTCAGAAGCCATACTCCTTGTCACCCTTGTTGGAGAGGGATGAGTCACCTTTTGCTTCTTCTTCTTCTTTTCTGAGGATCGGAAACCTTTTCCTTTCCTTTCTCAGCCTTAGAGGGCTGGTTGGACCAGCAGCTCCCTTAGAGGGCTTTGCTTCCTCCTTCTTCTAGGTGCCCCCGTCTCTGGTACCTTCTTCTTCTTGATGTTGTTGAAGGTGACCATGGTGAATTTGCTGTGGTTGAAGACGTATTCATGTCTTCAAGTGGAAGGAGAAATGGTCAAGGATTTGGTCAGAAGCTTCCGTAAGGTAAACTTGTGAGAGCCTCTTAGGATAGCTTGATGCATCATGTAGTTGAGCACCATCCTCCCAAAATCTACTCTTTCCTTCTTCAGCAGTGGTACAGTAGGCAGGCATCCATGGTGGTAACGTTCCCATGTCTCCAATCCGAGGGAGAAGGTGTGTTGAACAACGGAGAAGATGATTCTGCCTCTTGCGTAAATGAGCACCTTTACCCCCTTGAGTGGTAGACTGTTGCTTCAGTCAGAAGTGTCACCACTCTACCACTTCTTCTTCTGAGTCGTCTACCTCCTTGACTCATTCTGGGTCGTCGGCGATGACAGCACCACCATTCAAGGTCTTGAAGACTTTGTTGATGTCAGAGGAGGAGAAGCGGATTTGCTGATCAGCAATCGTGCTTTTGACCCTTTGTTGGTGAACCTTTCGATTTGAGAGTAGAAGGCCCTCACACATTTGGGTAGCATACATCCTCGGAGCTCATCATGGCTTGGCCATCCAGGTTGCTTAAGAATGTGAGCTGAAAGTTCGTCCACCTGGTTGTAGACATTGAGAGGCAATACCCTTCCCATGGCTAGAATTCCGTGGGAGATAAGATTGTGGAAATAGGACTGCATTTCCTCATTGTCATAGAGAATATCTTCGGATATCTCATTGAGATTGTTTCTCATTAAGCCCTTGATTTCTCCAGAGACGGCATTTGGAAGAGGGGTTTGAGTTTTGAGAAGAGATAGAGAGAACAAGAGAGAAAGAGATAGTGAGAGAGCAGATGAGGATTTGAAAAGCGAGGATAGGATTTGGCAGAGTTTTGGTAAGCTTTAAGCGTAAAATGCTTAAATAAAACAATGCCATGAGTATTTATAGACATGGCTTGTAACTAGCCGTTTCCTGCCACTTATCCAAAAGTTACCGTTGGTAACTTGTTTCTCGGAAGGTACTTTTCTGAGAGAGGTGGTCCTTCTGAGAAACCCTCCTTCTGAGAGATGTTTCAGAAGATCTCCTTTCTGAGAGATGAGTCTTCTGAGAACAAATTTTCTCAGATAGAGTTTTTCTGTGTTTTCCTACTTCTAGCTCAGAAGCTTAGTTCTGTTGTTCGTCTCAGAGTCTAAACTAGGACTGAGGGAGGGTTTCTAAGAGAGAGTTTTTTTAATTTCAAAGTACTTAGAAACGTCTTAGATTGAGAAGTCCTTTCAGAACATCAAAACGATCCTCGGGTAAAGGCTTTGTAAATATATCTGAGATTTGATCCTCAGTATTCACAAATTTGAGTTCAATGTCGCCTTTTTGCACATGATCCCGAATAAAATGATGTTTTATATCAATGTGCTTGGATCGAGAATGCTGAATAGGATTCTTAGCTAAGTTGATAGCACTTGTATTATCACAAAGGATAGGGATTTTGATGTACCTTAATTGATAATCAAGTAGCTGATTCTTAATCCAGAGCATCTGAGAACAGCAGTTCGCAGCAGATACATATTCAGCTTCAGCAGTTGATAGGGCGATCGTATTTTGCTTCTTGCAGGACCAAGTGATCAAGCATTTTCCAAAGAAGCAGCAGCAGCCACTTGTGCTTTTGCGATCGATCCTATCTCCAGCGTAGTCGGCATCACAGTAACCTACAACATCAGAAGAGCAACCTTTCTCGTACCAAAGACCAAGATTAGTAGTTCCACTTAAATATCGTAAAATTCGTTTAACTGCAGTTAAATGTGATTGCTTAGGCTTAGACTGGAATCTAGCACAGATCCCAACACTCAGTTGGATATCCGGTCTGGAGGCAGTTAGGTAGAGAAGTGAGCCAATCATTCCTCGATAGTTGCTTTCTGAGACTTTCTCACCATCCTCATCCAAGTCAATTACTTGAGAGGGATGCATGGGAGTGCTCATGGGCTTGGCCTTATCCATCAGAAACTTCCTTAGAAGTTCTTTGGTATACTTCTCTTGGTGGATAACTGTCCTTCTGACTCTTGCTTGATTTGCAATCCTAGGAAGAATTTTAATTCTCCCATCATGCTCATCTCGAATTCACCTTGCATAAGCTTGGAGAATTCCTTGCAAAGACATTCATTGGTTGCGCCAAAAATTATGTCATCAACATAAATTTGGACAATCAAGCCAGAGTCTTCTGAGAGTGTAAAGAGAGTTGTGTCCACTTTCCCTCTTGAGAATCCGTTTTTAAGCAGGAAAGAGCTCAATCTATCGTACCAAGCTCTTGGAGCTTGTTTCAGACCATAGAGAGCCTTTGTAAGCTTAAATACATGATCCGGGAATGCATCATTCACAAAACCAGGGGGTTGTTTTACATAAACTTCCTCAGAAAGGTATCCATTCAAGAAGGCGGACTTAACATCCATCTGATAGAGTTTGAAACCTTTGTGTGCAGCAAAAGCTAGCAACATTCTGATTGCTTCCAATCTTGCGACTGGAGCGAAAGTTTCATCGTAGTCTATCCCTTCTTGTTGGTTGTATCCTTGAGCAACCAATCTGGCCTTGTTTCTCACGACTTGACCGTTTTCATCAAGTTTGTTTCGAAACACCCATTTAGTCCCAATGACGCTTTTGCCTTTGGGCTTCTGAGTAAGTTTCCAAACCTGATTTTTCTCGAATTGGTTAAGTTCATCCTGCATGGCATTTACCCAGCTAGGATCATCTAACGCCTCTTCTATGGAATCTGGTTCAAGTTCAGAAACCATAGCAAGATTTGTATAGTTCCTTCTGGTTCTTACGCCACGTTCCGGACTGCCCAAGACTTCATTCTGAGAGACGTTTTTCAAGTCTCTTGAACCTCTAATCCTTTTAGGAGTAGGGTTCTGAGAAGGAGACACAGAGGGTTCTCTTTCTGAGTCATCAGAAGCTTGACCTTCTGAGAGTCTAGGTTCCATTGTATTTGGAGAAGTAGATTCTCTAGGTTTCTGGAGCTTCAATGATGCTACTGGATTTTTCTTTAGATGGAGATGGTTGTTCCATGGGTTGGAAATCAGTCTCATCATCTATAAGAATTTTCCTATTGGCTTTCTCAGAAGTGATGTTGAGTTTCTCAAACTCATCTTCTAAGTTAGCATCTTTCTGAAACATGTCCTTACTGAGTTCTTTGAACTTAATATGGATTGTCTCTTCAACACATTTACTCCTTTTGTTATATACTCTGTAAGCTTTAGAGACTGAGGAGTATCCTAGGAAGTATCATCATCGGA